>JACEFZ010027310.1:0-77500 GCA_014155875.1 Cepaea nemoralis | reverse complement strand
TTACGTATAAGTTGAGTGTTATCCTTCACACATTGTCCTCCATTACATATAAGCTGAGTGTTATCCTTCACACATTGTCCTCCATTACATATAAGTTGAGTGTTATCCTTCACACATTGTCCTCCATTACATATAAGTTGAGTGTTATCCTTCACACATTGTCCTCCATTACATATAAGCTGAGTGTTATCCTTCACACATTGTCCTCCATTACATATAAGTTGAGTGTTATCCTTCACACATTGTCCTCCATTACATATAAGCTGAGTGTTATCCTTCACACATTGTCCTCCATTACATATAAGTTGAGTGTTATCCTTCACACATTGTCCTCCATTACATATAAGCTGAGTGTTATCCTTCACACATTGTCCTCCATTACATATAAGTTGAGTGTTATCCTTCACACATTGTCCTCCATTACATATAAGTTGAGTGTTATCCTTCACACATTGTCCTCCATTACATATAAGTTGAGTGTTATCCTTCACACATTGTCCTCCATTACATATAAGCTGAGTGTTATTCTTCACACATTGTCCTCCATTACATATAAGTTGAGTGTTATTCTTCACACATTGTCCTCCATTACATATAAGTTGAGTGTTATTCTTCACACATTGTCCTCCATTACATATAAGCTGAGTGTTATTCTTCACACATTGTCCTCCATTACATATAAGTTGAGTGTTATTCTTCACACATTCTGCTCCATTACATATAAGTTGAGTGTTATTCTTCACACATTCTGCTCCATTACATATAAGTTGAGTGTTATTCTTCACACATTCTGCTCCATTACATATAAGTTGAGTGTTATTCTTCACACATTGTCCTCCATTACATATAAGTTGAGTGTTATTCTTCACACATTCTGCTCCATTACATATAAGCTGAGTGTTATTCTTCACACATTGTCCTCCATTACATATAAGTTTAGTGTTATTCTTCACACATTCTGCTCCATTACATATAAGTTGAGTGTTATTCTTCACACATTCTGCTCCATTACATATAAGCTGAGTGTTATTCTTCACACATTGTCCTCCATTACATATAAGTTGAGTGTTATTCTTCACACATTGTCCTCCATTACATATAAGTTGAGTGTTATTCTTCACACATTGTCCTCCATTACATATAAGTTGAGTGTTATCCTTCACACATTGTCCTCCATTACATATAAGCTGAGTGTTATCCTTCACACATTGTCCTCCATTACATATAAGCTGAGTGTTATCCTTCACACATTCTGCTCCATTACATATAAGCTGAGTGTTATTCTTCACACATTGTCCTCCATTACATATAAGTTGAGTGTTATTCTTCACACATTCTGCTCCATTACATATAAGTTGAGTGTTATTCTTCACACATTGTCCTCCATTACATATAAGCTGAGTGTTATCCTTCACACATTGTCCTCCATAATTTAAGTTCCCAGAAAATTCTGAAAATTGTCAGGCTGGATCAACCCCAGGGCCATACCATCGGGACAAAATATATATCAAAAATGTTCCTGCCTCTGCTGTGGATTGAACCTGTACCAGCATCTTGGCAGCCAAGAGCACCAACCACTATGTTGTCTCAGCCTCATCGTGTGGATTCGGTGGTGACAATGTAATGTCAAGTTAAATATATGACTTTGTAACAACTGTTCATTTCAACTGTTCATTTCAGGCGAAGCTTTGTAACTGTAACACCTTTCAATTTCAGGCGGAGCTTTTTTGAAGACACTAATGCAGTGACCTCCGTCTTCCATTGGCACGCGCTTCCTGTCACATGTTTGGATTTTACCCCAGATGGTAAGTTGCTTCAGTGAGCAGATGGCCGGGCAGTTAGGGTATGGGTCCCCCAGAGTTGGAGACATCAGATTAAAGGGGGTTGTTGTCTTTCTGAGACTTTCAGGCTGTGCAGCCACTCTTGCTAAGAGATAGCAGGGTTCAGAGTAGAATAATTTGGTGGGAATGTTTACAAGAGCTATTGGTGTCTGGTATCACACATCCAATTCTCTCTCCCCTCTATATCTGTATCACTGTAGCTTAATAGGTCAGCATGGCTGAATGTATAGAAGCACTCGTTCTTAAACATCTGGTGTGCGCCGAGGTAGCGGGTTAACCCCATCACTGGTCAGCTGGACTAAAATGTTGAGTTCTCGTCCTTGACTTGGGGACATCAATTATAAGAACCTCTGAGTCAGAGTGAGTTCATCTGATGGCGAGGGATGGTGGTAATAGGGAAAGCTAATCCAGACACAAAAATCAGCCGGTGGACTTCAAGTAGCAGCACATGTATAGATTAGAAGCTCAAAGTGAGTGAACGCAAACAAGAAACACAAAACTATAGGGTAGTGGAATCAGATATATAGCCTTCTCGGATGAAGGCGGTTCAGTATGCAAGTTGCAAACACTGAACATCCCACAACAGTTGGAAGTAGCTGAGAGCATTTGGTAAACGGCCCGTACACATTATAATTTCTGAACCCTGGGAATCTGACCTGTTCTGGAGCTGAGCAACGTGACTAGAATATGTAGTTGTATTTGTGCTTTTTTGTTTGTGTGTGCTGTTGGCGGTTATCTAGTCGCAACGTGACTTGACAATATAGTTGTATTTGTGCTTTTTTGTTTGTGTGTGCTGTTGGCGGCTGTCTAGTTGCAACGTGACTTGACAATATAGTTGTATTTGCAGCTTTTTGTTTGTGTGTGCTGTTGGCGGCTGTCTAGTCACAATGTGACTTAACAATATAGTTGTATTTGTGCCTTTTTGTTTGTGTGTGCTGTTGGCGGTTATCTAGTCGCAACGTGACTTGACAATATAGTTGTATTTGTGCCTTTTTGTTTGTGTGTGCTGTTGGCGGTTATCTAGTCGCAACGTGACTTGAGAATGTAGTTGTATTTGCAGCTGTTTGTTTGTGTGTGCTGTTGGCGGTTATCTAGTCGCAATGTGACTTGACAATATAGTTGTATTTGTGCCTTTTTGTTTGTGTGTGCTGTTGGCGGTTATCTAGTCGCAACGTGACTTGACAATATAGTTGTATTTGTGCCTTTTTGTTTGTGTGTGCTGTTGGCGGTTATCTAGTCGCAACGTGACTTGAGAATGTAGTTGTATTTGCAGCTGTTTGTTTGTGTGTGCTGTTGGCGGTTATCTAGTCGCAACGTGACTTGACAATATAGTTGTATTTGTGCCTTTTTGTTTGTGTGTGCTGTTGGCGGTTATCTAGTCGCAACGTGACTTGACAATATAGTTGTATTTGTGCCTTTTTGTTTGTGTGTGCTGTTGGCGGCTGTCTAGTTGCAGCGTCCATTCTGTCACGTGTAATTGTGTTCTTGTACAGCCAACCTGTTCCACCTTCTGCTGTTGTAGTCATTTCACATCAGGTCATTCAGGGATGAACTGATCTGTTGCCGTTATTGTCACCGTGTACTTTCTCACTGCAGAGTAGAGCCAGGTGCTAAAGTTAACAGCTCAGTGTGTTAAAATGATGTGATGACCTGGTTTCATACTGGCCACTAAAATGAAATGCCTTGACATTGAGCTTTGTCTGTGAACATCCCCATAACGTGAAAATTAAAAAAAATAAAGAATCCTGTTAAACACCTAAAGGTGCACTAGGAAATGGTGCTTGATCCGTCTTTGTATAGAATACTATAGATCATTCAGTTCTGGGTGGCTGACGTGGCCACAGTCACTGCCCCAGGCATTTTCTGGTGCCTGTTTAAGGTTTGGTCTACTTGGACCCAGGTCAGTTAAAATTGTTTGCTCCAGTGTAGACTCAAACCCATGGCCATCAAGCCACTATGCTACTGAGGGTTTTCATCCACAATTATTGCGTTGTAACTTTGAGTGGAAATGCAAGAATGTTCTGTGTCCTGTTGATCCTGGGGTTAGAAAATGTGAATGCCTACTCCATTTGATACGGCACCTGATGATGATGATGATGTGACCGGTGGGATTGGACATCCTGCTGTGTGTGGAGATTGTTGCTGCCTACCAGACACAACTATGTGTCCTGTTTACTGATTTCTGTTCTGTTATGTCCTCCTCCTTGTTGTCAGAGCACCAGCAACCCCGAATAACTTGTTGAACTTGTGCGTGTAAGAAAATATATTCACACCAATATTATTTGTCTAAGACATGAAGAAGTTATCATCATTTGCCGTGCTGACTGGCAGAGGCATTCATGTCTCTCCACAGATCTCACACCTTTATGTTCTGGATCTAATCTGCTGATGATATGCCTCCATATTACCGTGTCAGTCCATCCAACCTCATTTCTCTTGGTCTGCCACTGCCTTTGCCTCTTCGACCGCTGATCTTCACATCTGTAGAATCTCATGAAATGTTTGGAAGCTAATGTGGTGTTTCCTTTTGCCTTCCACATCCATATGGGGATATTTTTTTCTCTGCTGTTGACAGCAGTTTCCAACTCAATCAATCAATCATGTGCCATGCCGGAAAGCGTAGGCGGTCATGACTCGCCATTTCACTCGATCACCAGAGTTGCGGATCAGCTCAGTGTTCCTGTCTCGTCCATGCCATGTGGCCAAGCCATCCAGGTATTTTCCTCTCGGTCTTCCTCTTGGTCTGTTCCCTTCGATCTTGCCAGTTGTCACTAAGTTCTCTAATTCATTTTTCTCATAACATGCCCAAAACATTTTGACTGTCTATGTCTAATTTCTCTAATCAGTTTACGATGTTCATTTGTCTCCTGTAGTACCTGGTCATTGGTTTTTCTGTCTGTCCATGGTATTCTTTGCATTTTCCTCAGAAACTACATTTCTGCAGCCATCAGATGTTTTTCAGCTTGACTGCTCATTGTCCAAGTTTCACATCCATACAAAAGAACAGGCTCTATGTATCCCCTCAACACAATTTTTCTTGTTTCAATTGACACCTTTTCTTCTTCTTCTTTCGTTCGCTTGAGATATGTCTATATCTGCAATGTCGTCTCTTGCATGAATTGAACTGTTTTTTTCAGTTCACACAGTGGTCCATAGAGTTTATCCTCCACTGTCGTCTCTCTAGGCCAGAAGGTTTGCCTAGATATGTTATATTTTGGGCAGTCTTGGAGTATGTGCTCTGCTGTCTGCGACGCCAATCCACATGTGCACATGGCTGTTTCACCAATCTTGAATTTTGTATACATGTGGTTGCGTAATCTATTGTGTCCTGTTCTGAGGCGCAGAATAATGACTTGTTCTGGTCTGTCCATAATGTGGTAGTCATCTTGAGCAGGTTTTGGTGGCTTTCTGACTGATTTGATCATTCTTTTCTTTTGGTGGTATGTAACGGGCACATCAGGCTGTTCCTCTTTGGCTCCTTCCTTAGCCAATTGATCAGCTCTGTCGTTTCCGGGTACTCCACAGTGGGATGGTATCCACTGTATGGTGACTTTATGCTGACTGCTAAGTTCAGAAAGTAGTGTCCTTAGTACTGGCAATTTCCCAGAGAGGAGCGCCTCGAGTACTGATTTTGCATCTGTTAGTAGCACCACAGGTTGAGTACCATTGCTGTTATTTAGTAATTTCTCTGTTGCTATCTTGATTGCCTCAATTTCGGCATCATAGTTATGGCAGTACTTTCCTGTCGGTACTCTGGCTGTGTCCCTAGTATTATTTGGGTATTCTATGTACACTCCCGCTCCTCCATTTCGAACAGCATTTTGTGCTGACCCATCTGTGTAGACTCGGATCCAGAGGTCCTGTGGGTATTCTTCATCAAGGAAGCTGAGAGTGGCTGTTCTGCGCTGCACACTGTTCTGTTCTTCCTTGTAAAATATTCCTCTCACTTTTGTCTGGATTTGTAACGATAGTCTATGCTCATCTTTCCATGGAGTTCGCTCTGGAATAGTTGTTAGGGGGATACCAACTGTGGGCAGATCAGTGGTTTCTCTGCAGAGTCGTTTGGCCTGGTGGATAAAACTACTTCTTTTCAACCGCCCCATAGCTAGGTTTTCAAATCTGTTCTTCATAGGGTGGCCTGGCAAGCTGAGGAACTTTTCTGCTTGTATTAGCGTTTTCGTATCTCTGCGCTCACTCAGTGCCTGTGTCCTCCCCATCTTCTCCATTTCCACTATAGGGGTTGATCTCATCCCTCCTGTGGTGACTCGTAAGTGCTTGATTTTGCACCTTGTCCAGCTCTTGTAGTGTGGTATTTGATGCTGAACACCACGCAGTTGACCCATATTCCAGGTGTGGTCGTATGCTCTGTTGGTAAACTTTGCTAAGTATTTTCGTACTGGCTCCCCATGTGGTTCCACTTAGCTTTCTCAGGATGGCTATTTTCCTTCTGGCTTTTGCTACTGCTTTGTTGATGTGCTTTCTCCATGTCAGCTTGCCATCAAATGTTACTCCAAGGTATGTTGGTTCTTTATCTTCTCTTAGGGGTGTTCCATTTATCTGGATGATCCCTGCCTTTTGTTTTGGAGAGAGGGTAAATAGGGTTGTGCTGCACTTGTCAGTGTTTATGCTGACACACCATCTATTTGCCCATGCAGCAAATGTATCTACAGCTCTTTGTAGCAATCTGGTGGCCACTGATGCATATTCATTTGTGCTCCATAGAACCAGGTCATCGGCGTACATTGCCGCTTTAATTCCATGCGGTAGGTGAGCAACAAGATCATTGATGAAGATTAGAAAAAGTGTGGGGGACAAGACTCCGCCCTGGGGGACACCGTGATGCAGTAGTACTTTCTTGCTCTTGAGTCCGTCTATCTGTACTCGGGCTCTTCTGTTGTGCAAGTATGCTTTCACCCATTTGTACATTCTTCCATTGACTTTGCAGTTTCTCAGTTTCTTCATCAGACCTTCTTTCCAGACTTTGTCAAAGGCTTTCTTCAGATCTATCCATGCCGCAAGCACCAGCTTCTTCTCTTGGAATGCATCCTCAATTTCTTGAGAGAGGTAGGTTGTCTGATCTTCCGTAGAGTAGCACTGCCTAAAGCCAGCCTGCTGTGGCACAAGGATGTTTTTACTTTCAATGTACCACTGCAGTCTGTGATTGATGATGCGCTCCAGTGTTTTGCAGAGACAGCTGGTGAGGCTAATTGGTCTGTAGCTAGAGGCAATGGAATCATCTTTCCCTGATTTTAGGAGGGGTATCATGATTGCTTTTCTCCAGGCTTGTGGAACACTGCCTAAGGTCCAGCTGTTATTGAAGATCTGCAACAGCTTTGTTTTGGCCTCTGTTCCTAGGTTCCTGATCATTTCATTGGAGATACCATCAGCTCCTGGTGACTTTCTCATTTTCAGTTTTGATATGGCTAGCTCCAGTTCGCTGATTGTGATGGGTGCCTCCAGAACTCATGTACTATTTCCTTCTGTCCTGTATGTTGTCGTTTCTCTCGAATCTCTTGTTGTTTCTCTGGACTAATTTTGATATTGCTATCTTGTGCGAACGAGTCCGCAAAATGGTCAGCTGCTTGCTTTCTTGTTAAGATTTTTCCATCTTTATGTAGTGCAATTTTTGAGTTTCTCCCTGTGCCCTCGTCATTAAGCTGTTTTATTAGCTTCCACAATTTCCTTGTGTCTCTTTCAAAGTTCAGAGACTCTGTTTTTTCCTGCCAGCTTTTCTGTCTTGCCTGCAGCTTGGCCCTTTGAAATTTGGCTTTTGCATGCTGGAATTTATTGTGGTGCTCTTGGCTGGGTGTGACCTCTGCTTGCTTTCTACATACTTCCACATCATTGTGCAACTGTTCCAGTTCACTACTCCAGTAGGGTTTATATTGTTTACGGGCTCCTCTTGGTACTGTTTCTCGCGCAGCCTGTAGTATGCATTTCCCAAACTCTTCAACTGCTTTATTTATGTCTTTCTCAGTGTTCAGGTTTCTAACCAATATGCTGGTGTGATGCTTGTACATTGCCCAGTCTGCTTTCTTGTAGTTCCACCTCGAGAGGGTGCTGCTTTCACTTACAAGCTCATTTTCTACGGTTAGAAAGACTGGCCGATGGTCACTGCCACCAAGTTGTTTCCCAACAGTTCGTGTAATGTTCCACTCCAGGTCTGGTGAATGAAAAGCCAGGTCAGGTGTAGTTGTAGAGTGCCATGATCTCGAGTAGAAAGTATGTGGGTCGGACGGCTTGTTAATCAACATGAATCTATTCTCATCCTGCCAGTCTTCCAGTCTCTCTCCTCTCTGGTCCATGTGATCATAGCCCCAGCTCTGCGAGTGGCTGTTGAAATCGCCACATACAATCATTTTTTCTTTTAGTGGTAGAGTGTCCAGTGCCTGTGGGCGGTCACTTGGACAGTAGTAATTGATCAGATGTAGATCTGTATTACCTGTCTTAAGTTTAAGTGTCTGATACTCAGCCCCTTCCATGTAGACTTTGATTTGGGAAGCCATGATGTTATTTCTTACAAGGGTCAGTATCCCACCTTTTCGCCTGTCCTTTCGGTCAGATCGGTAACACTGGTAGCCTCTGATTTTGAAGGCTATATTTTCATTGAGGTGAGTTTCTTGCAAGCAACATTGCTTACTTTTTCTTGGTCCAAGATGTTTTCTAATTCTATTTTTTTTGTTGCTGACTCCCTCCGCATTCCAGTGCATTATTTTAAGTCTTTGTTTAGTATGGCCAGCTGTTCTATTCTTATGTCCCCTGGCTCCACAGGACATCTGAGAAGGACCTCCAGTAGTTGGGGTTGGACCCTTTCGAGACATAGGGCCCGGCACTGCACCTGCCTGGGGGTCCAAAGCAGGGCGAGCACCATAACGATTAGCAGTAGTCGACATATTCCATTTTGCGTGATTGCGTGGCATCCTGATTTCTGTGGTGCGCCTCTTGGCTGGTTGCCTCCGTCTTCAGCACCTTTCTTTGCTAGAGCAGACTGTGGTCTCACTCGAGTGTAGATGTGTACGCGCGCACACACCTGTCTGCGCATGCATGTACGTGCATACACATCTAGAGCATACTGGTTATTTTCCGGCGCCAGAGACTCGCCGTCGCCCCTTCTCCAGTTAGTTTAAACAGGTCCGCCACGTGAAGGCCAGGAGTTGGACTTTTGCTGCATAGGTTGTGTATTCACGAGCCATTGAGGTATTTGAGCAATGTTGGGCGCTCACCCCAACACCGCGCCTCGGCTACATACAGCAACATTTGGAACCCTGACACCTTTTTATTGGTCAGAATGTTTTTAATCTTGCTACACTATACATCAGTTAAAATAATTGCCAGAAAAAAAATAAGAATTTGAAGATCTAACTGCCATTTTTCTCCACCAGGATCCAGTCTGCTGAGCGGTGGCCATGAATGTGTGCTTGTCAGGTGGCAGACGGAGCATCAGAATCTCCGAGACTTCAAGCCGCGAATGGGAGCACCACTGACTCACGTCTTGAGTTCGCCAGATGGAAATATGTATGCAACCAAACATGCAGACAATGGTATGTGCCTCAGCTTGTTTCTCCAGGTGTTTGTTCCGATACTTGTCACATTTGAACTGCAGATATATAACTATGTGCCACTCACACTGAACATAGGGCACCTTGTGTCCACACTTCATTCACATTGGGTACGGCACTTTGTGTCCACACTTCATTCACATTGGGCACACTTTACTGACATGGGACACCTTTGTCCATATTTCACTCACACAGACATGGGACACTGCATCCACACTTTACTCACATGGGACACCTTGCACACTTTACTTATATGGGACACCTTGCACACTTTAGTCACAGGGGTCACCTTGCATCCACACTTTACTTACATGGGACACCTTGCATCAACACTTAACTCACATGGGACACCTTGCATCCACATTTAACTCACATGGGACACCTTGCATCAGCACTTTACTCATATGACACTGTGTGTCCACACCTCACCTATTTTTTTTTTTTTTTTTTGCATATCCTTTACAGGACATCGCTGTCAACATCAGCATCTTTCAGCTGTCTGTTGATTTCTTGGCAAGATTACACTCAGTAGTTTGCCATTGCTTTCTGAGCGGCCGGCTCACATACCCCGTAAGTTACCAATGCGATTCGAACCACTGCTGATTCTCACCATCATCACATTACCTATGAGAGTATATGAGATTACGGAGAAAAATCATAACCTCTAAGCCACGAAACCTCACTATACGTGACAGATTTGACATCATTTGTTGACCAAGCAACAAAAGCTCCCATACTCCACACTCCCTAAGTCTTGTCAAGCAGTGAACCAACATCAAGACATACTAGTAGGGATGTAAAGTAACAAACTTTCACATATACTAGATAACAGCACAATGAAGTGGATGGCCAGTGTCCTTTCTTGCTGTATTTCCCTCCCAAAGAGTTATACAAATGACATTTTATGAGGCTGGGTTGTCCTCAGGGCTAGATTAGTTGGTGGCACTCCTGAAACTGCTGCAGACTTCCCATAGAGCACTCTGATGATAAGCCGGCACACCAAGCACTATGCCCCTACTACACACGGGGTAAGGAGTTGCCTTTATACATCCGGATAGAAGTCACAATGTTGTCATTGTCAGAGATTTTGCAGATGTATCCAGGTTCATCAGAAGAATGTATCCTATAATTATACATTACAGTATTAGTCTCCCAGCTGCTACTGTCAGAAACATCACAGACATCATCATCAAGTGCATGCTGACTGGCATGGATGATGATGCTTCTTCACATCTTGTGATCTCCAACAGCATTTATCAATTCATGTGCTGACTCTCTTCCATGCCATAACACAGGCATTTTCTCTCACTGTCTTTCTCTGTCTCCCTTTCCACAAATCTATCCTGTTATCATTACACATGTATCATTTCGTATCCAGCATCACATGGCATGCATCAGTTCATGTACTGACCCCCTTCCATGCCATGATACAAGAATTTTCTCCCATTGTCTTCCTATATATGAGGAGCGGCTGGCCGAGTGGCTAGAACACCAGACTCTCATATGGGAGACCCGGGTTCGATCCCTCGGTAAGGTGTGGGTTTTTTTTTTCTGTCGGGGGCAAAAAGAAAATCCTAACCTGTACAGTTCACGGCGACTGCACTAGCCAGGTGACCTTAATTCCTCAGGCTCAAAGACCCCTCTTCCATACACCTCTAGGTACTATATTGGCAGTAAATGACAGTTTATGAAATGCCAGTCTTCCTATATCTCTCTTTCTTTAAGTCTTTCCAGTTATCACCACATGTTTAGTTTCTGTATTTTCATAATGAAGACTGTCTCTATGTGATCATTGTGAAGTCGTCTTTGTGACAGTGGCTTCATTTCCCTTAAAATGTCCTGATTACACATTTTGGCTGTCCAAGATATTTTCAGCATTCTTCTATAAAACCACATCAGACTTTCACATGTTCATAGAAGAACCAGTCTCATGTGCCCTATAATTATACATTAGAATAGAAATCACAAAGTCGTGATTGTCAGAAATATCACGGGTTCTGATGAAGAACCAGCCTTATATGTCTTGTAACTATGTCTTTTCATTCTTTCAGTGATCCAACTTCTGGACATCAACCTGCGCATCCAGCAGGTGTTCCGCGGTCTGACCCAGACCGTGTTTGGTCCGGGTGTCAATGACAAGAAGAACCCAATCCTGTGTGGCTTAAAATTTGATCCGCGTTCAAGGACGCTGGTGACAAACGGCTTACCTGGACACTTGCAGTTCTACTCGCTGAATCTTAGCAGACAGTTGTTTAATGTAAGTATTGCCAAAACGTTGCCAGACATAATTTGAACTGTAACTGTAAACAATTGAACTGTAGCTCGTTATCAATCAACTCGAACAGCGCATTGGTTTTGAAACCAGAAGAATAAATAAGGTCAAATCACAGACACCCCGGGAAGGTTAATCCGGTCAACAAATGCCCGCAAAAGTCTGATGTGTCGGCCTAACGGCGCAAGAATGCAGCTCTGCTGTAAACAGGCACAATGCAATCACGTCCGAAAAAAACACTCCGGATGAACGCACAAGAAGAAGAAGAAGAATCACAGACATGAGTGTAATCGAATCAATCGCTGTTTAATTTTGCACACAGCTCATTGGTTTGGCACATCATCAAATATCCTTCAACATGTACTGTGCCTGCACTACCAGGGTGGTCGGTACTTATATTATTGACAGTAATATTAATGTTAGTACTTACAAACCTTATAACCGATTGTTTCTGACTTACGTTATATGTCTTTCAATTCACCTTCTGTCCATCCTCAAGGTCCATTTCTCGCCGCTTCTGAATTCTAACTAATTTCCTCGGCAGTCGGTTCATTCATTCTCAGCGTCATCTCATAAGAGCGTGTTACATCTTTTCTATCTGTAACTCATATGCCAGCCACTTTATCCATATAAAACTATTGATTCTTGCCACATAGCAGGTGCCTGGATTACGCCGTAGAAAGAATGTGAAGAAGTCTAGAGGACAAAGTGCAGGAAAAACTAAGGGATACAAGTTCACAACGGGAAACGTCACGCCAACGCAATCTTGACAACAAAAACATACATTGTGGGGTTATCAAGGGGAAAGGTCATGCGTTGGAATTCTGGAATGAATTGGTGTGGCTATTGAATGGTCGGAAGTCTAGCAGTGGCTATCAAGGTAATACTAGCTAGAAGTATATATTAGGAACGCCATGGATCCGAGAACGACGGGCAGAACCTAGACACGATCGGATGAATATGACAGCAAAGACGGCCAAGATGAACGGAAGAAGAAGTACGGACGAGTAACGACAGGACGAACTTAGAACAGGTTTGAATAATGCATCTTAGTGTACGCATATTTTAGATGCCGCCCTGGCAACAACAGGCCTTCTAATAGTGCCGTAGATGTTATTATAACTTTGTTAACTGCCGGATTAAAGCGGTGTTTGTTTTCTGAAATCAGAAATGGCTCCATCTTTCAAAGTTCACCGTTGATTCATTTGACTGTTATCTTTACTCCATTATAGTGAGCCAATACCTGCTGTTAAGTTCTATTTTTATATACATGTTGAAGCAGAATGAAGACGGACTTACGGCTTGGCAATTCTCCCGTTTGAATGTTCTGATAGTTTCATGCACAGCCTGCCATTCCAAACTCCAACAGTCTGTTCCGTGACGTCAGAATGACATTTCCCTCTGTTGACAACTTGTCTCCTAGTTTCTCTGTGCTTTCGGCTTCTAGGATTCTTTATGTACTTTCTGTGACGTAAATTACGGGCACCCGCCATATGGCAAGTATGGTGCAGAAACATAGACAGTAAATACACAATTGGGGGGCAAAGATCAGGAACAGGAGAACATAACTGCATATAGGTCACACACTGAGCATTTGAGATGTCAGATGGTGCGTGATGGTGAAAATGATCATGTGTTCACATGCATCCTTTGTTGATGAACTTGTACCACACAAATTGATATGATCAGCCACAGTTGCTACCGCCATGTATTGCAGTTATGATGCCTTTTTGAAGCACAGTGTAACATTCGTCGGTCAAGACAACCAGGTGCCAGCACGATATAACCATCATCTGTCCAGACGGCCAGGTGCCATTAGTGAAGCTAGTAAATGTCCCTGTACACATCCATGTCACATTGGGTATATGGTGCTAGACTCATATTGTTATAAACCTAAACTGGCACTGGACAGTCGTGTACATCAGATAGGGGAACTGGCACTGGACAGTCATGTACATGAGATAGGGGAACTGGCACTGGACAGTCGTGTACATCAGATAGGGGAACTGGCACTGGACAGTCATGTACATCAGATAGGGGAACTGGCACTGGACAGTCATGTACATGAGATAGGGGAACTGGCACTGGACAGTCGTGTACATGAGATAGGGGAACTGGCACTGGACAGTCACGTATATCAGATAGGGGAACTGGCACTGGACAGTCGTGTACATGAGATAGGGGAACTGGCAACGAATCGTGCTGCTCGCCAGCTTGGGATGAGATCCGTGTTCTGCAAAGGACTTGCCACCTTTTGGTGATTGACCGGCACATGAGGCAAGTGCAGTACCAGAAAACTGTCCTTACTGATCCAGTTCCTTATGCTGTTCTTCTGGGCAATGGGCTGGAGTCTGTCGACAGTGAAACACAAACTCACGGAGGAAGCGTGATCCACCCAGGCCACATCCTGGCCAGGCTGTGTGTGCGGTGCTGAACCATGACCTAGTTACAGCCTGGTATGTCTCACCTTATGTGTCAGTTACCTAAACCAGTTGGTCATCTCGCTGGTTTCTGAGCTTTGAGAGGGTCAGAGAACTCTGCAATACTATCAATGGTACTGTGGTGCTGAGGAAAGTCTCTACACCAGCTTCCTTCTGATAGATGCATGTCCTTTCCACAGCTTTAATAACCTGAACACCAATGTGTCTGACTTCAGAGTTTAAACTCTTGTCTTCAAGAGAATTTATCAGCCAACCAACCGCCCAACCACTCAACCAACCAACCACCCAACCAACCAACCAACCCAATTCCTTCAGTGCACACCAGCAGAGATTAAAAGAATCACTTTGATCTCAAAGAATTCTGACAAAATATCACCATCATCATGTGGCATGCCACCAAGCGCCGGCGGTCTTGTTTCACCATCTAACATGATAACCAGAGTCGTGGATCAGCTCCATGTTCTTGCCTCGACCATACCATGTGGCCAAGCCATCAATATATTTACCTCTCTGCCTTCCCCTTGTTCTTTTCCTCTCAGTCTTACTAGTTGTCACCAAATTTGATTTGTGGACTATGAAAATTTAATTAATTTTTCTGACAACATGCCCAACCAATCTTGACCTTCAATGTCTAAATTTTCTAATCAATTGACAGTTCTCATTTGCTTCTTGTAGGACTTGCTCATTGGTTTTTTTCTGAAACATACATCGTAATATATAATGTGTCTCTTCCTGGCAGCTGGACATCGTGGGGCAGAACTTCATTTCAACAGAAAGCATGGACAAGCCAAAGGCAATCACAGAGGTGACCTGTACAGCCATCGGTGGCAACGGGCAATGGGTGGCCACGTTTGAGACCTGGAATGACGGCTTCTTTAGCCCTGAACTACGACTCAAGTTTTGGTTCTACAGCACGGAGGCTCAGACGTAAGTATCCCCTTGACTGATATAGTGTACAGCTAGGGTTAACTGGTCATCATCATCATCATGTTCCATGCCAATAAGCATGGGCATTCATGGTTGACTATCTTACATGCTCACCATCTTGGATCAGTGTGTTCTTCTCCCAGTTATGTCATGTGAACATGCTATCCAGGTATTTATCTCTTTCCCTTCCCCTTGCTTTTTTGCTGGCAAGTTTGTCAGTGAATTGACGAATCATGATTTCCTAGGCGTCTGTACAGAATGTAGTTTCTATTGCCTTCCTTGACAGTCACGATATTGGTCGGTGACCGTATCTGTTGTTTCTGTAAAGAGATCCTCTGCTTACTATCATGAGCTTGAGACTATAACCTGCAACTGTCTTTGGCTGCTCTGAAGTTCAGCCCACCACCTGCCTCCATAGTTTCATGTTACCCTGGTTGTCGATCTCAGCAGGTACTCCACCTTACCCAAGGGTGTCCCGCAGGCTAGCGGCGATAAGGAGGCTGCTTCTCCTTTCATATTGCAGACCCCAACCCACCACTTTAACTGTGATAGAGCTGTGAAAATGCAGTGAAAAATGTGAAAAACAAGATGTGGAGATGATCAGCTTCACAAGAACATGATCACATAGAACGGAGGACAATATCGTGACAAACCTACATCAGCAAACAAAACCAAGAAGGAAAGATGGAAGGGACACTAACATAACCACATCAAGGCGTGGACTGACAGATAACATGCCAATGTAAATGCCCGACTGATCACTGCAGTTAGCTTTACTACAGCTGACCCAACTTCGTATGAGTATCTGACCTTTACTTAATGCCATCTTAGCTCATGAATGTTTGTGACACAGCAATGAAAACATATTTGCTTGCCACTGATTACTAGTCTAGTATATGTTATCCCATAATTTTATACAGATGTTATCTGTTGTCATTATTGTCCTGCATCTTCAGTCAGTTATCACAATATTGTGGGCCCATTAGTAAAGTTGATAGGATCATGAGTAACATGTCTGCCGTCCTGATGTCAACACTATTATTTCCACTTATTAATATGTCTACTGATTAATAAAGCTGTCACAGTTCTTATGTCTAATGTCATCAGCATTATTTTTATTGCCTGCTTTTTGCCACCATCCCAATTATCTATTGTCATCTGTTCTTTATTGCATTTACCTATTGTCATGTGTCCTGTATTGCAGTTACCTATTGTCATCTGTTCTATATTGCAAGTACCTATTGTCATCTGTTCTATATTGCAAATACCTATTGTCATCTGTTCTATATTGCAAGTACCTATTGTCATCTGTTCTATATTGCAGTTACCTATTGTCATCTGTTCTATATTGCAGATATTCACTGAACACGACGGTTGAGTTCCCTCATGATGACAAGATAACAAGCATGGTGTTTCGACCAGACAACCAGGGGCAGAATACAGTGGTTCCCCCCACATTGGCCACAGTTGGGGCTGATCTGTGCTTCAAGTTGTGGACTTTGGTGGATGATTCCAACATTTATAGTGAGTGTTGTTGATGTGTGCATGTATTGTTGAGATGCTTGTGTTGAAATCTGACATAGAAAATTGAATATTCTCGAGGCACTAGAATATGAAAGACAAGTTCCGCCCATACATTTTTCAACCTAGGATTACCATCCTTGCCCCCAACACTTCAGCAGGAATACTGGCGCTGATAGCAGACTGGTAAATACCCACCCCCACACGCACGCATGCATGTACACACATACATTGTTGGATAGTGGCATGTGAATCACACCATATGTTGTATACTGGATTGTGAATCAATGTATATGTTGAAAAGGGATTGTGAATATGTTGGGTAGTGTGGTGTGCGGCCCTCGTCCCCCACAGTTTCTGGTGACATTATGTCTTTAGCTGCCTGGTAATTCTGGGAAGGTTGATATGGATCAACACCTGATATGGAAACTAGTGGAATTATGTGTCCTGCCTGTATTTGCACGGTAAATGGGGAATTTGACTAGAATGTCCATGTTAAGGGTGCTTACATTCTTGCCATTACTTGTGTGGTAGAGCAGTAGAGTTGTTATATCTGAGATGTTTATAAATCCAAACAACTTTGGAAAAACAAACTCAGCATTTGTTGAGTACACTCATTTGTATCCAGTATTTTTGTGTACATAATTTACAGCAACAATGGTTAGTTGAGTAGCCTGTTGTTTAATTTGATGCAACATTTATTGAGAGTTTTCTTTCATGATACACCATATATTGTGTTTATTTTATGATGCATCATTTGCAGTGAGTACAGTATGTGAATAGAGATTGTGATGTACCAAGCTCAGCATACACACAGTCGAACGACCACATAGTTAGTTAGTTAGTCGACAGATCATCCTCGTTGCACATCGAACCATTCAGTCCATAAGTGCTCGGATCCCCTCCTCAGCAAATCCCGCAGCGTGTAGCGGCTAATGACGCCAGTTCTGTGTTGGTTTATCAATCTTCTTTGGCTTCCTGCGTAGTGTTCTTGTTTGGCCACCCCTCTTTTAATTTGCTGCTCCCGCAGTCTGGCCATTGTTGTAGATTCACAGTCATCACTTGGTTCTCGCAAAAGTCTCACTTCTCGTAGAGCATTCAGAATGTCAGCCTGGTCCATGGCGCGTCCGCCCTCCACAGTAGCCTCACCTGCGAGCTTGTCAGCCCGCTCATTTCCTTGTACTCTCGCATGACCTGGCACGAAGATGAAACTAATCTTTGCCAGCCGAGACCGCTTCAGGGGCAGCAACCATTCTCTTCGGATCGACCCCTCCTCTATCCTCTTGATCATGTTCATTGAGTCGCTAAGGAAACAAGCCCTAGTGAATGTCTGTGTCTCGAGCCATGTTATTGCTTTACTTACTGCCATGACTTCCATGGTCAGGCTGCTTGTGGTTTCAGTGAAAGCACCAGAGTCCTCCTTCACAATTCTCCCTCCGGCCCGAGCTGTAAAGGCCCATGAGCTTCTCACATGTCGGATGACCGACCCATCTGTGTAGATGACCGCGTCACCGTCTAGCGAATTCTCGAAAATCAACGCTTGTACTTCAGCCTCAACAGCAGCCAGATTTTCTTGTCTGCATTTTCTATCTAGTTGGATGCAAACTGAAAAGGATGTGCAGAAGTCTGTTGGCACTTGCACCCACTCCTCGCCAGGTTCTAAGTCCTCAAGTGAACACACCTGTTGAAGAATGTCTTCGGCTTGACCCATCCACGACCGTCCTCTTTTTAACCTGCTGCCCTTCACCTTCCTAATTTCACTATGCAGTGGATGTTGTGTGTTTGCGTTAATTCTGAGGTAGGCGCGTGCACTGCAAACTTGTATTCTCTCTTCAATGGTTGAACGACCACATCTTGTACATCAGTACTTACTGTAGTATTTTCCATATTGTGATCGAGTGAGATGGCAGAACATCCGCCCAAGCTTATCGGCATGGCACATGATGGATGGATAGATGGAATAATCTAGGACACTTATTGCCACCCTTAGATACACTGAACTCTTATTCAGATGATTTCAGGCCCAAGCCTCACTCATGTGAGATACCTTGTGCTCACACTTACACTCAGATGGGAGTCTTTGTATCTACGCTTCACTTACATGAGAGACACCCTGTGTTGACACGTAAACTCGGATGGGAGTCATTGTGTCAATGCTTCACTTGCACGAGAGACACCATATGTTCAAACATACAGACATGTCATATATCTTGTGTCCAGACTTCACTTATACGAGAGACACTATATGTTCACACTTACAGACATGTTATAATCTTGTGTCCACACTTTCACTTACACGAGAGACACCATATGTTCACACTTACAGACATGTCATATATCTTGTGTCCACACTTAACTTACACGAGAGACACCATATGTTCACACTTACAGACATGTCATATATCTTGTGTCCACACTTTCACTTACATGAGAGACATCATATGTTCACACTTACAGACATGTCATATATCTTGTGTCCACACTTCACTTACACGAGAGACACCATATGTTCACACTTACAGACATGTCATATATCTTGTGTCCACACTTTCACTTACACGAGAGACACCATATATTAACACATACAGACATGTCATATATCTTGTGTCCACACTTTCACTTACACGAGAGACACCATATATTCACACTTACAGACATGTCATATATCTTGTGTCCACACTTTCACTTACACGAGAGAAACCACATGTTCACACTTACAGACATGTCATATATCTTGTGTCCACACTTTCACTTACATGAGAGAAACCATATGTTTACACTTACAGACATGTCATATATCTTGTGTCCACACTTTCACTTACATGAGAGACACCATATGTTTACACTTACAGACATGTCATATATCTTGTGTCTACACTTTCACTTACATGAGAGACACCATATGTTTACACTTACAGACATGTCATATATCTTGTGTCCACACTTTCACTTACATGAGAGACACCATATGTTTACACTTACAGACATGTCATATATCTTGTGTCTACACTTTCACTTACATGAGAGACACCATATGTTTACACTTACAGACATGTCATATATCTTGTGTCCGCACTTTCACTTACACAGGACACATTTCACATCAACTTTACTTGGCCGGCTGACTATGACATTCGCTCTCACCACTACACTCTCTCCTGTTCTCAGATCTCTCAATGTCAGATGTAAATATGATACTGGATTATTCTGAATCTGAAGAGGCCTATTCATTTTACTGTATGAAGTCAGACCCATCATTTTCCACCTGTATGTTCTATATGGTTACCTGAACTCCTCAATGTTTCAGGAAACAACGCCAGATGGAGCTGTGATTCTGTCGGCTTTTATCGCAGACTCAACGCTGGCTGTGCAGATTTCTCAACTGATGCTTCAACGCTGGCTGTTGGGTTCGAACATCTGTTAACCATCTGGGACCCAGACAACAATGTTGTAAGGACAACATTATCGAACTCTCTACCTGGCAAGGAGATGATTACGTGAGTAGGGAGTTGATCTTCTGTATGTTCATGTTCTACACTTGTTCGTGTTCAGTGGCCAGAGTAAAACTCAACCACTTCAATGCCAGATTTCATAAACAAAATATAATGACTGAGAGAGGTTTAACATGCTCATAACTTTCTCTGGTGACTGCTGCACAGTGGTTTCATTGCGCACACCAGTCAGTTGCACCTAAGTGTTGACTTCTCGTCCTTGACGCGGGGACATAAATCACAAGTACCTTGTGAAGTCAGGAAAGGTTTCTCCTGATGGTAAGAGAGATGGTAATAGGGAAAATTAACTCTCACACAAAAATCAGTCCAGTGCAGTCACTAGTAGCAACATGAATCAACAAAAATCAGTCCAGTGCAGTCACTAGTAGCAACATGAATCAACAAAAATCAGTCCAGTGCAGTCACTAGTAGCAACATGAATCAACAAAAATCAGTCCAGTGCAGTCACTAGTAGCAACATGAATCAACAAAAATCAGTCCAGTGCAGTCACTAGTAGCAACATGAATCAACAAAAATCAGTCCAGTGCAGTCACTAGTAGCAACATGAATCAACAAAAATCAGTCCAGTGCAGTCACTAGTAGCAACATGAATCAACAAAAATCAGTCCAGTGCAGTCACTAGTAGCAACATGAATCAACAAAAATCAGTCCAGTGCAGTCACTAGTAGCAACATGAATCAACAAAAATCAGTCCAGTGCAGTCACTAGTAGCAACATGAATCAACAAAAATCAGTCCAGTGCAGTCACTAGTAGCAACATGAATCAACAAAAATCAGTCCAGTGCAGTCACTAGTAGCAACATGAATCAACAAAAATCAGTCCAGTGCAGTCACTAGTAGCAACATGAATCAACAAAAATCAGTCCAGTGCAGTCACTAGTAGCAACATGAATCAACAAAAATCAGTCCAGTGCAGTCACTAGTAGCAACATGAATCAACAAAAATCAGTCCAGTGCAGTCACTAGTAGCAACATGAATCAACAAAAATCAGTCCAGTGCAGTCACTAGTAGCAACATGAATCAACAAAAATCAGTCCAGTGCAGTCACTAGTAGCAACATGAATCAACAAAAATCAGTCCAGTGCAGTCACTAGTAGCAACATGAATCAACAAAAATCAGTCCAGTGCAGTCACTAGTAGCAACATGAATCAACAAAAATCAGTCCAGTGCAGTCACTAGTAGCAACATGAATCAACAAAAATCAGTCCAGTGCAGTCACTAGTAGCAACATGAATCAACAAAAATCAGTCCAGTGCAGTCACTAGTAGCAACATGAATCAACAAAAATCAGTCCAGTGCAGTCACTAGTAGCAACATGAATCAACAAAAATCAGTCCAGTGCAGTCACTAGTAGCAACATGAATCAACAAAAATCAGTCCAGTGCAGTCACTAGTAGCAACATGAATCAACAAAAATCAGTCCAGTGCAGTCACTAGTAGCAACATGAATCAACAAAAATCAGTCCAGTGCAGTCACTAGTAGCAACATGAATCAACAAAAATCAGTCCAGTGCAGTCACTAGTAGCAACATGAATCAAAGTCAGGCAAATCAGTCCAGTGCAGTCACTAGTAGCAACATGAATCAACAAAAATCAGTCCAGTGCAGTCACTAGTAGCAACATGAATCAACAAAAATCAGTCCAGTGCAGTCACTAGTAGCAACAGAATCAACAAAAATCAGTCAAGTGCAGTCACTAGTAGCAACATGAATCAACAAAAATCAGTCAAGTGCAGTCACTAGTAGCAACATGAATCAACAAAAATCAGTCCAGTGCAGTCACTAGTAGCAACATGAATCAACAAAAATCAGTCCAGTGCAGTCACTAGTAGCAACATGAATCAACAAAAATCAGTCAAGTGCAGTCACTAGTAGCAACATGAATCAACAAAAATCAGTCAAGTGCAGTCACTAGTAGCAACATGAATCAACAAAAATCAGTCCAGTGCAGTCACTAGTAGCAACATGAATCAACAAAAATCAGTCCAGTGCAGTCACTAGTAGCAACATGAATCAACAAAAATCAGTCAAGTGCAGTCACTAGTAGCAACATGAATCAACAAAAACCAGAAGTAGATGGTCAACTTTATTAGAATATGATCACAGGTGACAAAATGGACATTGCGGCCAAAGCTTTTGCCAGCACAAACAACAAACACACTGATACAATTACATGAACAACACTATATGAACATATAAAAGTTACTGCGGTGTCATGAACTCCGTGTGTATGTTGTATATATATGTATATGTATGTTGACTAGGCTCAAGTTAAACTGAGTGAACGTTACAAAAATGGACTGCAGCCATGCTTTATGTTTGATGTGTGCACAAGTGGATGAGTGCAATGTGAAGAGATTTGTGTTAAAACACAATGATTATAATTTGAGGGAAAGTCATTCATTTGTGCTATTTGTGTTCTTATACGGGTGTGAGAATTGCACATCCACTGCAGAAACATAATGGAGAATGCCAGCTGTTGAATGCAGATGTTGAAGTCAATGTCTGTGTGTGTGGTATAAAGTGCACAGAACAAATGTTTATGTTAGAGACAGAGATAATACGTATACAGGACATCAAGGACCAGTTTTGTCTGTGATGGAATGTCAATAGCTTGTATGGTTTGGGCATGTCACATGTCTAAGGTTCTCTCAAAGCTTGTATGGTTTGGGCATGTCACATGTCTAAGGTCCTCTCAAAGGGAAGTCCCCAGGGACATGTTGAAGGAGGACAGAGAAGTAAAGTGTGAAGGACCATTGTACACGCAATAAGGTGCATTGGGTATATGGTGCGGGAACCATGTTTGTATTGACCAATCAGCACTCGGACATGGAAGAGGGCGGGGAAAGTCCTGGAGTTACACATTAATGATAGAAGAGGATGAGCAGTTCCACACTGGTGCCTCATTGCTGGGGGGAGGGGGAGGCAGAAAGAATTCTGGCTTTTGATGCTACCATCATTGCTGGGGGGAGGGGGAACAGAAAGAATTCTGGTTTCTGATGCTACCATCATTTTTTTTTTTGGACGCTCACTCGCTTTGAACTCAAGCACAGTCCAGACACACTATTTCTTGTAGTGCTGGACTGAATTTTGCGTGTGGATTTGCTTTCCCTATTAACAGTGTCCCACGCCATTAGGTGAACCCACTCCGACTTCAGAGGTACTTGTAATTTACGTCCCCAAGTCAAGGACAATATGTTAACATTATAGTCCGACTGTCTGGTGTAGGGGTTGAACCCTTTACCTCGGCATCAGCACACTGGATGTTTCAGAACACATGTTCTTATCCACTCAGCCATGCTGACCTACAATTCCTTCATAACATGCCTAGGTCTTGTATTCAGTTACAGAGTGAGAAAGAGATGAGTCTTTGTAGCTGGAAGTGAGGGTTTTTCGGAATGAGTATTTCTCATAATATAAACATAAACTCACACATTTGTAGGCTGTGCTTGAATTACATTGTGTTCATTCTGGGCATTTGTGTCAGGTCTTAGTCAGATATGACTGAGCTACCGTATAACAGTGGACGGTACTACCTGCTTTCTGTTAGCGCCGAACGTTGGGCGGCGCTTACCAAACCCGACACCCCATATTGTGCCAACGGCTTCGGGTGGAAGAGTGCAATTGGGAGGGTACAAGCCTTACCCTGGTGCAAGGAAATGCAACCTAAAGACAAAGTGTCATGGCAGGGCAGACCAGGCCCTACGCCTTTGTTGGCGGCTGGTCTAGGATCGAAGCTCCGACAGGCGGACAGTTAGAGCATTGCTTTGCTGATCCGGCAGCTTCTGCAGCTTGTCTTGTTCCAGATGTATAGGTGTTACCTTTCCTCTGGAGTGAACTAGGCAGGCCGAGAGAGGGATCATGTTGCATGGGCAACACATGATCTTTATATTTTAGCCCAGGCTTTGTGCTATGGAGAGGCAATAACTCCATCCCTTACAAACTATCGTCTGTCAAGACGGCAAGGTGCCAATGAATGATTCTGGGCATGGGGCAGGAGTCTGTGGACAATGATCTACCTGAAACATGTGGCATGAATGCCAAGAACATTTTTAATTTGCTGTTCTCGCATCCTGACCATGCTTATAGATTAACATGCACCCTTGGTTCTTGCGAATGATTTAATTCTCGTAAAGCACTCAGAATGTCAGCCTGGTCCATGGCTCGTCCGCCTCCCACAGTAACCCTACCTGCGGGCTTGTCAGCCTGCATATTTCCTTGTACTCCCGCATGCCCTGGCACGAAGATGAAACTAATCCAGAGACAACAGCCACTCTCTTTCTAGTGTAATAAATTGTGAACACAAACATGCCGGGGTTGATTACGATGTCCTGTAAAGGATATGCCACTAACTTTTAACTTTTACTAGTTTGCAAAACCAGACACAGACATTCAGAAACTGCTTTAACTATTCTAAGACGCACTTCTCTGCTCATCTTCATCTGCATGCTTGCAGTATCCTATTGTTGTGCTTTTGAGTATCAGTCTGGGATTCTGAAATAAGTAGGAAATTTTCATATTTTCAGTTTCACTTTATTGTTCTTATGTTTTCATTCCTCTCATCCCCTTCTTATGCCTTAATGTAGTCACTGGAGGATCTTTCTTCTCCATGATTTTCTATGTTGAGTTTTGTGTATTTGTTTGCTGATGAAGGCTAGTTGCTGTAAAATCCTGTGTTTTCTGTAATTGTGTTCTGTAAAGCTGCATTACTTTGTGTTGTGTCATACTGTTTACATTTCCACAGCTTTACCGCAGATCCACTAATTTAATTCATACTTTAACTATGATTTTGTTTGAACCCCTACAGCAACATCAAGTTTGGCAGCCATTCCTGTTATCACCATTTGGTTGTGACAACCACACAAACACTACTGGCTTGGGATCTCTACACTCTAACTAGTGAGTTTATTGTATGTGTTTGTAGTTGATTGTAAGATAGTTGTTTGTGCATGTAGTTGATTGTAAGATGGTTGTTTGTGTGTGTAGTTGATTGTAAGATTGCTGTTTGTGCTTTTAGTTGATTGTAAAATGGCTGATTGTGCTTGTAATTGATTGTAAGATTCTTGTTTGTACTGTGATATCTTTAGCTTTAATGAAGAGAGAGAGAGAGAGAGAGAGAGAGAGAGAGAGAGAGAGAGAGAGAGAGAGAGAGAGAGAGAATGAACGGAGAAGGATAATCTAGCCTGACATGGCAGGGGATACGTTATCTCATGAATATATCAACATCACCAGGGGAGGAAAGTGTTGACAATCACATGGATTGTGTAAGTGATTGTGTGTCTTGGATTGTGTAAGTGATTGTGTGTCTCAGATTGTGTAAGTGATTGTGTGTCTCATATTGTGTAAGTGATTATGTAAGTAATTGTGTGTCTCAGATTGTGTTAAGTGATTGTGTGTCTCAGATTGTGTTAAGTGATTGTGTGTCTCAGATTGTGTAAGTGATTATGTAAGTAATTGTGTATCTCTGATTGTGTTAAGTAATTGTGTGCCTCAGATTGTGTTAAGTGATTGTGTGTCTCAGATTGTGTAAGTGATTGTGTGTCTCAGATTGTGTAAGTGATTGTGTGTCTCAGATTGTGTAAGTGATTGTGTGTCTCAGATTGTGTAAGTGATTGTGTGTCTCAGATTGTGTAAGTGATTATGTAAGTAATTGTGTGTCTCAGATTGTGTTAAGTGATTGTGTGTCTCAGATTGTGTAAGTGATTGTGTGTCTCAGATTGTGTAAGTAATTGTGTGTCTCAGATTGTGTAAGTGATTATGTAAGTAATTGTGTCTCAGATTGTGTTAAGTGATTATGTAAGTAATTGTGTGTCTCAGATTGTGTTAAGTGATTATGTAAGTAATTGTGTGTCTCAGATTGTGTTAAGTGATTATGTGTCTTAGATTGTGTTAAGTGATTGTGTGTCTCAGATTGTGTTAAGTAATTGTGTGTCTCAGATTGTGTTAAGTAATTGTGTGTCTCAGATTGTGTTAAGTGATTGTGTGTCTCAGATTGTGTTAAGTAATTGTGTGTCTCAGATTGTGTTATGTGATTATGTGTCTCAGATTGTAAGTGATTGTGTGTCTTAGATTGTGTTAAGTAATTGTGTGTCTCAGATTGTGTTAAGTAATTGTGTGTCTCAGATTGTGTTAATTGATTGTGTGTCTCAGATTGTGTTAAGTAATTGTGTGTCTCAGATTTTGTTAAGTAATTGTGTGTCTCAGATTATGTTAAGTAATTGTGTGTCTCAGATTGTGTTAAGTAATTGTGTGTCTCAGATTGTGTTAAGTGATTATGTAAGTAATTGTGTTAAGTGATTATGTAAGTAATTGTGTGTCTCAGATTGTGTTATGTGATTATGTTTCTCAGATTGTGTTAAGTGATTGTGTGTCTCAGATTGTGTTAAGTGATTGTGTGTCTCAGATTGTGTTAAGTAATTGTGTGTCTCAGATTGTGTTAAGTAATTGTGTGTCTCAGATTGTGTTAAGTAATTGTGTGTCTCAGATTGTGTTAAGTGATTGTGTGTCTCAGATTGTGTTAAGTAATTGTGTGTCTCAGATTGTGTTAAGTAATTGTGTGTCTCAGATTGTGTTAAGTAATTGTGTGTCTCAGATTGTGTTAAGTAATTGTGTGTCTCAGATTGTGTTAAGTGATTGTGTGTCTCAGATTGTGTTAAGTGATTATGTGTCTCATATTGTGTTAAGTAATTGTGTGTCTCAGATTGTGTTAAGTAATTGTGTGTCTCAGATTGTGTTAAGTGATTGTGTGTCTCAGATTGTGTTAAGTGATTATGTGTCTCAGATTGTGTTAAGTGATTATGTGTCTCAGATTGTGTTAAGTAATTGTGTGTCTCAGATTGTGTTAAGTGATTGTGTGTCTCAGATTGTGTAAGTGATTGCATGTCTCAGATTGTGTAAGTGATTGTGTGTGATGAGCTCTCATTACCTCCATGACTCTGCTTTCAGTTGTGTGGACGCTGAGCACCCATGCTACAACGTTGGTCAGGGACCCGGCCTCGGACCTCATGTTGCTGGTCTCATCAAACAGAAAAGGTAGGACTACCAGCTGTCACAAGTTTCACAACAATTTGATTAAAACGTTTTCCCGTAGTGAATTTGAATAATGAAGACACAAACCATCGATTGTACGATTTATTGCAATACAATCTATGGTTTGTGTCTTCGTTATTCAAACATTTGATTGTGTATTTTAAAAAATAAATGTGTGTACTTTACAAGAGGTTGCATTCAACCCCAGTATGTGTTGACTGTGTGTGATTTACTGGGCAATGTTATGTTGAGTAGTTGCCAATGCTTTCTGAGCGAGAAGTCAACACCAGTCCCCCTGACCCACTATGCTGCCACCAGAAGAGAGTTTCAGTGTGTTAAACCTTGCCGCCATGCTGACCTCTTGAGTATGTATATGTCATGTCTCCACTCCTAGTTGCCTGTGATATTTATATTCTAGAGCTTTCATCTCCACACAGGAATGCCCCAGTTTTGCTTCGTCTGTTATTTCATAATAATAAACCAGTGGCTGTGGCTTTGGGGATAGTAAAACACAGTTTCATCATTCCCAGAGCGAGCCGAGGGTTCAAAACCAGTCGTGGGTGTTTTGGGAGTAGACTGCTTTGCACTGATTTTGATTGGCCATTCAGAAAGCAATGGCAAACTACTGAACTAAATTTGCATAGACGTAATAGATGCAACTTCCTGTTAGCAACAGTCGGCATCCAAGTCCATCTACTTCTACTGACCATGACTGAGCCCCTGTGGGCTTGTCATTAGTGCAGTGATGTAGAATCTTCATCATAAATCATCACAGGTTGTCATGTGCCCCATCACCGTGTATTCATTTTGCCCAATATATTCACATTTTAAATTCGAGACTTAATCAGTTCAACATTGAACTGTTTGCACTCCTCTCTCTCTCCCTTTCTCTTGCACGTGCACGCACGCACGCACACACACACACACTCACTCTCTCTCTTTCACGTGTACGCATGCACACTCTCTCTCTCTCTCTCTCTCTGACAGATTCATGCATCAAACACGCGTGTTTGACATTCAGAAATGACATAAAGGGCATTGAGGAAACCTGAAAATCACTTGCAAACATTTGGTAACATTTGCGAGAGCTCCTGTACATTACTATTCTTTTTTGACATCTTTCAGTGAGCATTTTCCGACCTACAAGTCCTAACATGATTTATGAGCACGAGGCGATGAGCTCCAGTGACATCCTGGACGCTGCCTTTGTCCCGGATGGCAGACACGAGCAGATCGTTGACCTGGGCTGGCCGGGGAGGTCACAGGTTTACGTCTACAACGTGGAGCAGCAGCTACTGACCTTGGACCTGCCCAGTGAACAGGTGGATGAGAGCAGCAAGGTGAGTACTCACATCCTTGTTTCTTGAGTTCTGTCTCTAGCTTACATTTCACAATCTATTTCCAAATAACCTATTATGATTGAGGTGAAGAATGATGATGTGATCAATCCCTATATTTGTGCGTAATGAATATGATGATTGTGTTTTTTAGGTGCGAATTGCCCAGAACCTGACCCAGGGAGCACTTGGCGCATTCATGGCGGAGAAGATGGTCAGGGAAGTGGACGTCACGGAGACCAAGATGACCATGGGCAAGACTAGCATGATAGAGGAGTCGCTGGCCGCGGTGGTGAGCAGTTGCAATTTACGTCTTTTGAGTTAGGTTGATTGAATTGATAACTTCAACTCCAGTTGATTTGTGTTGATAAAGCTAACTTTATCTCATAGCTATAAAGTACAGTAGCAAAAAAACTAACTTTATATCTCACATAACTAAAAGTGCAGTATTAAAAAGCTAACTTTATGTCAGTAACTAAAAGTATAGTAACAAAAAGCTAACTTTATCTCAGTAGCTACAGTTATGCTAAGTTGTCATGAACACAGTAATAAAAACTAGATTCCCGGGAAGGTTAACCCGGTCAACAAATGCCCGCAGAAGTCGGATGTGTCGGCCTAACGGCGCAAGAACACAGCTCTGCTGTAAACAGGCACAGCGCAATCATGTCCGAAAAAAAAACTCCGGATGAGCGCAGAAGAAGAGGAAGAAAACTAGATTAACAATTCATTGCTTGTTTTCTTCTCCTGCCATGAAATTCCTCATGTTCCTCTAAATGACCACCTCATTTACAAAGTAATTGTATGCTCACGTTGTTACTTCAATGTCCATGTTGTCTTATGGAAGATCTGACTGTTTCATTACTTGAGTTGCCTGCATCTGCTGCATCCCCATGTCTGTGCTGTAGATGACCAGGCAATTGGAGATGTGCCTTCTGATGCTGTAATTCCTGACCTGATCTCTTCTTGATCAAGTAATCTTTGCAGACATTTCATCTCTGATGTGACAGTTCTGCGTTTATATCTGCTTTCATTGCCCAGTTTTGGTACTGGTCACATCATGTTGATAACGAACACCTTTCTTTTCAGATGGATCTCAAACCCTGACTGCTGGAGCCATGTACCACAAACTAGCATTTTTATGTCTTCACAGATGTGACACGAATGTAGTCATCTTTGTTTCTCTTGTATTCCCCAGCTGCTGCACTCCAACGAACCAGTGTCTCTGCTGTGTGAGAAATACTTGAACAGCCTGATGATGAAGAAGTAAGTTCCCATGTTTTCTTTTCCAGATTTGTGAAGGACTACTTTAATTCATTGTATATGAATACCTCCATAAGTGATGTTGTATGTTGACATAGATCATACAAGGAGGATCTCAACTCAGTGATAAACTCCAGCATTAGTGAAGATTCTAGTGTACATGTGTCTCGGAATTAACGTGTACCATGCATATTCTGTCATGGTTGTTTTCTGATAATTTGTGCCCTGAGAGATTGTTGCACAATGTCCTGAGAGATTGTTGCACAATGTCCTGAGAGATTGTTGCACAATGTCCTGAGAGATTGTTGCACAATGCCCTGAGAGATTGTTGCACAATGTCCTGAGAGATCGTTGCACTTGCAGCACATAAATAAACACACATAGTATTGTGTGGCGCTCACAGAAGGAGAAGAAGGAAGTAGAGACTAGAGGACGCACTAGACAACATAAAATATGAAAGCTATAGTTACCGACCGGGATTTGAACCTGACACCTCCAAATGACGACAGCACCTCACTGCAGGAACAAGTGTACTTCGATGCATGACCAACTAGACACTGGAGTCATAAGGCCAATCTTGTGTATCACGAGAAAATTAACTATTGAGGGCTGATGTTTCCGTGTGAAGATGTAATACATTTAATAATATGCACTTCGTCTCTGACCCGTAACTTATATGCCGCAAATAAACATAGTTTATAAACATACACATAAATATAGTATGTTCATATAGTATTGTTGTATGTATCCATATTTTTGTTGTTGTTGTGTGCATATCCTTTACAGGACATCACTGTCAACATCAGCATCTTTCAGCTGATTGTTGATTTCTTGGCACAATTACGTTCAGTAGTTTACCATTGCTTTCTGAGCGACCGGCTCCATACTCTCATAAGTCACTGTCGCGACTTGAACCGCTTCCAATTCTTGTGCGCTCACGTCAACCACGAGAGTATTCAAGGTTACGGAGAAAGCTGCTAACTCCTCAGCCAGGGCGACCGGCTGTATCCACATGTATCCGCATGTTCATATAGTATCCACATAAATATAGTATGTTCACATAGTATTGTTGTATGTATCCACATGTGAAACCACATAAACTTCACATTTTCTATCCCTTCTTTTCACAACAGGCACAAGCCAAGCTCTGGCCGCAGTGTGTTTGGTATAGCTACCAGTCAGGGACACGATCACAAGGATGACCACAGTTCCAGCTCCGAGGATGAGATGGACACAGATGAGCTGAAGAGGAACACCAAGACCAGATATCACACTGCAGCAGACGTCAAACATTCTAAGCCCACAGAGGCAGACTTGGACACATTACTATCTAAGCCATTGGACTGGGTTCAATGGTGTGCATCTCTACATCTGAAATGATGTTTTTGACCATATTTAGGCTTTTTTTTCCATGTCAAATATCCAGTTAGGTACTGTTTATCACCATTCAACTTATATTTTGTTTAAGGTTCTGTTTATCACCATTCAACTTATATTTTGTTTAAGGTTCTGTTTATCACCATTCAACTTATATTTTGTTTAAGGTTCTGTTTATCACCATTCAACTTATATTTTGTTTAAGGTTCTGTTTATCACCATTCAACTTATATTTTGTTTAAGGTTCTGTTTATCACCATTCAACTTATATTTTGTTTAATGTGTAATGGAGACTTTTCTGAAGTAGTCAGACTTAGATTGCCTGGTTGTAGTAATGCAGAGGTTAAACAATAATCAGAGCATATTGCACAATATCAACAAACAAATTAAAATGTTTGAGAGCATGCATCTTTTCTTGTGAGTCATGGAGCATTTTGTAATTACTAAAGAAGAAAATCGAGGCTGTGGATGTTATAGAAACATTGATGTTATCCAAGGTCTGAATCCTGGCTTATAAACATGGCATCATATTTCAGAAAATGCAATATTTCAACGGTATAAAACATCACCATGGTTGGGAGAGAACAGTGATGGGAGGTGTGGTCCCTGGGAGGAGGCAGCAGTACAATGGACACGGGACACGTAGACATGGCAATGTATGAGGCAGAGGAACTGAGAATTGTTAGTGGGCTTTGATGGAAACAGTGTACAGTCAAGGACCTCCCACATGTACTGTTTGTTCATCATTGGGTGCTGTATTCAGTGCCAACAATGACCCTCACCTGCCAAGCATGATATAAGTGGCAGCTAAGGAGGTTTGGTCAGTTCTGGCGACCACACTCAGCATGTCTTTCAAATGTCCTATTAGATGACAAATCATCACCGCCCAAATCCTTTGTCGTAGAAGTGTGAACATCTGGATAGATGTGTTTGTAGAGGAGCAGCAGCGTATTCTCAAACATACTCATGTTTGTTATCCCTTTTGTTTGTTGTTTGGTGAAAACTGTTACATACCATACGCTGTGACTTTGGTTTGTCTGGTAGTTGTTGACCTGACTGATGTGAGAACATGTTCTTGATGTCATTGACATTGATTTTGTTTTTAAATTAACTGAAACTGAACTTGTTGATGTTATGTGCAGATTGTCTAATTAAACCACCTTAAATTTAAGTTTTTGTTGTCACTTGACATAACAACATAAGCCACACACTTAAATCTATCCAGAAACTAAATTATCCATCTGGACATTTATGTCCTAAATAATTATACTCAGTCAAAGGCAGCACTTCACAAGATTAAGAACAGTCTCTGCAGTTTATTTTTGTCCGCCCAGGTGAGGAGAGGAGTACATAAGTACTATATTGAACCAATCCTGATGTATGGAAGCGAATCATGGACAATTAGCAAAGTGAGGAATTGTGTGAAAGCTGCAGAAATGTGTTCTTATAGAAGAATAACACCACAGACAGATAAAAAGAGCAATGAAGATATCTTGAAAGACGTTCAACCAACTATGGGTTGATGTAACCCAATGAGCAGTGAAGCACCAACCCACCCCTCCTGTCTCCCCACTTGTCGAAGTGGTCTCTTGTCACCAAGTTCAAAATGAGACCCCATATTGTGGTTTCTGTTACCCACATTATCATGTCTCATTTGCACCTAGTTGAATCATAGCTGTAGACATTCAATGTGGAAAATGTCCCTTGGAAAGCCTCCATCTGGCAAGTATTGTACATGACCTCCCTCTGGCAAGTATTGTATGTAACCTACATCTGGCAAGTGTTCTACGTGGCCAAGCCACCACATTCTATGTTGTTTCAAAAGCGTGTTGTTTGACCAGTGTTTGAGAGCACTTTCGCATTATTTACTTTCTCCCTCCAAGAGAGGATAAGACTCAAACATCGAAGTGGAAAGATACAAGAAATTTCTGTTCTCTTGTTGGACATCAAGTGGTCTGGTTCTCACTGCCGTGTAAGAGAGGGCTAAAAACACTTTTATACTGTGCGGTTCATCTCATCTTGTTCCTCTTGTACCTGGCAGTGTCAGTGAAGCATAAACAGCGGGATAGTGCCCATTTATGGGCTACATGTATCGCAATTCCCAAGGACTCTGCTATTTCCCCTGTCCATCATTACATGGTTGGCCTCTTCTGGTTCCATTTGGTCTGCACATGTGTGTGGTTTACTGATCTCATGATAGAATATCTGACCAGCCTGCCATATAGGATGAGTGTGCTCCAATCGCCCAAGAATCCTCCCATAGTCTAAGACCATGTCCACACAAACACAGAGCATGGGCTTGGAAGCTCAACGAAAGGACAAACACACAGATAAAGACGATTGTTTTGACCAAAATTGTTATAAACAAAAATTAAAACACAAAACCCAAAAAAGAAAATAAAAAATTCAGCGGGTTAAAATAAAGAAGTCATCATCTGTGGCTGGAAGTTAGAGATCTGTGGCTGTGGGAATAGAGATCTGTGGCTGGAAGTTAGAGATCTGTGGCTGTGGGGTAGAGATCTGTGGCTGGAAGTTAGAGATCTGTGGCTGGGGGAATAGAGATCTGTGGCTGGAAGTTAGAGATCTGTGGCTGGGGGGTAGAGATCTGTGGCTGGGGGAATAGAGATCTGTGGCTGGAAGTTAGAGATCTGTGGCTGGGGGAATAGAGATCTGTGGCTGGAAGTTAGAGATCTGTGGCTGTGGGGTAGAGATCTGTGGCTGGAAGTTAGAGATCTGTGGCTGTGGGGTAGAGATCTGTGGCTGGAAGTTAGAGATCTGTGGCTGTGGGGTAGAGATCTGTGGCTGGAAGTTAGAGATCTGTGGCTGTGGGGTAGAGATCTGTGGCTGGAAGTTAGAGATCTGTGGCTGGGGGAATAGAGATCTGTGGCTGGAAGTTAGAGATCTGTGGCTGTGGGGTAGAGATCTGTGGCTGGGGGAATAGAGATCTGTGGCTGGAAGTTAGAGATCTGTGGCTGGGGGAATAGAGATCTGTGGCTGGAAGTTAGAGATCTGTGGCTGTGGGGTAGAGATCTGTGGCTGGAAGTTAGAGATCTGTGGCTGTGGGGTAGAGATCTGTGGCTGGAAGTTAGAGATCTGTGGCTGTGGGGTAGAGATCTGTGGCTGGAAGTTAGAGATCTGTGGCTGTGGGGTAGAGATCTGTGGCTGGAAGTTAGAGATCTGTGGCTGTGGGGTAGAGATCTGTGGCTGGGGGAATAGAGATCTGTGGCTGGAAGTTAGAGATCTGTGGCTGTGGGGTAGAGATCTGTGGCTGGAAGTTAGAGATCTGTGGCTGTGGGGTAGAGATCTGTGGCTGGAAGTTAGAGATCTGTGGCTGGAAGTTAGAGATCTGTGGCTGTGGGGTAGAGATCTGTGGCTGGAAGTTAGAGATCTGTGGCTGTGGGGTAGAGATCTGTGGCTGGAAGTTAGAGATCTGTGGCTGGAAGTTAGAGATCTGTGGCTGTGGGTAGAGATCTGTGGCTGGGGGAATAGAGATCTGTGGCTGGAAGTTAGAGATCTGTGGCTGTGGGGTAGAGATCTGTGGCTGGAAGTTAGAGATCTGTGGCTGGAAGTTAGAGATCTGTGGCTGTGGGGTAGAGATCTGTGGCTGGGGGAATAGAGATCTGTGGCTGGAAGTTAGAGATCTGTGGCTGTGGGGTAGAGATCTGTGGCTGGAAGTTAGAGATCTGTGGCTGTGGGGTAGAGATCTGTGGCTGGAAGTTAGAGATCTGTGGCTGGGGGAATAGAGATCTGTGGCTGGAAGTTAGAGATCTGTGGCTGTGGGGTAGAGATCTGTGGCTGGGGGAATAGAGATCTGTGGCTGGAAGTTAGAGATCTGTGGCTGGGGGAATAGAGATCTGTGGCTGTGGGGTAGAGATCTGTGGCTGTGGGGTAGAGATCTGTGGCTGGGGGAATAGAGATCTGTGGCTGGAAGTTAGAGATCTGTGGCTGGAAGTTAGAGATCTGTGGCTGGGGGAATAGAGATCTGTGGCTGGAAGTTAGAGATCTGTGGCTGGAAGTGTGGCTGTGGGGTAGAGATCTGTGGCTGGAAGTTAGAGATCTGTGGCTGTGGGGTAGAGATCTGTGGCTGGAAGTTAGAGATCTGTGGCTGGGGGAATAGAGATCTGTGGCTGGAAGTTAGAGATCTGTGGCTGGGGGGTAGAGATCTGTGACTGGAAGTTAGAGATCTGTGGCTGGGGGAATAGAGATCTGTGGCTGGAAGTTAGAGATCTGTGGCGCTGGGGGGTAGTGAGCTGGGGGGGGGGGGGGGGAAGAAGAGATCTGTGGCTGGGGGGGGGGGGGGTAGTGAACGCAGGTTCACAATCCTGATATACTGAGTTTGAAGTCGGCCACAGGAGATTTGAAAACAGACTGCCTTGAGTTGATTGTCACACAATGGTTTAGCATGTCATTCAGAAAGCAATGGCAAACTACTCAATGTAATGTAGAAAACTACATCCAGCTAAACAAATCTGGGGTTGATTGCAAGGTCCTGTAAAAGTACATCCAACTAATTTTTCACAATCAAAAAACACATTCAGACATTCTTGTAACTGAGCATGAAGACAGAGGCCATGGATCAAGTTTTACAGTATATTTTATTCACAATTTTATAGCACTTCATTCCATCAGCCCAACACCACAGAGGATTCCCAGTCACATCCACCATATAGAGAGTAAGGAGGTTGATATACCAGTTACAGCTGAGTCACCATGTGGAGAGTGAGGAGGTTGATATACCAGTTACAGCTGAGTCACCATGTGGAGAGTGAGGAGGTTGATAGACCTGTTACAGCTGAGTCACCATGTGGAGAGTGAGGAGGTTGATAGACCTGCGACAGCTGAGTCACCATGTGGAGAGTGAGGAGGTTGATATACCAGTTACAGCTGAGTCACCATGTGGAGAATGAGGAGGTTGATAGATTTGCTATAACTGAGTCACCACATGGAGAGTGAGGAGGTTGATAGATTTGCTACAGCTGAATCACCACATGGAGAGTGAGGAGGTTGATAGATTTGCTATAACTGAATCACCACATGGAGAGTGAGGAGGTTGATAGATTTGCTATAACTGAGTCACCACGTGGAGAGTGAGGAGGTTGATAGATTTGCTATAACTGAATCACCACATGGAGAGTGAGGAGGTTGATAGATTTGCTATAACTGAATCACCACATGGAGAGTGAGGAGGTTGATAGATTTGCTATAACTGAATCACCACGTGGAGAGTGAGGAGGTTGATAGATTTGCTATAACTGAATCACCACGTGGAGAGTGAGGAGGTTGATAGATTTGCTATAACTGAGTCACCATGTGGAGAGTGAGGAGGTTGATAGATTTGCTATAACTGAATCACCATGTGGAGAGTGAGGAGGTTGATAGATTTGCTATAACTGAGTCACCATGTGGAGAGTGAGGAGGTTGATAGATTTGCTATAACTGAGTCACCACGTGGAGAGTGAGGAGGTTGATAGATTTGCTATAACTGAATCACCACATGGAGAGTGAGGAGGTTGATAGATTTGCTATAACTGAATCACCACATGGAGAGTGAGGAGGTTGATAGATTTGCTATAACTGAATCACCACACGGAGAGTGAGGAGGTTGACAGATTTGCTATAACTGAGTCACCACGTGGAGAGTGAGGAGGTTGATAGATTTGCTATAACTGAATCACCACATGGAGAGTGAGGAGGTTGATAGATTTGCTATAACTGAATCACCACATGGAGAGTGAGGAGGTTGATAGATTTGCTATAACTGAGTCACCACGTGGAGAGTGAGGAGGTTGATAGATTTGCTATAACTGAGTCACCACGTGGAGAGTGAGGAGGTTGATAGATTTGCTATAACTGAGTCACCATGTGGAGAGTGAGGAGGTTGATAGATTTGCTATAACTGAATCACCACATGGAGAGTGAGGAGGTTGATAGATTTGCTATAACTGAGTCACCACGTGGAGAGTGAGGAGGTTGATAGATTTGCTATAACTGAGTCACCATGTGGAGAGTGAGGAGGTTGATAGATTTGCTATAACTGAGTCACCATGTGGAGAGTGAGGAGGTTGATAGACCTGCGACAGCTGGAGTCCACAGGGACACACCTTACAGTGTGAGAGCAGTCCAACACATTCTTAAAACAGTGCAAGATAAGACAACAACAACAGAACTTTATTTCCAAAGGGTTAAAAATTGGGCATTCTGCCCTTCTATCACTCTCTTTCATTCAAGACTAACTGAAGACTGCATAAATATAAAAGATATGAATTATAAAGGCATGGAAAAAATTAAAAATCAATACTACGCAACTCAGTAATAGTAATCACTGGTGTGGCAGCGCTTGTTATTAGCTGGATGAATAGGTGGGCACAGGGAACAAGAGGCTAAATCTTTTTAAAGGAATGCCCCAACTAAATGTCTGTGACAACATCAATGCCCCTGACAAGAACAAGAGGCTGAAAGAAATGCCCCAACTAAATGTCTGTGACAACATCAACCCCCAACATGCATGCCTGTGCAAACATTGTTCTCACCCATAAGAAACCATTGACCACCTTCTCTTCAGGTGCCCCGTACTTTCACATGCTACAGACAATTAAAACCGGCAGCCTCTGTTTCAAATGGATAAACAGCTTTTAGAAGCCGCGCCCCACATCACTCGCCTGTATGTAAAGGACTAACTTATGTATATAATGCACTAACGCAAACATAAAGAAGCAATGACAGGCCTGATATAACCAGTCAGTGCAGTACAGACTAATTTGGTGTATACTGACGAGATAACGACTCTAGCCCGATTGCATGAACCAGAAATAAAGCCCGGTCAAGCGCGTCCATGCCGTCTTCGTGGGAGAGAGAGGAGATATCATAACCAACTTCTCATGGGAATAGTGAGCAGAAGCACTCTGGGATGGCTGCTGTATCTGAGGATTGAGCATGCCTGGGAATGCTCAGTGTGCAATGACATCGTTTGGCGTAACATAACATTAAGAAAACAGCTACCACAGCCGCCTCCAACAGTTACAAAAACCACACTAAGGGAACAGAGGAGCACTGGACTGCTAACAGTAGACAACTCAACAGCTTTGGGATCAAGAACAGTAACAATACCAATAACAACATATTTAAGTAGCGAACGAAAGAAGAACATATTTAAGCAGAATCACAACTTGGCTGTATTTACCTGCAGTACACACATAATAACATTTATTGCTTGAATGGCACTTGTCGTAAACAATTCTGGCAGATATATATACAAACAGAACCAGCAAACTACTGAATCTGTCAACAAAAGTACATGTCCCCATCTATCCAGCAAGTATGAAAACAGGCTCACTTTATAAAGACGACAATTATGGAATATGTCAACAAAAGTACATGTCCCCATCTATCCAGCAAGTATGAAAACAGGCTCACTTTATAAAGACGACAATTATGGAATATGTCAACAAAAGTACATGTCCCCATCTATCCAGCAAGTATGAAAACAGGCTCACTTTATAAAGACGAAAATTACGGAATATGTCAAAAAATGGCACAAATAAAACTAATGGCAGAACACATCAGGACAACAGAGAAGTCAACAGGAACAATCCAGTGCCAGATATTCAGCACACCAGATTTGAACCAATCAAACGACCTGGTGCAGGAAATGTGTGTCATATCACTTGCCAGGTAGGCTTTACTGCTGTCTTGTAGCACCCAAGTACCTTTAACTTATCAACAACCATAAACCACTAGGTCTTAACATTATGCAGTTGAAATAATAATTAAAATTAAGCTTTAATCATTCTAATTTTTTCAAAAAAGAATACTAACAATTTGATAAACCACATCTGAAATTACAGACATGCTTTAGTTTGAAGAATATAAATTAAATCTGTCACATTTTTTAATCTCGTAGTTAACAAGCTACCGGCATGCAAACTAAATTAACTCAAGTCACAGTAATTATCTGTGTGTAAAAACCTGCTTAATGTTTGACCACACCTCCCTCCACTCAATCTTCATGTCCTCATTCTTGACAACAGGAAAAGATGTGTTTGCCAAGTACAGCGACTGGCTTTTAGCATCGGCTGGCAGATAATCCTTTGGATTTTCTAGAACTTTCTCAATGTTTCTGTCCACACTGTAATGTACCATTTGTTTTTCCATGAAGGGAACAATGAAATTGTATTTGTTGATCTTCTCATTGATCTCCTGGACACTTTCTGCAAACTTGTCTCTGTGATACATCAACCTCCTGCTATCTTGCTGTGAGTACGGAGGTGGCCCGAGTTTTTCTCGGACCGCAGCGAGTTTCATCCTGGCTTCAGCGATACCATCTCTGCAGACAGATAAAACATCCTGGCTTCAGTGATACCATTTCTGCACATAGACAAAACATCTGGTATCATGGGTTTTAATGACAGCAGACATGCACATAAACAGATGTAGACATGTACTCTAAAGTGCAGAAGTCTTTTACTTCTCTGTAGGCTACCAAATAACACTTTATTGTTTCCGTATACAATTAAATAAAGAGTAACAAATAGCTCTCTGTACAGATGCAAAGTTAGGTGTTTCAATACTGAAGAGCAGAAACAGTGCAGAACCTCAGATGTAACAGCAAGATTCCACGAAATTTGTCAAAAATCCAAGAAGGGCTGAGATACGATAGATTTACTCACATTACAACAAATCTGGAAATGAAGAAGCCGGCAGATTGGCAAAGGAAGGTGGAAGACTACCTGAGCCAGATACAGACATAACCCATGATGAGGCCAAGAGATTTATAAGAAGTACTTATAGAACCAAGTGGTGATCTGAGCATCCAGGCCACCAGAAAGATGATGCACATTGTCAACTCAACCCAAAAGAACAAGTAACAATCTTCTGACTCAGCACAGGACACAACAGGCTGATGTAACACATGTTTAACAAACTAAAGATAGGAGACACTGATGCGTGTGACAGTAAAATGGCAGCTAGACATTTGCTGCAGGGGTGCCCAATATATGCAGAACAGAGAAAGATATTCTCACCCACACCTGCTTCATTTGAGGACAAGCTCTAAGTAGACATCAACGAGCTCAAGTTAACTGTAACTTTCAGTGAATTTATTGATACTTATGTTTGAAGATGTATGAAGAAGAAAGATGAAATTTCTATTTCTAACAAGAGTACAGGACATGTGTACAACCAGTGCTGAAGGAACGATCAGCACCCACATCTGTCAGAATGTGTACAACCATTGTTGATGGAATTATCAGCACCCACATCTGTCAGAATGTGTACAACCAGTGTTGATGGAATGATCAGCACCCACATCTGACAGAATGTGTACAACCAGTGTTGATGGAACAATCAACCCCCACTCCTGACAGCATGTGTACAACCAGTGTGTGAAGGGAACAATCACCCCCACATCTGACAGCATGTGTACAACCAGTGATGATGGAACAATCAACCCCCACTCCTGACAGCATGTGTACAACCAGTGTGTGAAGGGAACAATCACCCCCACATCTGACAGTATGTGTACAACCAGTGATGATGGAACAATCAACCCCCACTCCTGACAGCATGTGTACAACCAGTGTGTGAAGGGAACAATCAACCCCCACTCCTGACAGCATGTGTACAACCAGTGTGTGAAGGGAACAATCAACCCCCACTCCTGACAGCATGTGTACAACCAGTGTGTGAAGGGAACAATCAACCCCCACTCCTGACAGCATGTGTACAACCAGTGTGTGAAGGGAACAATCACCCCCACATCTGACAGTATGTGTGCAATAAGTTTTGATGGAACAATCACCCCCCACATCTGACAGCATATGCCCAGGGAGACAGAGCACCAATCAGTTTGAAGTGGTAGTTGTGATCCACCAGTATCTGATGGAGAAGTAGCATCTATGGGTTTGCCTGGAATGCTATAATATTGATTCTTAAAACTAAAAACTGTATTGTTTCACGAATGGTTGTTATGATCCCACAGTATCTGACTGATGTAATAACCAGTGACTAATTTAGAAACCGGTGACTGATGTAGAAACCAGCCCGTGACTTTCTGGATACAAAATATAATGGATGGTGAGTGTCATCACCCAGGGTGATGCCACCAGTGACTGTCCTGGGAAGTCAGGGCAGTCGGAACAATACTGACCACGTCATCTATTGAGTGTCCATTGGTCTATACAAACATGGGAACAATACTGACCATGTCATCTATTGAGTGTCCATTGGTCTATACAAACATGGGAACAATACTGACCATGTCATCTATTGAGTGTCCATTGGCCAATTCAAACATGGGAACAATACTGACCATGTCATCTATTGAGTGTCCATTGGTCTATACAAACATGGGAACAATACTGACCATGTCATCTATTGAGTGTCCATTGGTCTATACAAACATGGGAACAATACTGACCACGTCATCTATTGAGTGTCCATTGGTCTATACAAACATGGGAACAATACTGACCACGTCATCTATTGAGTGTCCATTGGTCTATACAAAAATGGGAACAATACTGACCATGTCATCTATTGAGTGTCCATTGGTCTATACAAACATGGGAACAATACTGACCTTGTCATCTATTGTGTCCATTGGCCAATACAAACATGGGAACAATACTGATCATGTCATCTATTGAGTGTCCATTGGTCTATACAAACATGGGAACAATACTGACCATGTCATCTATTGAGTGTCCATTGGTCTATACAAACATGGGAACAATACTGACCACGTCATCTACTGAGTGTCCATTGGTCTATACAAACATGGGAACAATACTGACCATGTCATCTATTGAGTGTCCATTGGTCTATACAAACATGGGAACAATACTGACCACGTCATCTATTGAGTGTCCATTGGTCTATACAAAAATGGGAACAATACTGACCATGTCATCTATTGAGTGTCCATTGGTCTATACAAACATGGGAACAATACTGACCATGTCATCTATTGAGTGTCCATTGGTCTATACAAACATGGGAACAATACTGACCACGTCATCTACTGAGTGTTCATTGGTCTATACAAACATGGGAACAATACTGACCATGTCATCTATTGAGTGTCCATTGGTCTATACAAACATGGGAACAATACTGACCACATCATCTCTTGAGTGTCCATTGGCCAATACAAACACGGGGCTGACACCATGTACCCAATATATCTCACGGCATGAAAAGGAGAGTTTGACTTTTGTATATACGTCCCTAACAGAGTTGGGTTCCAGTCCAGTTGTGATCTGTACAAACTTGCTGTCACACACAATCATTTTGTATATACATGTCCCTAGCAGAGTTGGGTTCCAGTCCAGTTGTGATCTGTACAAACTTGCTGTCACACACAATCAGTGTGTATATACATGTCCCTAGCAGAGTTGGGTTCCAGTCCAGTTGTGATTTGTACAAACTTGCTGTCACACACAATCAGTGTGTATATACATGTCCCTAGCAGAGTTGGGTTCCAGTCCAGTTGTGATCTGTACAAACTTGCTGTCACACACAATCAGTGTGTGCTGACTCCATTGTCATTCAGGAAGTGAGCGTCGCTGACAATTTATTTATCATTCTTTCCAAACAGGAACACTGAGATCTTTAACACCTCATTTTGAATGGAACTATAAAGTGGGGAGTCAACAATTGGAAGTTCATAAACAGCTAGGAAGTAACACTTTCAAGATGATAATTAGGAAGACAAACTAAGACTTCTACCGCAGACAAGAATTACTGGAATAAATAAATCCATTTACCTGATTTCTTTAGACAACATAATCCACTCCGGCTTGAATCCGTTGTTGACCAGTATCTTGTTGATGTTGTGTGTGGTCAGGTCAATGAAAGGGTTGTAGTTGGAGTGGTTCAGCGGCTTGCCAGATCCTGTCAGGTTGTCAAAGTCCCCTCTCTGCATAGATTCTCTAATTAGGTCATCCACAACTCGGTCAATTAAGTTGCTGGAAAACATTGATGACAAAATGTGGTGACATCAGGTAACAATGAACAGACAGAGTGAAGATGTACATACATCTTGTTTCATGCTGTGTCCATGGCAGGGCAGGCATCTGTATATATAAATATGGCAACAGTTAACAATGTACACAGAATGAAGATGTACAGACAGATGTACATGGATGCTGTAATGGAGTTAATGGGGTGAAGCAAGGATGTGTCCTGGCACCAACACTGTTCAGCCTCATGTTTTCAGCTATGTTGATGAATGCCTTCAAGAACAATGACATTGGAATAGACATCAACTACCGCATGGATGGAAAGCTGTTCAATCTCAGAAGACTGAAAGCTAAAACAAAAATTAACAGTGATACCATCAGAGAGCTCCTGTTTGCTGATGATTGCGCTCTATACGCCAACTCAGAGGCAGACATACAACACAATGTTTCAGCTTTCTCATATGGCTGTGCCTTCTTTGGGCTCAATATCAACTTGGAGAAGACTGTAGTTATGTACCAGCCAGCTCCAGGGAATATCAAGGTGAACGGTCATAGACTAAGTGTTGTGGACAAATTCACCTATCTTGGCAGCACTGTGTCACAAGCTGCCACAATTGATGATGAAGTGAATGCAAAATCTCCAACGCCAGCGTGGCCGTTGGCAGATTGTACAAGCATGTATGGGACAGAAATGGAATAAGCCTGCAAACAAAGCTGAAAGTCTACAAAGCAGTTGTATTATCCACACTGCTATATGCTTGTGAAACCTGGACTGTTTATCAGCGACACGCTAGGAAATTAAACCACTTCCACACAGTCTGCCTTAGGAAGCTATTGAAGATTAAATGGCAAGACAAGATCCCAGACACTGAAGTTCTAGAAAGAGCATCCATGCCCAGTATCCACACTCTACTAATGAAAAATCAGATTCGCTGGGCTGGTCACTTAACTCGTATGCCAGATCACAGGCTCCCTAAACAAATTTTTTACGGCGAGCTGCGTTGTGTTAAACACTCCCAGGGCGGCCAGAGGAAACTTTAAAGACACTCTGAAAATCTCACTGAAAGCTTTTGGAATTCATCTTGACACCTGGGAGACTGCTGCTAAAGACCGTAATTCGTGGTGTACATTATTACATAAGGGTGCAGTCACTTGTGAAGCAACCAGGACTGCAAGAGCTGTGAAGAAAAGGCTGGACAGAAAAACCACTGCAGGAGATCCTCGTCCTGGAATTGTCAAGCATTCTTTGCCCACATTGTCAAAGAACATTTCGAGCCAAAGTAGGCCTTATCAGCCATCTTAGAACTCACGGCTCCATACTTTCAACCCCACCGGATGAAATGGATGGTCATCATCATTCTTGATGACCAAACAACACATGAATGCTTGAAGTACTCATGGCACCGACATGTTACACAATCAATAGTATTTGAAGTACTCATGGCACTCAAGTACCCATGTCACCATAATCTACTGTTAGAGGGAACTGTGAATGAGAGGTTACCGTGTACACTGGATATCAAATACAATCTCAGTAAATGGCTAAACAGTTGTCCAAGAACCATTAGTATCTAATATTACATATCCCCCAGGTTGCTCAGGCAATGAGTTTAGAAACCTAGCCATCTTAAATAAGGGTGAAAAGCAGGAGGTGCCATGTGCAAGTTCTGCACATTAAAATTCCCACGGCAGTTGGAAATCATGCAAACATTGTTAAGAAAGAAAAACCTAGCCATGACCTGGGATGGAATCTGTCAAGAGGAAGCACACTTTAAACAAATGCATGCAAAAGTGTGACACACTGACCACTGAGGTGAGTGACTAGTGTGACACACTGACCACTGAGGTATGTGACTAGTGTGACATACTGACCATGGAGGTGAGTGACTAGTGTGACACACTGACCACCGAGGTATGTGACTAGTGTGACACACTGACCACCGAGGTATGTGACTAGTGTGACACACTGACCACTGAGGTGAGTGACTAGTGTGACACACTGACCACTGAGGTGAGTGACTAGTGTGACACTCTGACCATGGAGGTATGTGACTAGTGTGACACACTGACCACGGAGGTGTGTGACTAGTGTGACACACTGACCACTGAGGTGTGTGACTAGTGTGACACACTGACCACTGAGGTGTGTGACTAGTGTGACACACTGACCACTGAGGTGAGTGACTAGTGTGACACACTGACCACCGAGGTGTGTGACTAGTGTGACACACGGACCACAGAGGTATGTGACTAGTGTGACACACTGACCACCGAGGTGTGACTAGTGTGACACACTGAACACAGAGGTGAGTGACTAGTGTGACACACTGACTACGGAGGTATGTGACTAGTGTGACACACTGACCACGGAGGTGAGTGACTAGTGTGACACACTGACCATGGAGTTGAGTGACTAGTGTGACACACTGACCACGGAGGTGAGTGACCAGTGTGACACACTGACCATGGAGGTGAGTGACTAGTGTGACACACTGACCACAGAGGTGAGTGACTAGTGTGACACACTGACCATGGAGGTGACTAATGTGACACACTGACCACAGAGGTGTGTGACTAGTGTGACACACTCCTCTTGACAGAGGAACGAAGCAGCAGCAGCAGAAGGAGAAGAAGAAGAAGAAGAAGAAGAAGAAGAAGAAGAAGAAGAAGAAGAAGAAGAAGAAGAAGAAGAAGAAGAAGAAGAAAAAGAAGAAGAAGAAGAAGAAGAAGAAGAAGAAGAAGAAGAAGAAGAAGAAGAAGAAGAAAAAGAAGAAGAAGAAGAAGAAGAAGAAGAAGAAGAAGAAGAAGAAGAAGGAGAAGAAGAAGAAAGAAGAAGAAGAAAGAAGAAGAAGAAGAAGAAGAAGAAGAAGAAGAAGAAGAAGAAGGAGAAGAAGAAGAAAGAAGAAGAAGAAAGAAGAAGAAGAAGAAGAAGAAGAAGAAGAAGAAGAAGAAGAAGATTCACTGTGACACTATGAAGATATTTATTCAGTTACTAATTCATTCTGCCAACCTACCTGATCTTTATTTTCCTAGCCTCAGTTTTGTCCTGAGTGATGAGGGCATCCTCAGACACGCCATGCTTCATAATTCGATGCTCATACACAGACTCCGATGCTTGTGCCACTCGGTACTGCTTGTAGATCTGCTCCCGCTTGCTGGGAGACCCGAACCCGATGCCCTGTACGAAGTAAGTTATGATCATGCACAACTCACAGGTTTATGTCAACACTTATACGGTCTCTTGAATACAGCTTGTCTGCAAGTTTTTGTCCTCTCGCTTTAATAAAGATATTTTTTTAATGTTCTAGAAGAGATGTTGCGAAGGGGTTACGGACACAATTCATAATTCCGCACACTGTCAGCAGACCACCTTGCGTTGATTTTTATAAAATGGTATGAGTGCTCGTTGTTCAGAAAGCAATGGCAAACTACTGAATGTAAACTTGCCAAGACAAAAACAGTCAACAAATGTTGAGACTGACTGCTCAACCCCACAGTCAACCCCACAGTCAATATCACAGTCAACACCACAGTCAATATCACAGTCAACCCCACAGTCAATATCACAGTCAACACCACAGTCAATATCACAGTCAACACCACAGTCAATATCACAGTCAACACCACAGTCAATACCAAAGTCAATATCACAGTCAACACCACAGTCAATATCAAAGTCAATATCACAGTCAATATCGCAGTCAATATCACAGTCAACACCACAGTCAATATCAAAGTCAATATCACAGTCAACACCACAGTCAATATCACAGTCAACACCACAGTCAATATCACAGTCAACACCACTGTCAATATCAAAGTCAATATCACAGTCAACCCCACAGTCAATATCACAGTCAACCCCACAGTCAATATCAAAGTCAATATCACAGTCAATATCAAAGTCAATATCACAGTCAACCCCACAGTCAATATCAAAGTCAATATCACAGACAATATCACAGTCAATATCAAAGTCAATATCACAGTCAACACCACAGTCAATATCACAGTCAACACCACAGTCAATATCACAGTCAACACCACAGTCAATATCACAGTCAACCCCACAGTCAATATCAAAGTCAATATCACAGTCAATATCAAAGTCAACACCACAGTCAATATCACAGTCAACACCACAGTCAATATCACAGTCAACCCCACAGTCAATATCACAGTCAACACCACAGTCAATATCAAAGTCAATATCACAGTCAACACCACAGTCAACCCCACAGTCAACCCCACAGTCAACCCCACAGTCAACACCACAGTCAATATCACAGTCAATATCACAGTCAATATCACAGTCAACCCCACAGTCAACACCACAGTCAATATCACAGTCAACACCACAGTCAATATCAAAGTCAATATCACAGTCAATATCACAGTCAACACCACAGTCAATATCAAAGTCAATATCACAGTCAATATCACAGTCAATATCACAGTCAACCCCACAGTCAATATCAAAGTCAATATCACAGTCAACCCCACAGTCAATATCAAAGTCAATATCAAAGTCAATATCACAGTCAACACCACAGTCAATATCACAGTCAACCCCACAGTCAATATCAAAGTCAATATCACAGTCAACACCACAGTCAATATCAAAGTCAATATCACAGTCAACACCACAGTCAATATCACAGTCAATATCACAGTCAACCCCACAGTCAATATCAAAGTCAATATCACAGTCAATATCACAGTCAATATCACAGTCAACCCCACAGTCAATATCAAAGTCAATATCAAAGTCAATATCACAGTCAACACCACAGTCAATATCACAGTCAACACCACAGTCAATATCACAGTCAATATCACAGTCAACCCCACAGTCAACACCACAGTCAACACCACAGTCAATATCACAGTCAACCCCACAGTCAATACCACAGTCAACACCACAGTCAATATCACAGTCAACACCACAGTAAATATCACAGTCAACCCCACAGTCAATATCACAGTCAACACCACAGTCAATATCAAAGTCAACCCCACAGTCAATATCACAGTCAACACCACAGTCAATATCAAAGTCAACACCACAGTCAATATCACAGTCAACCCCACAGTCAATATCACAGTCAACCCCACAGTCAATATCACAGTCAATATCACAGTCAACACCACAGTCAATATCAAAGTCAATATCACAGTCAACCCCACAGTCAATATCAGTCAACCCCACAGTCAATATCACAGTCAACACCACAGTCAATATCAAAGTCAATATCACAGTCAATATCAGTCAACCCCACAGTCAATATCACAGTCAACACCACAGTCAATATCAAAGTCAATATCACAGTCAACACCACAGTCAATATCAGTCAACCCCACAGTCAATATCACAGTCAACACCACAGTCAATATCAAAGTCAATATCACAGTCAACACCACAGTCAATATCACAGTCAACCCCACAGTCAACCCCACAGTCAACACCACAGTCAATATCACAGTCAATATCACAGTCAACCCCACAGTCAATATCACAGTAAATATCACAGTCAACCCCACAGTCAATATCACAGTCAATATCACAGTCAACCCCACAGTCAACCCTACAGTCAATATCACAGTCAACCCCACAGTCAATATCACAGTCAACACCACAGTCAATATCACAGTCAACCCCACAGTCAATATCACAGTCAACCCCACAGTCAATATCACAGTCAACCCTACAGTCAACCAACCCCACAGTCAACCCCAGTCAATATCACAGTCAACCCCACAGTCAATATCACAGTCAACCCCACAGTCAATATCACAGTCAACCCCACAGTCAATATCACAGTCAACCCTACATTCAACCAACCCTACAGTCAACCTACCCTACAGTCAACCAACCCCACAGTCAATATCACAGTCAACCCCACAGTCAACCCTACAGTCAACCAACCCTACAGTCAACCAACCCCACAGTCAACCCCAGTCAATATCACAGTCAACCCCACAGTCAACCCCACAGTCAATATCACAGTCAACCCTACAGTCAACCTACCCTACAGTCAACCAACCCCACAGTCAATATCACAGTCAACCCCACAGTCAATATCACAGTCAACCCCACAGTCAATATCACAGTCAACCCCACAGTCAATATCACAGTCAACCAACCCCACAGTCAATCCCGCAGTCAACCCCACAGTCAACATCACAGTCAACCCCACAGTCAACCAACCCTACAGTCAACCCCACAGTCAACATCACAGTCAACACCACAGTCAATATCACAGTCAACCCCACAGTCAACATCACAGTCAATATCACAGTCAACCAACCCTACAGTCAACCCCATAGTCAACATCACAGTCAACCCCACAGTCAACCAACCCTACAGTCAACCAACCCCACAGTCAACCCCGCAGTCAACCCCAGCACTCTGTGGCTATTTGTGATTTCTGGGCAAATTTATGTTCAGTAGTTTGCCATTGCCTGTCTCCCTAGTCTAGAGGTTACACGACGTCCTCCATAATCCCATATACTCTTGTGAGTAACATGACATTGCGCGACAATCGATAGCTGTTCTCCCCGCGTCGGTAACTTACGGGGTATGTGAGCCGGTCGATTAGAAAGCAATTGCAAACTACTGAGCGTAATTTTGCCAAGAAATCAACAATCAGCTGAAAGATGCTGATGTTGACAGCGATGTCCTGTAAAGGATATGCGAACAAACAAAAAAAGAAGTTTGCCATTGCTTTCTGAATAACCAGCATGCATCATCATCAATCAGGTGCCATCTCCACAATGAAGGTTGGATGCAATGGATCTCCAACACTGTCTGTCTCTCGCATTGACTGTACATTCTGTCAGATTGATGTTTGTCCATATCTTGATGTTATCTTACCACCTGTATCATTGTCTACCTCTTGCTCGCTTGCCCTCCAGTATGGTTTTTATAAGAGTATTATGTCTTTTAACGTGGCCAAAATATTTCACTTGTCTCATTTTTATTTTTATTTCATCAACTCTCTTTTAATTCTCAGTTTTTCTAGAACCTGTGTATTTGATTGTTTCTACTTCTTCTTCTTCTTCTTATTCTTCTTCTTCTTCTTCTTCTGCGTTCATCCGGAGTTTTTTTTTTCCGGACGTGATTGCCTTGTGCTTGTTTACAGCATCTACTTCTTGTTTTTTGGTGATTCATTCATTGCCTGTTTAAGCTTTACTGCAGTTCCCATTATTCCTGTTTACAACAGAGCTGCGTTCTTGCGCCGTTAGGCCGACACATCCGACTTCTGCGGGCATTTGTTGACCGGGTTAACCTTCCCAGGTGATTGTTTCTATTTCTATGAAATATGACATATTCGCCTGTATATCCACATCTCCAGGGCATCTATTCAAATTTCTAGTTGCTTGTTCAATGTCCAAGCTTCCGCACCATACAATAGTGTTGAATATACGTAACCGGCATATGCATACCACTTTATAAAAACCAATGTAAGGCGGTCTGCAACTATGTTTTGAACATGGTTGGCCGTACTAAGAATAGTGTCATTATCCCATCACCACAAAGTTGGTCAAATTGTGATGCCACTTCATACACACCTGAACCACTTCATACACACCTGAACCACTTCATACACAGCTGAACCACTTCATACACACCTGAAACACTTCATACACAGCTGAAACACTTCATACACACCTGAAACACTTCATACACACCTGAAACACTTCATACACACCTGAACCACTTCATACACACCTGAACCACTTCATACACACCTGAACCACTTCATACACAGCTGAACCACTTCATACACACCTGAACCACTTCATACACACCTGAACCACTTCATTCACAGCTGAACCACTTCATACACACCTGAACCACTTCATACACACCTGAAACACTTCATACACACCTGAACCACTTCATACACACCTGAACCACTTCATTCACAGCTGAACCACTTCATACACAGCTGAACCACTTCATACACACCTGAAACACTTCATACACAGCTGTAACACTTCATACACACCTGTAACACTTCATACACACCTGAAACACTTCATACACAGCTGAACCACTTCATACACACCTGAACCACTTCATACACACCTGAACCACTTCATACACACCTGAACCACTTCATACACAGCTGAACCACTTCATACACACCTGAACCACTTCATACACACCTGAAACACTTCATACACACCTGAACCACTTCATACACACCTGAACCACTTCATTCACAGCTGAACCACTTCATACACACCTGAACCACTTCATACACACCTGAAACACTTCATACACACCTGAACCACTTCATACACACCTGAACCACTTCATTCACAGCTGAACCACTTCATACACAGCTGAACCACTTCATACACACCTGAAACACTTCATACACAGCTGAAATACTTCATACACACCTGAAACACTTCATACACAGCTGAACCACTTCATACACAGCTGAACCACTTCATACACACCTGAACCACTTCATACACACCTGAACCACTTCATACACACCTGAACCACTTCATACACAGCTGAACCACTTCATACACACCTGAACCACTTCATACACACCTGAACCACTTCATACACACCTGAACCACTTCATACACACCTGAACCAATTTTTCAAGTACACTGAACCTTCCTTCCCCCCTCCCACAGCATATACCCATGGGAAATTTAAACCGGTAGCCTTTCTTTACAATGATACACAGCACTCTGCCTGGCTTAACAATTTCTGACACATTCCAGCCACCCTTTGAATAAATATGAAAGGAAAAGAAGTTTTCTGCAACAGTTACATTCAATAGCCAAAATCCTTGTCTCCAAATTTGTAGTGAGTGTCCAGCTTTGACATCCATACAAGAGAATAGGTAGTACATCATCATAGATTTCCAGTTTGATGTCCACACTTTGATTTCCACAGTTTGATGTCCACAAACTAGCTAGCTGGTGTCTTTGTTATTGTATATCACATTCAGCTTGTCATGGCTGGTAAGTCCATGGCAATCTCCATGGCTTTGTAGCTATCTACAGGGATCTTTCTGAACTAATGTCTGTCACAGAAGATAGCAGACGTACATCCCACAGTCATCTGGTTGATCAGAGACACATCTGAGGTATCTCTGTTGCATGATCAAACATTAGGGTGGAGATTTTCAGCTAGTGTCAAAGGCAGTCATTATCCAGAAGAATGGAGTTAATTCAGTATGAGAATGGAGGTTGAGGCTGTCTCTGTGGCACTGAAGTAGCTTGCCAATACTTCACAGACAATTATTATGATCACTGTCTCTGACTCTTGGTCCACGATTTTTAAAGTTCACAATAGATGACAGTGACATGAGCAGCTGTAACATGAGTGGCTTGGCATGAGTGGCTGTCATTAGTGGCTGTGATTTGAGTGGCTGTGATTTGAGTGGCTGTCATTAGTGGCTGTGACATGAGCGTCTGGGAAATGAGTGGCTGTGACATGAGTGGCCGTGACAAGAGTGGCTGTGACATGAGTGGCCGTGACATGAGAGGCTGTGACATGAGTGGCCATGACATGAGAGGCTGTGACATGAGAGGCTGTGACATGAGTGGCCATGACATGAGAGGCTGTGACATGAGAGGCTGTGACATGAGAGGCTGTGATGTGAGTAGCTGTGATGTGTGTGGCTGTCATTAGTGGCTGTGACGTGAGTGGCTGTGACGTGAGTGGCTGTGACATGAGTGGCCATGACATGAGAGGCTGTGACATGAGCGGCTGTGACATGAGAGGCTGTGATGTGAGTAGCTGTGATGTGAGTGGCTGTCATTAGTGGCTGTGACGTGAGTGGCTGTGACATGAGTGGCTGTCATTAGTGGCTGTGACATGAGCGTCTAGGAAATGAGTGGCTGTGACATGAGTGGCCGTGACATGAGTGGCTGTGACATGAGTGGCTGTGACATGAGTGGCCATGACATGAGAGGCTGTGACATGAGAGGCTGTGACATGAGAGGCTGTGACATGAGAGGCTGTGACATGAGAGGCTGTGACATGAGAGGCTGTGATATGAGTAGCTGTGATGTGCGTGGCTGTGACATGAGAGGCTGTGACATGAGTGGCTGTGACATGAGTGGCTGTGACATGAGAGGCTGTGACATGAGAGGCTGTGACATGAGAGGCTGTGACATGAGAGGCTGTGATGTGAGTAGCTGTGATGTGAGTGGCTGTCATTAGTGGCTGTGACGTGAGTGGCTGTGACATGAGTGGCTGTCATTAGTGGCTGTGACATGAGCGTCTGGGAAATGAGTGGCTGTGACATGAGTGGCCGTGACATGAGTGGCTGTGACATGAGTAGCCATGACATGAGAGGCTGTGACATGAGAGGCTGTGACATGAGAGGCTGTGATGTGAGTAGCTGTGACGTGGGTGGCTGTGACATGAGAGGCTGTGACATGAGTGGCTGTGACATGAGTGGCTGTGGCATGAGAGGCTGTGACATGAGAGGCTGTGACATGAGAGGCTGTGACGTGAGTAGCTGTGACGTGAGTGGCTGTCATTAGTGGCTGTGACATGAGTGGACGTGACATGAGTGGCTGTGACATGAGCGGCTGGGAAATGAGAGGCTGTGACATGAGAGGCTGTGACATGAGTGGCCATGACATGAGAGGCTGTGACATGAGAGGCTGTGACATGAGTGGCCATGACATGAGAGGCTGTGACATGAGAGGCTGTGACATGAGTGGCCATGACATGAGAGGCTGTAACATGAGAGGCTATGACATGAGTGGCCATGACATGAGAGGCTGTGACATGAGTGGCCATGACATGAGTGGCTGTGACATGAGAGGCTGTGACATGAGTGGCCATGACATGAGAGGCTGTGACATGAGAGGCCGTGACATGAGAGGCTGTGACATGAGAGGCTGTGACATGAGAGGCTGTGACATGAGAGGCTGTGACATGAGAGGCTGTGACATGAGTGGCTGTGACATGAATGGCTGTGACATGAGTGGCTGTGACATGAGTGGCTGTGACATGAGAGGCTGTCATTAGTGGCTGTGACATGAGCATCTGGGAAATGAGTGGCTGTGACATGAGTGGCCGTGACATGAGTGGCTGTGACATGAGTGACCATGACATGAGAGGCTGTGACATGAGAGGCTGTGACGTGAGTGGCTGTGACATGAGAGGCTGTGACATGAGTGGCTGTGACATGAATGGCTGTGACATGAGTGACTGTGACATGAGAGGCTGTGACATGAGTGGCCATGACATGAGTGGCTGTGACATGAGCAGCTGTGACATGAGAGGCCATGACATGAGAGGCTGTGACATGAGAGGCTGTGACATGAGAGGCTGTGACATGAGTGGCTGTGACATGAGAGGCTGTGACATGAGAGGCTGTGACATGAGTGGCCATGACATGAGGCCGTGACATGAGAGGCTGTGACATGAGAGGCTGTGACATGAGAGGCTGTGATGTGAGTAGCTGTGACGTGAGTGGCTGTGACATGAGAGGCTGTGACATGAGTGGCTGTGACATGAGTGGCTGTAACATGAGAGGCTGTGACATGAGCGGCCGTGACATGAGAGGCTGTGACATGAGAGGCTGTGATATGAGTGGCCGTGACATGAGTGGCCCTGACATGAGAGGCTGTGACATGAGAGGCTGTGACATGAGAGGCTGTGACATGAGAGGCTGTGACATGAGAGGCTGTGACATGAGCGGCCATGACATGAGAGGCTGTGACATGAGAGGCCATGACATGAGAGGCTGTGACATGAGAGGCTGTGACATGAGCGGCTGGGAAATGAGAGGTTTTGACATGAGAGGCTGTGACAGCAGATAGGACATGAGTATTGATTCTTCATTATAAATCTAAGTACAGACAATAAGATTAACCTGTTCTGCCCCAGAAATGCTCACCTCATAAGTTAAGTACCGCCTGTGCTGGGGAGCCTTATGCCTGGCAGTCTGCTCCTCGACTTTCTTGTCCTCTTCTGCTGCCAGGACTGCCTGACCTCGCTTATGGTCCTGAAAATTTGAACATTTCCACAGTAACAAAAACTAAAACAGCCACAGCTACAACAGCCACAACTACAACAGCCGCCCCCTCTCCTGATCTCACGAAAAGGTTAGCTCACTGACTCCTGCAGGCACAATCTGTTTTAATGCTGACTATTCTCATTACAGATTGCATGATTTATCGCCTGGCATATTTCATCATGTGACTGATCGGATCAATGTGTTTTGTAAGTAGTTTAACACAAAATGGTCACAGGTTAAAGCTGGCAGAGGCAACTGCCATTCATTTACAAAAACCAACTTTGTGCAAACATAAAGACTTGACGATGAGTTTAAATTTACAGTGGTAGACAATTCAAATTACTGTTTGCATATGTGTGTTCTATATTTCAGCTTGAAGGTTTTATCTCATTGTGTTCATTTGTACTGTGTGATATTTCCAGTTTGTACCTGACAAGATGCAGTGAAATATACCAGGCAATAAATTGTGCAATCTATTGTTTGTGTCTTCATTATTCATATTCTCATCATAATTTTATTTATACACCGCCAAACTTGTCTTATGATAGAATCTGTGTAAACTGGATCTGATCGGGCAACAATTAAACAGACGGGGAGTAAGTGAGTCAGTGTAGCTGTGGGTATCAATGCAGACATCTATTTTTGCTTCAGCTGTGTTTCCTCCATTTCAAATGATCACTGAAGTAACTGCATGTCAGCAGCCATGCGATGTCTACATTTAGTCTTCAGATGGCACAATTTCTTTTCTTCACCTTCAACCCTCTTTCAAGGGCAGTAAGTCACAACTATTTATGACTTAAAAGTCAGAGTGTCCAAGTAAGAGATACATTTGTGTCAGGTTCGCTCCCCCTAGACAGATTCCATCCAAGGAGATACATTTGTGTCAGGTTCGCTCCCCCTAGACAGATTCCATCCAAGGAGATACATTTGTGTCAGGTTCTCTCCCCCTAGACAGATTCCATCCAAGGAGATACATTTGTGTCAGGTTCGCTCCCCCTAGACAGATTCCATCCAAGGAGATACATTTGTGTCAGGTTCGCTCCCCCTAGACAGATTCCATCCAAGGAGATACATTTGTGTCAGGTTCGCTCCCCCTAGACAGATTCCATCCAAGGAGATACATTTGTGTCAGGTTCTCTCCCCCTAGACAGATTCCATCCAAGGAGATACATTTGTGTCAGGTTCGCTCCCCCTAGACAGATTCCATCCAAGGAGATACATTTGTGTCAGGTTCGCTCCCCCTAGACAGATTCCATCCAAGGAGATACATTTGTGTCAGGTTCGCTCCCCCTAGACAGATTCCATCCAAGGAGATACATTTGTGTCAGGTTCGCTCCCCCTAGACAGATTCCATCCAAGGAGATACATTTGTGTCAGGTTCGCTCCCCCTAGACAGATTCCATCCAAGGAGATACATTTGTGTCAGGTTCGCTCCCCCTAGACAGATTCCATCCAAGGAGATACATTTGTGTCAAGTGTGCTCCCCCTAGACAGATTCCATCCAAGGAGATACATTTGTGTCAGGTGTGCTGCCTCTAGACAGATTCCATCCAAGGAGATACATTTGTGTCAAGTGTGCTCCCCCTAGACAGATTCCATCCAAGGAGATACATTTGTATCAGGTGTGCTGCCTCTAGAGAGATTCCTTCCAAGAAGATACATTTGTGTCAGGTTCGCTCCCCCTAGACAGATTCCATCCAAGGAGATACATTTGTGTCTGGTGTGCTGCCTCTAGACAGATTCCATCCCAGGAGATACATTTGTGCCAGGTTCGCTCCCCCTAGACAGATTCCATCCATGGAGATACATTTGTGTCAAGTGTGCTCCCCCTAGACAGATTCCATCCAAGGAGATACATTTGTGTCAGGTGTGCTCCCCCTAGACAGATTCCATCCAAGGAGATACATTTGTGTCAAGTGTGCTCCCCCTAGACAGATTCCATCCAAGGAGATATATTTGTGTCAGGTGTCCTACCCCTAGACAGATTCCTTCCAAGGAGATACATTTGTGCCAGGTGTGCTCCCCCTAGACAGATTCCATCCCAGGAGATACATTTGTGTCAGGTTTGCAAGTACACACGTTCTTATCCATTCAGCCTTGCTGACCTATATGCTGGGATTGAACCCACTACCTTCTGAGCTTAAGGTGAACAGCATAAGTCATCAGTCATGACTCCCCTGATTCAACTGAATACCATCAGCCATGACTCCCCTGATTCAACTGAATACCATCAGCCATGACTCCCCTGATTCAACTGAATACCATCAGCCATGATTCTCCTGATTCAACTGAATACCATCAGCCATGATTCTCCTGATTCAACTGAATACCATCAGCCATGATTCTCCTGATTCAACTGAATACCATCAGCCAAGCTGCCATGGCATAACTGCCATCACTGGCCCAGTTGCTGTACTGGTGTTGAGAAAACACCCTGCCATTGACTGATCTCATCAGTGACAAAAGTTTGACACTGTCCGCCAGTAGTGCACTTGGTACATGTCAATGGTTATCATTTCACACAACATCTCTTTAGTAGTGACACATCTCTCTACAACATTATCTGGCAATGTAAGTATATGCCTGTACAGGGAGTTCCTCCTTTCACCCCATTTGAAAACATTCACGTATTGGGAATACTAGGCCATCCAAGAAGATGACAAAGAGGCTCTAAAGAAAAGATCATCACGGACAAAGAGGGGTGGTCATACTGTGTTTACAATGAGCAGACTTGCAGGTTCAGTCAAGAGGTGAAGAACAGCTCTGAACAGGACACACATTGAGAAAACGTGACAATAGTATACTTAGAATGTCTCTTGCCTATAACACATATTATCAATGCAACAGAGGGAGACATAATCATACACGGACAAGAGAATCAGAGGCGGAGAATAATAACAGGGGGAGATCACACAGGGAGATGAAACAGACAGCAACGGATGACATGGGGCAGATGAAAGAGAAGATAAAAGACAGGACACCTTGGTTGACTGCTTCAGCTCTAAGGGGGATACAAGTTAGTTGTATATCCTTTACAGGACGTCGCAGTCAACCCCAGCATTTTTTGTCTGTGATTTCTTAAAAAGTTTACATTCAGTAGTTTGCCATAGTTTTCCGAACAAACAGCACTCATACCTTTGTATGGAAACCAATGCAAGGCTGTCTGCTTCCAAATCGGCCGCAACTGTGTTTTAAAGAAGGTATGTGGGACTACCAACTGCATTCGTACACCCTTCGCCACAGAGAATGGGGGATGAAAGGCAGAAGAATTAGAAGAAGAGACTGCAGATTCATACAACTGAAAGAATTAGATGAAGAGACTGCAGATTCATACAACTGAAAGAATTAGATGAAGAGACTGCAGATTCATACAACTGAAAGAATTAGATGAAGAGACTGCATATTCATACAACTGACAGAATTAGATGAAGAGACTGCAGATTCATACAATTGAAAGAATTAGATGAAGAGACTGCAGATTCATACAACTGAAAGAATTATATGAAGAGACTGCAGATTCATACAACTGAAAGAATCAGATGAAGAGACTGCAGATTCATACAACTGAAAGAAAGCTGAGGAGAAGAAAGCAGAGAAGAACTTCAGATGTTATTTTACATCATCATCATCAAAAGCCCTGCCAGCTGACATAGGCATTCATGGCTGTCCACAGATCTTGGTCTTTGGTGTTCTGGATCAACTCTGCTGATGATATTCCTCCATGTCATCATCTTAATCCATCCAGCATCATTTCTCTTGGTCTGCCTCTCTTCTCCTCGATCATTCCAGTTGTCACAATGTTCTCTAATGCCTCTCTTTCATCACATGACCAAAGATGCTGCTTTCTCTTTCTTATTGTTGTATATAATGTTCTAGTTTCATTAGCTTCTTTTATGCAATCGTCATTAGTTACTCTGGCAGTTCAAGGAATTTGCAGCATCCGTCTCAGGAACCACATCTCTATTGCTTCCAAGTTCTTCCTAATTTGTTCATTTACATTCCAAGATTCACTGCCATACAGCAAAATTGGTTCTATGAAGCATTTCAGCACTCTCTTTCTTACATTCAGTGATAGTGACTTATTGCGTAAGATACTCTTTATTTTCTGGAATGCAGCCTTTGCCTGCCCTGTTCTGTTCTTAATCTCTGTTGTACATCTTCCATCAGATCTTATAAGGCCCCTAGGTATTTACAATTATCCACTCTATTTCTATTTCACATTTTTCTTTGATATCACAATTGTTACTGTTTTCTTGATATTCAAGGAGAATCCTTGCTTTGCACTCTCTGTTACTACAATGTGTTATTTTATATACTCTGTGAAAACAGACATCTACCAGAGCTGTCTTGTAGGCGTCCTGCACTTGGACAAACTTGCTGCCATCGCTGGTTGACATCTGTCCATCAGGATGATAGTCTTTAGCCTGTTTCAAGATATAGACAGTTTATGTGAGATAAGACAGTTTGAATGATATAGTATGATATATGATATGTTGGAGGTCTGTGTCAGGAGTGTTATGTATCGTATGCTTGGTGTGTGAGTAAATCTTTTGATGATATTCCACAAGCCACCATGTAGTCCATCAAGCATAATTTCTCTTGGTCCACCTCTGTCTTTTCCCACTGATATTTCCAGTTGTCATGATGTCTTCCAATGTCTCACACCTCATTACGTGACCGAAGAACATTGTCTGTCTGTTTCTTATGGTTGTAAATAATGTTCTGCTTTCATGATTCCCTTTCAGACATTAATATTAGTTTCTCCGGCAGTCCTAGGTTAGTTAGCTGCATATCCTTTACAGGACATAGCAGTCAACCCCAGCATTTTTTTTTGGACTGTTTGTGATTCTTGGGCAAGTTTATGTTCAGAAGGTTACCATTGCTTTCTGAATAATTGTATGGGAATACCAACAAAAGACAGCCTGCTTCTTAATCGCCCACAGTTGTGTTATGAATGTGGTCTCCGGGATTACGAATTGCATTTGTAACGCTTCACCATGTTGCTAGGTAGTGACAACATTTGTCTCAGAAACCCAATTTATTCGTCCACATTCTGAGATTCACAGCCATACAATAACATGTCAGTTCTCTCTTTCTGACATTTGATGACTGCAACTTCTGCAAAGAATAATTTGCATCTTCTGGATGGCAGTTATTGATAAGCCCATTTTGATCTTAATCTCTATCAGGCATCTTCAATCTGATGTTATGCTTTCTCCGAGATGTTTGAATGCATTGACTTAGTTCAGAATTTTCTCTTCTATTTTAATTTCACATTTTGGTCAAATCTGTTTCTTTAAATGAATACAGTTTCAGTTTTCTTGACATCCCAGACAATTCTAGCTTTTACACTCTTCATTACTGCCTGGTCTAACAGATGTTGAAATCTTTATCATTTTCAGATATTAATAGTGTGTTATTGCATAATGCTGATTGTTTAGGCTAGAGAGAGGGGGAGAGGGAGAGAGATACACACACTAACACAGACACACCCACATATGTGCAGGATGTGGTTCCCACATGTAATTCCAGACTGGGCTTACTCCACACATTGACAAGAACTCGTCCATTACTGACTCGTTTGTGTGACTTATTTATGAAAGCTTTATGACTGACCCATCCCAGATGGTGTCTGCCTTGGAGTTATAATGAAATCAGTGAATATTGCAATTCTTCTAGAATTTTCCTGAAGACCCGAGTAGGGAAACTCAAAACATCACTATATGTGCTGATTTCATTATAAAAGTATGAATAAAATTAGTGGAACTTCCGTAAAGCTGCGGAAATGTAAACAATATAAAATAACACCTGGCGATACAGCTTTAAAAAAAAAACAAATATGAAAAACAAAGAACGTTGCGGCAACTGGGCTTCATCAGCAAACAACTACACAAAACACAACATACGAGGGGAAGTCAATAAGGAAGCCACAAATGACTGTAGAAAAATAAATAACTGTGATAACAACTTGAAACCAGTTTATTTTTATACATACATTGTCCCTTTATTTCTCAACATAATTTCCACCAAAATTGATGCACTTATCCCATCGTTTTATCAGTCCTCCCAAACCGGCTTCATAGAACTGCATGCTCTTGTTTTCTAAACCACGTTTTCACTTCACATTCAACTTTGGCGTCATTCGCGAAATGTCTCCCACCAAGGTGGGTTTTCAGTGTTTATGCTGACAAATGATTGTCCCGTAAAGCGGTGCATAGCTGGGTAGAAAAAGTTATGAGGGCAAGTCAATAGGTAAGTCACACAGTTCTGTGGGATGGCAGGTAAATGAAAACAGGGCACGCTTTTCCATGCAGCCAGTTTGGGAGGACTGATAAACCAACGATGGGATAAGTGCATCAATGATGGTGGAAATTATGCTGAGAATTAAAGGGAAAATGTATGTATAAAAATAAACTGGTTTCAAGTTGTTATCATATTTAGTTATTTTTCTACAGCCATTTGTGGCTTACTTATTAACTTATCCTCGTATTAACACAGGGAAGACAAAGAAAGTATAAGCCCAACAGGAATATAAACATATAATGGCTAACAGGACAAGACTATGCACTGAGGTTGCAGTTTTAAACATATAGTATGAATAACCCCTCTGCTGTGTGTCCACCGTGACGAGGTAGAGGGGCTTGTGCGTCCCAATGACCCCAAGAGCTATGCCGACGGTAGCACAGCTACTGGTAGGGCCACCCATGTCGGACAGGTCAAGGGAGAGGGACCAGACGAAGAGACACACAAACCTGCTGCCTTGTAGGTAGACTGGGGACAGTCAAAGGCTAGGGAAAGCACCCCAAATACATGCTTGTCGAAATCGGATGTACTGAGCCACAGGCTTGACAAAGCAGTGCAATGTGAAACCTGCTGCCTTGTAGGTAGACTGGGGACAGCCAAAGGCTAGGGAAAGCATCCCGAATAAATGCTTGTCGAAATCGGATGTACTGAGCCACAGGCTTGACAAAGCAGTGCAACGTAACTTAATTCATGATGTCACAAATCAAAATTAATCGATATGGTGCTAATCCCGTGAAGTCCCATCAGGCGGTGATAGTGCCGGGCCCCCTGCCTCGAGGGGGTCCACCCATGACTACTGGTGGTCACCTTCCCCTGTGCTGTGGAGTCAAGGCACAGAGGAGTAGGTTAAGAGCTATTGACCAAATACCCCGGACACTCAACATACTACAGTGGAATGCCGAAGGAGTTTACAAGAAGAAAGACTCCATAACACAGCGTCTTCATAAAGATAGAATAGATGTGGCATGCATTCAAGAGACACACCTCAACGCCAATCACAAATTCTCAGTCAGAGGATATCAGGCCACACGTTTCGACCGCGAAGGACACAAAGGAGGAGTTCTAATACTTACACGAAATACAATACCTTGCAGCAAAGTATCTGTGATCTCTGACAACCAAACGGAAATTATAGGTGTTGATATAATGATAAAGGACGTGAAAATAAGAATCTACAATCTGTATAGCCCAGCAGATAAGGACCTTACACTCTCAAACATGAAAATAACTGACACAAACTGCATTATTGTCGGAGACTTTAATAGCCGTTCAGAAAGATGGGGATACCCAGATACTGACAAAAGAGGAGATGAATTGGAGGACTGGGAAATAGACTCAAATCTCCATCTACTCAACAGAGCGGATGACACACCGAGCTTCTACTCCAGAAGATGGCTTACCACTTCTACTCCAGACTTAGCTTTCTGCACAGGAGACATCCTCCACAAAATCGATCGCCATGTGCTGGACCAATTAGCAGGTAGTGACCACAGACCAATCAAGCTTGAAATGAATATGGAGTATGTTCCACAGGAGCAAAAGCCCTTGCCCCGCTGGAATTACAAACGAGCAGATTGGGACAGATTTGCCATACTAACAGACAAATATTGTGAAAACATAAATACACGATATGGCAACATAAAGCAAATGGTGGAAAGTCTAAACAGAGCGATAATACAGGCAGCCACTGAGTCCATTCCAAGAGGAGCGAGGAAAAATTACAAACCATACTGGACTGAAGAACTACAAAGTTTGGAGGACAAAGTTGAAGATGCCAGGAAGACAGCAGAGAGAGAACAAACAATTGAAGCAAACATCTCTCTCAAAGCCATCTCAGCAAAATATAAAAGAACAGTAAATCAAACAACAAGAGATTGTTGGAGGGAAAAAACAGAAAACCTGAATTTTGACAGGGATGGAAACAAACTATGGAAACTAGTGAAAGCCATGAACAATGAAGGACCTAGAAACAAACAAATAACAATTAAACAAGGAAATGCCTTGCTTACAGGCAAAAAGGCTGCAAATGCACTAATGGAACACTATGCAAATGCAAACCACATTGATATTACAACCGAACAGAAGAAAGCAATCAAAGACAAACAGATACATCATAGAAATACAGAGACAGCAGCAGAATATATGATGGCAAATCTAACAATGGAAGAAATGGAACAGGCAATGAATACCCTAAAAAAGAAGAAATCACCAGGAAAGGATGGAATCACAAATGAAATGCTAATAGGACTAGGCACCAAGGCAAAGAAGAAACTACTAGCAGTCCTAAATAACAGCTGGAAGAGAGGAATAGTCCCACAGGCATGGAAGGAAGCTATACTAATACCAGTCCCAAAGAAAGGAAAAGACCTGGAAGAACCAAATGGCTATCGACCTATCAGTCTACTGAGCTGTGTAGGAAAATTAATGGAACGCATTATCAATGGCAGGCTAACATGGCATCTGGAAGAAAACAAACTCTTAACACCACACCAAGCAGGATTCAGAAAATACAGATCCACTGAAGATCAAATAACCTATATAGCTCAGGAAATAGAGGATGCCTTCCAAGAGAAAAAGCACACACTAGCAGTCTGGATAGATTTAGAAAAAGCATTTGATAAAGTATGGAAGGAAGGACTGAAAGTAAAACTGCAAAACATGCATGTTTGTGGAAAAATGTATAAATGGATCAGCCACTACCTTGAGAACAGAACTGCCAGGACAAAAGTACAAGGACAAACAAGCAAAATGATGCTGCTGGAGCAAGGTGTCCCCCAAGGAGGAGTTCTTTCACCAACATTATTCCTAGCATATATAAATGACATCACAGAAAATTTTCCAGCCAGAGTACACACATCCTCCTTTGCAGATGACCTAGCCATATGGACATCTGAAGAATATATTAGTACAACTAACAGCAGAATACAGCAAGCCTTATTAGCGCTAGAGGACTGGTCAAAATCATGGCTAGTGAAGATAAGTGAGGAGAAAACAACATGCACAGTGTTCTCCCTCTCAAATAAAACTCAGCAACCTAAGCTGGTATTGAATGGAAAAATATTGCGCCATGAAGAAAATCCAAACTATCTAGGAGTCACCTTTGATCGTCGCCTGACATGGAAGACACAGGTTGAGAAAAATCGAACAAGAGCAAGGCAGAGAATGGCAATCATGAAAAAGCTTGCTGGTACAACGTGGGGAGCAGATGAGAAAGTTCTCAAGAAGTTATATACTGGACGGGTGAGGCCAGTACTGGAATATGGCATTGCAGCTTGGGCAACAGCAGCTAAGTCAAACTTTAACAAAATAAGTAGAGTCCAAAACCAAGGAATGCGAATCATAACTGGAAGCCTGAAGACAACGCCTATTAATGAACTAGAAAAGATCACTTGTTTACAACCAATGCAGGATAGAAGAGATAGCAGAGCCCAGCAACAAGCAGAAAAATTTAGAAGATTGACAGACCACCCTATGTACAACAGATTTAATGGTTTTGGAAAGGGAAGACTGAAGCGTAGCAACTTTGTAGAAACTGCAAAACGAAGGATTAGGGCAGATCCTATACTTAACATATCAACAGTCAAGCCCATACACAATGCACACAACTTCCCAGCATGGAGACAGCAGCAACTGCCTGAGATGATAGAAAACATTCCTGGTATTGAGAAAAAGAACACTCAGCATGAAACCGAAAGAAGAGAAATAACCCTAAACTACATAAAAGAACATTACCCAAGCAGGAATTGGACCCATGCATATACAGATGGATCAGCCAAAAATTCAATAGAGAATGGAGGAGGAGGAATTCTCCTAAATTTAAAAAATGGAGTGAAAAAAACACATTCAATGGCAACTGGAAAATTTTCAAGTAACTTCAAAGCGGAGGTAGAGGCTTTGAAAACTGCAGCAGAAATGCTCCTGATGGAGGAAAATAAAGAGAAGCAAATAGCTATCTTCACAGATGCAAAGTCAGCTGTCTCAATACTCAAGAGCAATAACAGCACAGAACTAACTGACCTAAGAGCAGCACTCCATGGTCTATGCCAGAAATCCAAAAAAGTTGTAATACAGTGGATCCCATCACATTGCAGTATACCTGGAAACGAAGAGGCTGACAGACTGGCAAAAGAGGGCGGACGACTACCACAGCCTGACATAGACATAACCTATAATGAGGCAAAGAGGTTGATAAAAAGCACTTATAGAACCAAATGGGAATCTGAGCATCCAGGCCATCAGAAGGATGATGCATATTACAAACTCGACCGAAGAGAACAAGTAGCAATCTTCAGACTCCGCACAGGACATAACAGGCTGAAATACCACTTGTTCAATAAACTAAAGATAGGAGATACTGATGAATGTAATTGTAGAACTGGAAAAATGACAGCAAAACATTTGCTGCAGGATTGCCCAACGTATGCAGAACAGAGAAAGATATTTTGGCCCACACCTGCTTCATTTGAGGACAAGCTCTATGGAGATATCAACAAGCTCAAGTTGACCGCAGCTTACTTTAACTACATTACAGGTTGACATCTAAAGGTGCATGAAGACCCAGAGGCATGAAATGAAATATTGCTTGGATAGCAAATCCATTATGTGGAAAGTCCAAATCGAAAGCTCGCTGTGTGGGCTTCATAAAAGGTGGAAAAGTGTCCTAGTGGCACGAAATGGAATATTGCTTGATAGCAAATCCATTACGTGGAAAGTCCGAATCAAAAGCCCATTGTGTGGGCTTCATAAAAGGTGGAAAAGTGTCCTAGTGGCATGAAATGGAATATTGCTTGGATAGCAAATCCATTACGTGGAAAGTCCGAATCGAAAGCTCACTGTGTGGATGTCATCTGCAGACTGCATACTTCTGGTTTCCGGAAGAACAGCCTATGGTGAACGGAAGGCCCAATATACGGAAGTGAGGCTAAGCAGCCATGTGCAGGACGTGACGATTCCTTGGGTGAGCCCAGTACCAGAGCGCTATGTATCGGCTCTGCAAGTATGGAAGCCTCCTTGGATGGCGGGGAATGCCCATGGTCTGCCCCTGCCTTCCCTTGAGGGCTGACCAGGATCTTTGGCTGTTCTATATGGACCAGCTGGGATGGGGGATAACACCACAACAGTGAGAGTCAAACGTCCTAAGAAACCCCCGGGAAGGTTAACCCGGTCAACAAATGCCCGCAGAAGTCGGATGTGTCGGCCTAATGGCGCAAGAACGCAGCTCTGCTGTAAACAGGCACAACGCAATCACATCCGAAAAAAATCTCCGGATGAACGAAGAAGAAGAAGAAGAAGTATGAATAAAATTAGTGGCACTGCGGTGAAGCTGTGGAACTGTAAACAATGTACACTAACATGAAGTAATGCAGCTTGACAGAACACAATTATAGAAAACATACAACTCCACAGACCAGCATATACTAATATACTGACATATAGCTAGCTTTCTGTTATTGTTATTGTAACATAGGATATGTTTGTTCCTTTTTATCCATTACCAAGAAGAGATAGTTATCAGTATGTGGAGACACATATTCAATCGTAATCAGTATTTGTCAAGTGAAATGGAAACACCCACTATGAAAGTCAGAACATTAACTCATATAAAAAAAAGTAAATATTAAACGGGTCAGACAGTCACCAATTACAGCAGTCAGAAAGTTGACAATTACGACAGTCAGAAAGTTTACAATTACAAAAGTAAGAAAGTTACCTAAGATAACAGGCAGAAACTTCACTATTACAGTCACAAAGATGACAATTACAACAGTCAGAAAGTTAACTATTACTGTTAGTTATTAGTATTACTAATTAGTATTACAATACATCAGTCACAAAAAATTACCTTTTACAACAGTCAGTGAGTTAACTGTTACAAAAGTCAGAATGTTAACTATAGCAATATTCAGAAAGTTTAATTTTAACAACAATCATAAAGCTATATCTGTTAAAATCAACACATACCTTTTTCAAATAAGCTGTTCGGAGCTCATCCTCTGTACATTCGGCAGAGACACCCAGCAGGTGATAACATTCCAAGACTGTCTGTTTGAGCTGTCGTTCAACTTGACTTGGCATTTGTTTATGTGTGTGAAAATTTGAAATCGAAAAAAATGCATGTTCTAGATAATAGTGTTCACCGGTGTTATACGCCAAATTCTTCCTTACAGCAACAGCAGGTCGGTACATGTTGACTTTATTGTCTAATTTTGACTTTATTGTCTAGTCTACTGAGTTAAAGTCCCAGCACTCTTACATTCTCCATCAGTTACCAATCAGCTAGTGAAAAAATAGAAACCAGGTCAGGTCATAAAATGTCGAAGTCGGCCATCACAGAACATTAGCACTCATAGAGTTCATAAACAAAGTGCATTTTATATTCTGTATTTGACGACTTATAATCGATTGCTCAGATTTATCAAAACGTTGTTGATTAAGCAATTCCAGCTGTTGTTATGCAAATAGAAGGACTTCCTGTTAAATCTCAGACTTCCGTGGGTATAATGTACTCATAATTCGAACAATATCAATTTAGTGTTTCAGCCAAAGTATTATATTATTTCTTTATGCACTTCATACAATGTATAACTGTGCAGTATGCACCTGACGAGATGCAGCGAAATATGCCAGGCAAAAAATCGTGCAATATATCGTTTAAGGCGCCTGTTTATAGGAAAACCAATAATTATGGCATCTTTATCAGTTATCAGTTATCAGTTATCAGTTATCAGTTGGGGTATCTTCGTTGCACTCCGGACATGTCCATAGGTGCTCAGATCCTCCCCCCAGCATATGCATCAGCGTCCGGTGGCTAATAGTGCCAGTTCTGTGTTGGTTGACGAGGCGCTTTGTTTTCCCGATGTACTTCTCGCGTCTGGCTGTGCCGATTCTTACTCCCAGGTCTTTCATCCTGGAAAGCGATGTGGAATCACTGGCGTCAAAATCCTCTGTTCTCGCCATATCTTTAAGGGCGTTAATGACATCGGCACGATCCATGGGCTGGCCATCTACAGGGGGTGCAGAGCCAGCCAATTTATCAGCTCGTTCATTTCCCTCGACTCCCGCATGTCCCGGGACGAAGATGAAGGTGACTTTGCGGACAACAGACTTCCGCAGCGACTCAGTCCACTGTCTACGTACAGATCCAGCTTCGACCTTCTGAATCATGCTCATTGAATCACTTAGTACACACACGTTGGTATAATGCTGTGATTCCAGCCATATGAAAGCCTGTGTAACTGCCATCACCTCCATCGTCATGCTGCTCGTGGTCATAGAGTGGGCACCACTGGATTCTTGAACGGTTCGGCCCGCTGAACGGGCTGTAAATGCCCACGCACTTCTCTGCTGCTTTACAACAGATCCATCTGTATAGATGAGCACTTCGGGGCTATCTGAGTGATCATAGATGAGCGCGTTAACCTCTGCATTGACAGCGGCAGGGTTCTGCTCTCTGCACCGTCTGTCGAGTGTGATAATGCAGGAGAAGGTACACTTAAAAGCTGGAGGCACCGGCACCCATTCCTTGCCGGGGTTGATACTGGTAAGACTGCAGACCTGTCCGACGACATCTTCCGCCCGACCCATCCATGATTTGCCCCTCTTTAGCCTGTCACCCTTTTCTCTGAATACAGCGTCATGCAGAGGGTGCTGCTCATCTGCACTTATTTTTAAGTATGCACGAGCTCTCCAGATCTTGATCCTGTGTTCCATTGTCGGGAAGTCAAGGAGGTATCTCATTGCTACACAGCTGGTGTCTCTCGTGCAGCCCAAAATGATGCGCATGGCTTCGTTTTGTACCTTTTCAAGTCTTCCAATCTGTGTAGGGCTGACAGTGAGGATGGCCAGGGCATACTCGATGCGTGAAAGCACAAGTCCTTGGAACAGAAGTAATAGCAGTCTTTGCTCGATATTGGCAGTCGCCATGACTCTCATTGCTGCCAAACCTTTTCGAGCCTTCGTTATGACATAGTCGACATGATCTTTGAAGGACAGGCTACGATCAAGCCTCACGCCAAGATATGTCATTGACTGGGTTCTACTCAGAATGCTCCCATCCATTCTAACTGCCGGCAGGTCTGTTTTCACAATATGGTTGTTTAGTGAGAACCATGTAACCGTTGCCTTTGCAGGGTTGACAAGGGCATCGGCATCAGCACACCATGAGGAAATTCGATCTAGTTCGCCCTGCATATAGTTGGCAACCGCCTGTCTATCTCGACCCTGTCGATACACGAGGATGTCGTCAACGAATGATAGAGTCCTACCCCTCCCATCCAACTGTTGTTCAGTGATCGGCACCGTATACACGCATCTTTATACCACCATTGATGGTGTTTGGTGACTAAAGAGATGAGTTGAGTTTGATTCAAGAACTGACATCACAGCACTCAGGGCATTTCCATATGTGCTCAGTCCTTATCTGCAACAGCCAGCGAAGAGTCCCAATTCTAATGCTACCAGTAGTAGGCCTTCCCTCAGAGTTTTGAGTGTCAGTCGGCCAGATCCTCTGGTGCGACTAAAGTGTTAGATAAGCTGAGGTAATGATTGTTTGATCAGTTGGTGAGTTCTCTGGAAGGAGTTTTAACTCTGAAGTCTAATGCACTGATGATCAGATCTATGCAGCCCAAAAATGAGCTGACATCTAGTAATGAGGCTGGTGTGGAGATTTAACTCACATCCCACTATCTCAGCACCATTTAGACTGGGACTGTGATGTACAGCTCTCCTTTGTGTCCACAAGCTCAGACACTAGAGGGGTGTGCAAGGCTGGTACTGCAACTTCACATCTGCAGAGAGAAGTACATTATAATGTAAGTAGGTCATGGTTTACTACAGGACAGACTGGCCAAGATTACCATGAGATTGGTCATGTGTGATCCACAGGTTTAAGGTGTTTCATTGTCAGCAGACTGACCAAGATTACAATGAGATTGGTCATGTGTGACCCACAGGTTTGAGGTGTTTCACTGTCGGCAGACTGACCAAGATTACAATGAGATTGGTTATGTGTGATCCACAGGTTTGAGGTGTTTCATTGTTGCAGGCTCCAGCCCAATCTCCAGGTGTTTCATTGTCGGCAGACTGACCAAGATTACAATGAGATTGGTCATGTGTGACCCACAGGTTTGAGGTGTTTCACTGTCGGCAGACTGACCAAGATTACAATGAGATTGGTTATGTGTGATCCACAGGTTTGAGGTGTTTCATTGTTGCAGGCTCCAGCCCAATCTCCAGGTGTTTCATTGTCGGCAGACTGACCAAGATTACAATGAGATTGGTTATGTGTGATCCACAGGTTTGAGGTGTTTCATTGTTGCAGGCTCCAGCCCAATCTCCAGGTGTTTCATTGTCGGCAGACTGACCAAGATTACAATGAGAATGGTTATGTGTGATCCATATATTTGAGGTGTTTCATTGTTGCAGGCTCCAGCCCAATCTCCAGGTGTGTCATTGTCGGCAGACTGACCAAGATTACAGTGAGATTGGTCATGTGTGATCCATATATTTGAGGTGTTTCATTGTTGTAGGTTCCAGCCCAATCTCCAGAGAGACCACCAAGTTATAAAGGTATTCTCCCCCTGGTCCTTAGGCAGTGGATCATATCAAATGCCTAGACTATTCCAGCATGGAGGCAATGACACAGGCGAACAGCCAGGGAAGAACTGGTTTCCCACGCCCAAAGGTGCTAGAGTGTGTGAGGGCACGAAGCACCCGATGCTCGATTCTCTCCTCCCCAAGGGAGATGCTGCTTGGGAGCAGGCACATTTTCAAGTTTTGGGACAAGCAAGAAGACATCTCTACGTCTCGTTACATGGTTTGAACCCATGCAGGAGAAAGATACCCGGAGTCATGACCCAGGTGGGACGCTCACAGAGGGTATCAGGAAGATAAAGGGCAGAAACATTCTGGGAAGGGGGACTACTTCTGGCGATCAGAAACCTCCTGTAGTGCTCGCTCAGCGGCGGAGTTTTTATTATTTATCACTGTAAATAATTACTACTAACATTTAAAGCAGACCTACAGGCAGAAGAGCATTTAAAGTGGCTTGTAAAGATGATGTACTGAAACCACAATATCAACATAAAAGGCATTTTCAAAAATAAAAGGTGCATTATTGACTGTACTTTTATAAATTATTTAGTTTAACAACTTTCTGTTTAACATTATTTGGAATTAAACATCATATTATTATTTTATATTGTACACTGTCTCACGGTGAAACCACATCTGGAGTTAAGCGGCAACTGGCGCTCGTTGTCAGCTGCGATCCGCTCTGAAGACAGTGTCAGGTGGGGAGTTTGGTAGTAATCCCCCACAAAAAAAAAATTGCCATTTACTGTCTATAGTACCTTGCAGTATAGGACAGGGGGCAGGGGAGGGGGGGTGTCTTGAGCCTTTGAGCCTGAGGAATTAAGGCTGCATGGCTAGTGCAGTTGCCACGGACTGCAGGTTAGAGTTTTCTTTTTGCCCCGGACAGAAAAAATCTCCACACCTTACCGAAGATTTGATCCCGGGTTGACCGAATAAAAGCCTGGCATTCTAGCCACTCGGCCAGCCGCTCCATTTTGATAGTAGTACACGCTTCTATAGGTCCAGACACTTGGTCTACGGTCTCAGCTGTGGGATATGGCTGGTATATGGATATGTTCTAGTCAAAATCCCCCGGTTGTAAGGGCCTGGCCGCTACTCACCTTCTGCTGAATGGAGATTTGATGCTGGGCCGCCAGCATCTGCAGCCTACCTTGTTCCAGACGTATTGGTCATCCTTTCCTCTGGAGAAAACAAGGCAAGGCTGAGAGAGGGATCATGCTGCATGGGCAACACATGTTTTCTGAATCAAAGCCCAGGCACTGAGTGATGGAATTCTAATCTAGCTCTAGTTCCAAGCCACATGCTTTCATCTAAAGATGGCAAGGTGCCACTTTAGTTAATAATATTAATTAATGAGTCATCATCATCAAGTGGCCTGTCAGCTGGAGTAGGCGTTCATGGCTCTCCACAGATCTCGGTCTTTGGTATTCTGGATCAACTCTGCTGATGGTATTCCTCCATGCCACTATCTCAATCAATCCAGCAGTATTTCTTTTGATCTTCTTCTTCTTCTTCGTTCATCCGGATTTTTTTTTTCCGGATGTGACTGCGTTGTGCCTGTTTACAGCAGAGCTGCGTTCTTGCGCCGTTAGGCCGACACATCCGACTTCTGCGGGCATTTGTTGACCGGGTTAACCTTCCCGGGATTTCTCTTGATCTGCCTCTGCCTCTCTTCCCCTCGACCTTTCCGGTTGTCACGATGTTCTCCAATGCCTCTCTTCTCATCACATGACCGAAGAAAGCTGTTTGTCTCTTTCTTATTGTTGTATATAATGTTCTAGTTTAATTAGTCTGACTCAGGCAGTTGTTGTTAGTTAGTTACTCTGGCAGTCAAAGGAATTCGTTTCAGAAACCACATCTCTGTTGCTTCTAATTTCTTCTTATTTTGTTCATCTACATTCCAAGATTCACTGCCATACAGCAAAACTGGTTCTATATAGCATTTCAGTACTCTCTTTCTTACATTCATTGATAGCGACTTATTGCATAAGATACTCTTCATTTTCTGAAATGCGGCTTTCGCTTGTGGCCAAAGGCTTGAGAACATAGTTCGGGTTCGTGAGCAGCTTACCAGGCGTTCAAAACGCGGCCGCGACCGATTTGTGCAGCAGACCGTGTCGCGTTGTGTTATAACGTGTTGGTATGGGAGCCTGTCGTCCAGAAAGCAATGGCAAACTACTGAACGTAAAAAAAACTTGCCTAGTAGTAGTAGTAGTAGTAGTAGTAGTAGTAGTAGTAGTAGTAGTAGAAGTACATCTGAAAAATGCTGGTGTCACTGGTGTTGACTGCAACGTCCTGCAAGGGTTATGCAGAAACAAAAATTTCAAAACCTATTCTGCTTAAATAATGATTTAAATTTAATGATTGTGAATAATTTAATAATTGAATATCTTCTAAACATATCATAATCATATCATATGATGTTACTAAATTACTATTGTTACCAAGCAGTAGAGTAGAGGCAGTATATAGACTATATATTAATATAGACAGTTAGTATACCAATGTAATGTACCGACTTCGTCCCCAAATGTCCCTGTTGTCATTCGTTGGTAACCCTTGACCCCGCAATTTCTGATTCCGGTTCAAGGCACTATCTGCTGCGTGGCGGCATTTCGGTTTCAAACACATTCATCATCATCATCATCATCATCATCATCATCATCATCATCATCATCATCATCATCATCATCATCATCATCATCATCATCACAATGTGCCAGGCCGATAGACATGTGAAATAATGGTTGGGCATCTCACACGATCACTAGATAATATTTAATGTCAGTGTTCTTGTACAGAGGATGCCATTTAACCAAACATTTAATTTAGGCATTTAGCTCTGTGTCTTGCAATTTTCCGCCAAGTTTACCAGTTTTCACTAAGTGAATGGAGTCAACTCAACGATGAATGGGTAATAACATTTAAGCCATGCGTCTCTAATAACTTAATCAGAATTAAAACTGAAAGCCATTGAATCAACTCTTTGAGGTGCACCCATCCAGCTGGAATCAATGCTGTTGTAGATGCAATCGCATCACTCTGCTCACTTCTCTCTATATCCACATGTAACTTTTTGCACAGCTTCGGCTGCACATTTTCTTATTTGGCTCCTTTCACAGCTGAACTTCTGCACCGCCGCCTTCCTAACAACGAAGGATTTGTGTTTTAATGTTATTAAATTATCTACTTTCATGTTTTTCTTTAGATCTGTTTGTTTTGTTCCGTTACTGATGAAGATTAATATAATCGAAAAGTCGTTCGTTGTGTCGTAGTGTACTTATTTTTGTTTTATTTGTTGCATGTTTTTTTGTTTTATTAAATCGAACATGTGGCGATGTAACAACTGGAAATATTTGTGGAAAGAGAAATAAAGGAAAACAGCGAGATAAAATTCTTTACATTCTTGTATCATGGCACGGAAGGGAGTCAACACACGAATAGATACACGCTGTTGAAGATAGCAAGATGTGAGGAAGCATGATTACCCACGCCAGTCGACAAGGCACTTGATGATGATGATGATGATGATGATGAATACAGACTGTAACATCACAAACTCAGTACTTGTTGCTTCCCCCCCCCCCCCCCCCCCCCCCCCCCCCTGAAAGACAGTTTGGTGAGGTATGATCGTTGGTCCTCAGCTAGTAGGTAGAACACAGAAGGGTGCAAGCAAAGGTGCAGTCACTTGTGAGGCAACCAGGACTGCAAGAGCTGTGAAGAAAGGGCAGAACAGAAAAACCACTGCAGGAAATTCTCCTTCAGAGACGTCAAGCATTCTTTGTCCACATTGTCAAAGAACATTTCGAGCCAAAATAGGCCTTATGAGCCACCTTAGAATCCACGGCTCCATACTTTCAACCCCACTGGATGAAATGAATGGTCATCATCATTCTTGATGGACAAACAACACAACACACAAGGACAATATATCAGGTTGGGGAAGCCGTGACGGGGTACTTACAAGGACAATATATCAGGTTGGGGAAGCCGTGACGGGGTACTTACAAGGACAATATATCAGGTTGGGGAAGCAGTGACGGGGTACTTACAAGGACAATATATCAGGTTGGGGAAGCTGTGACGGGGTACTTACAAGGACAATATATCAGGTTGGGGAAGCCGTGACGGGGTACTTACAAGGACAATATATCAGGTTGGGGAAGCCGTGACGGGGTACTTACAAGGACAATATATCAGGTTGGGGAAGCCGTGACGGGGTACTTACAAGGACAATATATCAGGTTGGGGAAGCCGTGACGGGGTACTTACAAGGACAATATATCAGGTTAGGGAAGCCGTGACGGGGTACTTACAAGGACAATATATCAGGTTGGGGAAGCCGTGACGGGGTACTTACAAGGACAATATATCAGGTTGGCGGAGCCGTGACGGGGTACTTACAAGGACAATATATCAGGTTGGGGAAGCCGTGACGGGGTACTTACAAGGACAATATATCAGGTTGGGGAAGCCGTGATGGGGTACTTACAAGGACAATATATCAGGTTGGCGGAGCCGTGACGGGGTACTTACAAGGACAATATATAAGGCTGGGGAAGCCTTGATGGATACTTACAAGGACAATATTCAGGTTGGGGAAAGCCGTGACGGGGTACTTACAAGGACAATATATCAGGTTGGGGAAGCCGTGACGGGGTACTTACAAGGACAATATACAGGTGGGGGAGAATAGGGATATCATTGAGACAAACAACAAGACACAAGGACAATATATCAGGTTGGGGAAGCCGTGAGGGGTACTTACAAGGAGGGAATCTTGGGGAAGCCGTGACGGGGTACTTACAAGGACAATATATCAGGTTGGGGAAGCCGTGACGGGGTACTTACAAGAATATATCAGGTTGGGGAAGCTGTGGGGGTACTTACAAGGACAATATATCAGGTTGGGGAAGCCGTGACGGGGTACTTACAAGGACAATATATCAGGTTGGGGAAGCCGTGACGGGGTATTGAAGGACAATATATCAGGTTGGGAAGCCGTGACGGGGTACTTACAAGGACAAATATCAGGTTGGGGAACCGGACGGGGTAACAGGGCAATATATCAGGTTGGGGGAAGCGTGACGGGGTACTTACAGGACAATATATCAGGTTGGGGAAGCCGTGACGGGGTACTTACAAGGACAATATATCAGGTTGGGGAGAGCCGTGACGGGGTACTTACAAGGACAATATATCAGTTGGGGAAGCCGTGGACGGGTACTTACAAGGACATATAATCAGTTTGGGGAAGCCGTGACGGGGTACTTACAAGGACAATATATCAGGTTGGGGAAAGCCGGACGGGGTACTTATACAAGGACAATATATCAGGTTGGGGGAGGGGCTTACGAGGTACTTACAGGACAATTAATCAGGTTGGGGAAGCCGTGACGGGGGTACTTAAAAGGACAATATACATGTTGGGGAAACCGTGATGTGGGTACTTCCAAGTACCAAATTATCAGGTTGGGGAGCCGTTACGGGTAACTTACAAGGAACCATATATCAGGTTGGGGAAGCGGTGATGGGGTACTTTACAAGGACAATATATCAGGTTGGGACGCCGTGACGGGGTACTTACAAGGGACAATATATCAGGTTGGGGAAGCCGTGACGGGGTACTTACAAGGACAATATATCAGGTTTGGGGAAGCCGTGACGGGGTACTTACAAGGACAATATATCAGTTGGGGAAGCGGATGGGGTCTTACAAGACAATATATCAGTTGGCGGAGCCGTGACGGGGTACTTACAAGGCATCAATCTATCAGGCTGGGGAAGCCGTGACGGGGTACTTACAAGGACAATATACATGTCAGGTTGGGGAATGCCGTGACGGGGTACTTACAAGGACAATATATCAGTCTTGGGGAAGCCGTGACGGGGTACTTACAAGGACAATATATCAGGTTGGGGGAGGGGGCATTACGAGGTACTTACAAGGACAATATATCCAGGTTGTGGGAAGCCGTGACGGGGGTACTTTACAAAGGACAATATATTCAGGTTGGGGAAACCGTGATGGGGGGTAGATTACAAGGACAATATATCAGGTTGGGGAAGCCGTGACGGGGTACTTACAAGGACAATATATCAGGTTGGGGAAGCCGTGACGGGGTATTACAAGGACAATATATCAGGTTGCACGTTGGGGTACTTACGGGGACAATATATCAGGTGGGAACTAGGGTACTTACAAGGACAGTGTCAGGTTGGGAAGGACATATAGGGTATGGGAAGGCGTATACAGGCTTACAGGACAAATATCAGGTGGAAGGCGAGGTCTTAGGGAACTGACGGGTTGGAAGGCATCGGTTGGGAAGCCGTGACGGGTACTTACAAGGCAATCAGATTGGGAGCCGTACGGGGTACTTACAAGGACAATATCAGGTTGGGGGAGGGGGATTACGAGGACTTAAGGCATTATACAGGTTGGGGAAGCCGTGACGGGGGTACTTTACAAGGACAATATATCAGGTTGGGGAAACCGTGATGGGGGGTCTACAAGGACATATATCAGGTTGGGGAAGCTGTACGGGTACTTACAGGAA
>JACEFZ010027309.1:0-114057 GCA_014155875.1 Cepaea nemoralis | reverse complement strand
AGGTGGAAACTGACATATTGTGGCATAACAAGAAACGTGAGAGCAAACACGTTGTCAAATTAGAGGACAACACACGTGCATACGAATCAATCTATAAACTTCAATGAAAAGAGGACCAACATCTTGGTCGTTAAGAAGAAAGCCCACTACAGAGACACTGACAACTATTTTCATAGTGCAAAACAGGTAATCATGTTCCGTCTCTGAACGGTAAACAGCAGAGTAGACAGTCTTTCACGAAGACTCAAAGCGGGTCTGTCACCCATGTGTACGTGTGAACAAACTACACAGACAGCTGAACAGATCCTTAAAAATGGAAACATGATGACTAAATTGCGGTCTCATTTCTGGTCGCTCCATACGCACATTAACGCACAGCTATTTGGAAGCTTTCACGAAACTCAATATAAAAATCTAACATGAATACTTGTGTACACTTTATTAACCAGCAGCTGAAGAAACAAGAAGGAAATGAAAAATAAGGTAAGAAATATATTCCTTCTACTTTCCTGTTAATTTACAAATTATTTACCCCGTGCCTCTGTAAATTCTCTGTCTTTACTAATATTACACATTGCACCCCTCTCAGGATTCTCCGTGGTGAAGTGGTGAAGCCGTCTGACTCGGGCTCCGATGGTTGTATGTTCGATTCCGGACCGCAACCTTCATTTCACGAGTGCATTTTTTTCGGCGACTCCCGAGAGTCGTCGCTGTAGCTACGGAGTTCGTGCTTTGTGTGACGCTTTCAGCGCTGCAGAAAGAAACTGAGCCATATGGGATAAAAACCCGGTGCAATGCAGTCGACCCTGTCGATTTTAAGCTAGTTCTTTCATTGCACCCACTCCCATCCGAATCCAGATACGCCTTATGTGTCATCTGAATTGGCGGGGCTTCCGTTACTGTAAACATAAATTTGTTAGCGAGAAATCACTAGTTGTTCAGCAAAACATCAAAGAAATGTCGCCGCTTTCGACGATTTAAGTTGTTTTTGGACCTATCAAAGACATATTCCTTGGGTGGGGGTAAATATAAGACGGCTGGAAAAATTTCATAACGATGCAACAGTTTTCAAAATAATTGTTCGTGAATGAAGGCATTCTTTGTGGGACATACTATAGTTGAGAACGTACTTGCTTTTTGACATATGATTTGATTTCTCTGCCTGTTATGCCAGAGTAGATTTTCACTAGTTATCTGTATTCTCCGATGCCTGTAAGAATGTGTTCATTTGATTTTTTTTGTCTCCAGCATATTCTTTACATCTTGCAATAACAACAATCACAAAAGCTTTTATTTCATGTCCTTATTTTACGTGTTGTTTGCTCAAGACGTATTCAGCCAAACAAGGATACACATAAGTAACCTTTATATTTTCATGTAGTGTTTTTCATGTAGTTGTGTGTCGGTTTGTGTTTGTTTTTTCTGTGCTGGCGAAGGCTTTAGCCGCAACGTCCATTTTGTTTCTTGTAATCGTGTTCTAGTAAAGTTCACAATCTGCTTCTCGTTTTTTTTTTTTTTTTTTGGGTGATTCGTTCATTGCCTTATTTAATTTCACACTTGTATTTCTAAACACATTCCCGTGTGTTGCCGAGACCCATAAGGGAAGCAAAGAATAGCAACACTGTAGCCTACCACGCATGTCGTAAGAGGCGACTAAGGAGGCTTGATGGTTCCGTCACCCTGCTACTGAGTGAGTGCGTGACGCGACACTGTGAGCTGTGAGTTTCGTGGGAAATGCTTTTGAATCTGCCCGATGTTTTTTGGAACGTGAGTGCATGTTCGGAGCGATGGCAGATGGCTGTGTCCCAGAGTTTACCAGCTTTTGCCTTATGCAGAAATGCGTGGCTGCTGGGCTTCTGGTTGACTGCCACTAACATCGACGATGAACTGTATTTCGTGGACTATGTATATGAACATCTAGGAAACATCCAGATGGGAAAATGACTGCCACTACCATCGACGATGACCTGTATTTCGTGGACTGTGTATATGAACATCTAGGAAACATCCAGATGGGAAAATGACTGCCGATTCCATCAGAGATGAACTGGGTGTTTCGTGGGGGACTATTGTGTTGACATTCTGGCGGCGGCTATTATGCACAGTGTATCTGTGCGGGCTGTTGTTTGTCGAGACTCCTGTCTTTTCCACTTTTCACATTGGGCAGTAGGGAGCATTTTGTGTGATGTTCACTGGCACAGGAACGGAGCATAATGGGGACAACCCGTTGCTGTGAAGTTGGAACTGCGACTAACTAACTAACTAACTAATTTCTAAACACAGACAGTGAGTTTTATTTGTTCATCTCATCTCATCTCATCATGTTCCTCTTGTACCTTGCGGTGTCGAGGTGAAGTATAAACAGCGCGAGAGTGCCCGCTTATGGGTTTCACGTATCGATATTCCCATGGATTCTGTTATTCCCTCCGTCCAACGTTTACGTGGTCGGCCTCTTCCTCTGTTTCCCTCTGGTCTGTACATCATTGCTTGTTGTGGTATACTGTTAGTTGGTAACCAACTTGCATGGCCAAACCATTTGACTTGCTGCTTTCTAATAAAATCTAGTGCAGCTGTAACCCCCACTTTAGTCCTGATTTCTTCATTTCTGATCTTATCTCTTCTTGATACACTGAGTATTCTCAGGAATCTCATTTCTGTTGTGATTTTTCTTTTCTCTTTTTCTGTCATTGTCCAGGTTTGGCATTGGTAACATAGATTTGGTAGGAAGATTGTGTTGTAAAGTGCCTTCTTTGTAGTTATTGATACATGTTTGTTCTTTAGTGTTGATTGGTGCCATTTGTCCAATGAGTTGGTTTGTCTTGTTGCATCTATTTTCGATCTCGTCTTCTCATTTGCCATTTGATATACTGTCGCGGAAATTCTTGGAGTTGTCGATCGATGAAAGACTGTCGCGCCATTCGTCTACAGGCTGCCGCCATCCTTTGATGTTGGAGACAGACTGTCCTGATGGGAGTCGGCAAGATCTTTTGTTGTGGGGAAAAGATTCTCCAGATCACAGACCGGCAAGACTTTTTGAAGTACAGGAAACAATTCCCCAGATGAAAGAGGGACAGCCGGCGGGTTGTTTAAATCGAGTCGGAAAAGGAGCTAAAAAAAAATAGTCTAGCTTCTCGACGCCTAGTGTCTAGTCAGATTTGTGACGTCATTCAGACACAGTATTAAAGCAGTCTGGACAAACAACTTTGGCGGGAGTCGACCAAATGTTGTGAGGCAACAAGGACGTGTGTGATGTTCCTGTTTTGATTATGGAGAGAGACTACAGTGTCTTATGTTGATTTACATCGGCGGACATTTATCCATTGGGTGATTTAGTAGTCTCGATTTCAAACAGGAATAAATATATGGTATTTAATTAAATAGACCCAAATTAGATTATTCTTAGGAATCGAATGTAGTAATGTGCGTTGTGAGAACGTTTTATAGGAGCGTCGGAAACAGTAGGCTACCGCGTTGCTTAAACTAGCTAGTGTGAGATATCAATTAACTCAGTGAGTTAAGAACAATGTAGTTGGATGATATTTAGGGAGATTGAAAGTGGTTGGGGGGATAAAGGAAATGTAAAATGGTAGAATCTTCCAGTAGGGTATCTACTGGGTTTCTGCACGTTTCCTTTAGTCTTTCCTTGTCTTACCATGACTCAGACCGATGTGATGAGCTCCTCTGCCTTATGACAGAGTTTAGTTCTCTGTTATATATCTGAGTGCGGCCGTCGGCCTACACTCACCTAATGAAGGTCGGAATCGGGTTGCTCTCACCAGGTGTATTCTCTCTTCAACAGGTCCCACTATGTTTTCCAAAAAGCGAGCAGAAAAGTCATAGAAGAAGATTATGGCTTGATCATTGAAGGCAGTTGTTACTCGGCGGCTTTTGCACTGGCCCATAATCTAGAGGGTCTGCAAGAACCTGGCCTCTGCTGAGCAGGAACCGATGATCATCTAAGATTGATTCCTTAGTGGTAGTTCTCATCATAGTAGAGTGAAGATACTTGCAATACCACCAGTAACAGGAACAATAGTAGTTATAAAGAGAAATTGAAAATTAACATTACGTTTTTCCAATTGGTGAATTCCTGTGAGAAATTAACAACTAACATTTTGTTTCCAAAGTGACAGTAAAAATTTATTTTACTGTACAAGGGTTATCAGATCACAGAACTTTTAGTGACATATTAGTTACACTGTGTGTGTCAGATTCATGGTCAGTATTGGACTATATCCAATATTGGTGACCAGGCATCCGGACTATCCAAGAGCCACTGGAGGAAGTCGACACCTGGCCAGAGAGACGCATCATTTGGTGAGGTCCTTCTATACTTGATCTATGGTGCTGTTGTGTGGCCGATACTGTGATGAAAGCAGACTAGATCCTGAGCTGTTCGGTCTGATTCTGCATACAGTGGCGTCACTGGGGTTGGTGTCACCCAGTGCGGTAAACTCTTGGTGTCACCCCTCTAGACTTTCACCATGGTCTTCTTCCGAGTGTTCCTGTACCATATATAATCGCATATAGTAATGTTTGTAAAATAAGTCAAAAAGTTAATAAGGACATAAGAAAGAAAACAAATTGAACAATATAACTTCAATACTTCAGGTAAAACATAAATAAAGAACTTCGACAAACTCGGACAAAGTTAAATTTTTGTTATTTTGCTATGTCTGCTTTGTCAAATTTGCAATTTTTTTATTTTGGTGTCACCCCTCGATGGTGTCACCCGGTGCGGCCCGCACCCCCGCACCCCCCTAGTGACGCCCCTGTCTGCATACACACTAGATTATACGACAGCCATTCTACACATACACACTTTGCACATACCTGACACTTTTCTTTATTAAATTAATTTGTCATTTTGTTAGTAGCTAGAGTTGTGTAGTATGTTTTGGAAAAGAATGAGAGGGGGCATGGTCCAGTGGTAAGAAGAAGAAGAAGAAGAGAGAGAGAGAGAGAGAGAGAGAGAGAGAGAGAGAGAGAGAGAGAGAGAGAGAGAGAGAGAGAGAGAGAGAGAGAGAGAGAGAGAGAGAGATCCAAGGACTGACGGGGTTTTGTGGACAGAGATCTAGGAGATCCTCAAGATAATAATATGGGCTTAAAAGAATGTGGGTGTTGATTCCCCTCACCCTAGGGACGACACTTATTACGACATATACTTCCTAGGTACTTGAAACTCTTTACCTGTTTCAAGGTGTGTTCGTTTAGGTAAATCGTTGTTGCTTTTTCTTCTTTAGTTATAGTCAGTACCTCTGTTTTACTTGTGCTTATTTTCCCTACACATTTGAGCAACAACAAAAGGTGTGGACTGCGTCTGGCCCTGCAGCCAGCAGGGTTAGGATCGGCTAGCCTCTCCTAGGAGGGGTGAAAAGTGAAAATTTGTAGCCTACCGATGACCCGCAGACTACACAAGTCAACCCCACCTCGACGTGGTGCACCTCGCGGTCATGGGCTAACGGGGATATGGAACGCCATAGGGGATGGACTCCCTGCGGTCAGATTTTTTTCCTAAACCTGTGACTGACCTGGCAAGCCGGCAGGGGATCTTCACACTGCTCGTAGAAAAACTAAGAAGTATTTATTTATGTACAGTATGTACCTGACGAGATGCAGCGAAATATGCCAGGCAATGAATCGTGCAATCTATTGTTTGTGTCTTCGTTATTCAAATTCACTACGGGAAAACATTGTTTTGAATTTCTCAAACGTCGCCTCCCATTACCAACTGTGAAGCGATTAGATGGATTACTCAAGCTGAAGTGTATAATATCGTTACAGGATTGTCGATTGAGATTTCTCGAGGAATGCCTAAGGACGGGGATATTTCCTCACCGGTATTTCAGATCTCTGAGGGACCGACAGAATATGTCCGGCAAACAGAAAGACATGTTAGTCAGCTTAAAATTACCGTGGTAGATAAGTGACATTACTGTGCGAATATGTGTATATTCCAACTTGAAGGATTTATTTAGTTAATTCACGTAAGTTGTGTGATTTCTGCAGTATGTACCTGACGAGATGCAGCGAAATATGCCAGGCAATAAATCGTGCAATCTATTGTTTGTGTCTTCGTTATTCAAATTCACTACGGGAAAAACATTGTTTTGAATTTTTTTCAAAGTCCCCCCCATTAAATGTGAAGCGATTAGATGCATATCAAGCAGGGAAATTTTCGTACAGGTTGAGCGATGAGACTCGAGGAATGTAAGGGGAGATATAATAATCACCGGGGTTGCAGTTTTCCCAAAATTTCCCGCAAACAGAAAACATGTTAGCGCAAATTCCTGTGTTTAAGTGACCCCCTCCCTGAGGGTGATAATTCAACTGAACGAACAGTTCCAAGTTTTTGGGGACTTATCAATCCTGCAGATGACGAAATTGCCAAAAGGCCCCAAAAAATCTGAAACTATTTTTGAGTTTTCTTTTCAAATACTTTTTTTGTTTTTTAAATTAAAAAATTTTTTGTCCCACCCAAAATTTTAAAAAACCAAAAAGCAAAAAGCAGTAACCATTTTTTATTTAAAAGACGCAAAATTAAAAAAAAAATAAAAGTATTGCCCCTAACCGCGAAACTTTTCCATCTTGTTTAGAGTGACCCCGCCCGGGGAGTCTCCCCCCAGTGACAGTTTCAATTTTTTTGGGACAGTTTCATCCTGCACTGGGGAAACCTTTCGACATTAATTGCCAATAAAAGTGGTGATCTATTTGAAATCTTTTAGACTACTGTATGTGTTAAAAAAAACGGTCACTGTCATCACTCCAAATTTCAAATTTACAACAAAAGTTAAAAACATAATGCGTAAGTATCATTTAAAATGACCCGAAAATACACAAAAAACAATGGGACCCAAGCCAGAGCCAGTTATTATGGACACAGACCACCCCATTGGGCAGTTTTAGAGTTTCAATTTTGTTTCTTTTCCCCAACTGGTCAAACACTTTAGAGATTGTGTCGAAAATTTAGTAAACACTACACGGTGCCGTATGCGAGAAGTCAGACTGGGGATGAGCAAACAAACGGGCACTGTACATCAGCCCAAACCATCAGGGGGAGTTGAGCAATTAGACAAAATTCAAACTTTTGCGATTTAACACAATTTTATACCATGGAAATAAATCACAATGGAACAAGCCAGAACCCAAAATAATTAGGATGGTGGTTAATGTTTTACTTTTTTCTTTTTTGTGTAAAATTGGGGAGGGGTCAAATTAAAAAATTTTAATTAAGGTGTTTCGAGTAAGTGGAGGAGGTTAGCTTTAACGCACTTATGCAACCCTCATGTGTTGGTTGAGTATGGATTGTTGCAGACCAGGTTCATTTAAGATTGGCCTATTTTACAAATAAAACAAAGATAGTAGACGCCAAATCCTGGATAGACTGATATTGGAAAGATACTTTTCTTTTAGAATTGAGAGTACCCAAAACTTTAAAATATTAGTTAATTAGGATTTAATTTGGTGACAGAAAACCTTCCAAGGGTTATGTCACATTATAATTTATATTATGGTTTTGAGACCAGGTTCACATGGCTTGGCCTAGGTTTTCAATCAGAAACTAGTTACCCTCTCGAATCCTGGTAGAGCATCAGTATTTTAGAGATATCCTGAGCAGTGAAATACTGCAAAATTTAACAAAAATAATATCAGTAAATATTTAAAACATTTTTACAAACCTTCCCGATAAGAGTGAAATTATAAAAATTTTTCTAGAATACTAAAATGGATGTCTCACAGTTTTCCCAACTGGGGCCACCCCCCGGGAGGTTGATTGTTAATGGGGGAAACATAGAATAGGAGGCTCCATTGCAATGAAGCGAGCTAGAAAAAAATTAACAAAAAATAAGTAACAAACCATTTTTCACACGTCTGATCAAGAGTGTAATTTAAGTTTAGCCATTAAAAATAAGTCTGCAGCAGTGTTTCCCAACATGGGGCCACGCCCCACAGGGAGGAAATTCGATTGTTAAGGGGGGCAAATTAGAAAAGGGAGGCTCTATTCGCAATAGAATTGCGAATAGAGAAAAATTATATTTGCAATAGAATTGCGGGAAGTAACAAACATGTCACAGCGTCTGCTCACTAGTCAATTTTAGTTTGAGCCATTAAGAAGTCTAAGAAGGTGGTTAAAGTTAATTTAAATAGAAATGTTCACGGTTCCGAGTTTAATTCTGCCGAATTCTCTGTAAGTTTTAATGAATCCCCCTTCTTCTTACTTCTGTCCATTCTTCTGGCATCCCGTTTTATTTTTACATTACGTTAGTCCTGTTTAAATATCAAGAATAATTTTCCAGAACTGGTATCCCCAATACAAATAACGATCCCTACAAATAATTGTGTCCCCAGGCGAGTTCAAGAATTGTTAACTTTCGTTTCTTCCATGTTTGTTTACGTTACCGTCCTACTATGTATGTCCTGATAATTCTGGTCCAAGCTGACAGTAATATGCTTCGATCATCACACTTTATTCACATGCTTCGAGTTTCTCAGTTCTATATTTTAGTTCCTAATGTTTAATATTTTTACGTATTTGCTGAAAATGAAAAAAAAAAATTTACTTCACCGACAAGGAATCGAACCTCGAGCTCCCGCGAGACAGGCGGAGACACTTATCACTACGCTACTGAGGACACGTTAACACATCAACAAAAATTTATAATATAGCTACACGCATAGGAATAATCACGTGACCTACTTCTACTGCGAATATAATTTTTTTCTATTCGCAATTCTATTGCAAATAGTCACTTCGATTCGAAAATGGACTCGTCCAGAGTTTAAGTTAACCAGTATGGCTGACTCTGCAGTCGCTACTCGGGCGGGGTAAACGTCCGGTATAAGTAACTTCTGTCCGCCATGTTAGTAGCTGTGATTTCATTGTTAGACATTAGAGTTGGACTACTGGGTATACTGGACCGGCACTATGCATTTTGCGCTATTTGTTCTGAATGGCGTGAAATGCTTAGTGCTGGCACCTCAACCATCAATATCAGCATTTCTTAAAATGGTTCTGGAAAAAGATGACAAAGACGTTAAAGCTATGCCACTAAGTAACAATACTATTAGTAGAAGAATAGACGAAATGAGTGAGGATATTCAAATACAACTTGTTGAAAAGCTGAAAACAAGAAACTTCTCGGTGCAAATGGATGGATCAACTTTGAGAGACAGTGAGGCCGTACTTATAACTTACATAAGATATATTGATAAAGGTGATTTTGCTGAAGAAATGTTGTTCTGTAAATCATTAGAAAGCTCCACTACCTCCAAAGACATATACTATATATATATATATATATATATATATATATATATATATATATATATATATATATATATATATATAGTAAGCTAAAAAAATTACTTGGATGTCAATAATATACCAATGAAAAATAAAACATCTTGTGCTGCAGATGGTGCTCCTGATATGATGGGAAAGAAAAATGGTTGCTTAAAATTGATGAAAGATGATAATTCAGAAATGCTTTTTGTGCAGTGTTATTCACAGGGAAAACCTGGTAGCTAAAAACATTTCGCCTGTTGTAAATGAAGTACTAAATTTAGTTATAAAGTGTATCAATGCTATTAAAGCTAGTGCCAAATGTGAACGTCTCTTCAAGTTATTTTGTGAAGAACAAAATTAAGACCATGTGAGACTTATACTTCACACTGAAGTAAGATGGCTCTCGAAAGGAACTGCTTGAAAAGATTTATGGAACTATTTGATACTCTTAGTGATTTTTTAAGCGACCAACCTGAAATGAAAAATCTGTTAACGGTCGATGGTAAGGCATTTGTGAGCTTTTTAGCCGATATCTTTGAAAAACTAAATAGAAAAAAAAAGTCGACAGGATCGACTTCATTGCACCGGGTTTTATCCCACATGGCTCTGTCTCTTTCTGCAGCACGGAAAGCGTCGCACAAAGTACGAACTCTGTAGCTTTTAGCGACGACCCACAGGAGTCTTTGAAACATTTAACTCATAAACCGAAGGACGCGGCCCGGAATCGAACCCACAACCTTCGGAGCATGAGTCAGATGGCTTGACCACTTCACAACAGAGACTCCCAAGAAAAACTAAATATATTAAATAAACAACGTCAAGGAACAAATAAAACTCTTGTCGATGCAAAAGTGAAGATATTTAGTCTCATTACCTTTATTGAATTATGTCAGACATATATTTACAACAAAAATTTTGAAAAGTTTCATTGGCTCCAAAAATGTGAAGTGATTGATACAGCTATATATGTTATTGTCGATCATCTGAAAACTTTATCGGCTGATTTAAAAGAAAGATTTTCTGATTTGAAACAAATTGATTTCCCAACTTGTATGATGCAGCCAATGTTAGTGCATTTGTCTGATATTTCAAATATGCAGTATCAAGAAGAACTCGCAGAAATGCAAAATGATGAGTCAATTAGAACTGTATTTAATATAAAAGGAGCGATGGCATGGCTTTGTGATTAAACCGAAATCAAATATCCACATGCAACCAAATGTGCAAGAGAACTATTGTTACAGTTTCCATCTTCATATTTAGCTGAATGCGGATTTAGTGCCATAAATGATTTGCTGCTAAAAAAAAAAAGAAATCGGCCGGATATAACAAAACGGGGAGACTTGAGACTGAAGTTAACTAAATTGGAACCTGACATAAAATCTCTTTGCAGCAAGCATCAAGCGCAAGGATCTCACTAAATGCAAATAATAAATAATTACTAATAATTAAAATAATATAGAAAAAATATTTCATTAAAATTATTTTGTACTTGAATTTCAGTTCTCCATTATGTGTTATTGAAAATTTACTTACTGTGTTTGCTCAATAATTTCCTAGTGATTTCTTCCTAAAACTTATCATTCAAGTTTCTTTAATGAACATTTAAATTTTTATATATTAAAAATTATGTATATGTTAGGGGGGAGGGGGGGCATAAGAATTTTAGAAAGGCTTAGGTGGGGTATAGCACAAAAAAGATTGGGAAACATTGATCTACACCTTTTAACCATTTGAATAACGAAGACACAAACAATAGATTGCACGATTTATTGCCTGGCATATTTAGCTGCATCTCGTCAGGTACATACTGCAGAAATCACACAACGTAAGGTGTAATAACTAGATAAATCCTTCAATCTGAAATATACACATATTCGCACAGTAATGTCGATTGTTCGACATTACTGTGTGAATTACAATTGACATTACTGTGCGAATATGTGTATATTTCAGATTGAAGGATTTATCTAGTTATTTCACTTTACGTTGTGTGATTTCTGCAGTATGTACCTGACGAGATGCAGCGAAATATGCCAGGCAATAAATCGTGCAATCTATTGTTTGTGTCTTCGTTATTCAGATTCACTATGGGAAAACATTGTTTTGACTTTCAAACATTGATGAAAGTGTTGAAGTTTGTTCTCTAAACACACATGACAGCTGACAATGCATTTCAGTAGGTTTTGAACCTTCTTTCATGAAAAATTGTATCACAACACGCTGTTCCTGCTACAGAGTCAACTTGTCTGATGCCATTTTGAAAAACAAAGCACAGGAAAACTGCTGATACTTGCCCATTCCACGACCAGGTGTCAGATGTATATTGTTCACTTTGGAGTAGTTATTAAACTTAATAATTTTCGTCTTTGGGTTATCCTGACACAATGGGATCCTTACTGGATGATCCTTGTAGATAAGGCATACAAATCAAACAGGTGAATCATATTTATTATCTTGGCTATAGAGTGACGTCTTATGAATCATCACATCAAGAGATTCTTTTTTCAAGAGTAAGCAACATAATAAAAAACAGAAATATGACAAGAACCAAAATCCAATAACTGGAAAGTTGTGTGGCTTGTTCTTCTGTGGAGATGCAAATACTGGACAAAGGGTAATGAAACTGGAGGCAATGGAGATTGTGGTTTTTTTTTTTTTTTTTAAAGAAGAAACCATAAGGAAAAGACCAGAAGTTTGTGGGGCATATCGATTAGGGAAATTAACCGTGTATTATATGTATATATTGACGTTGCTGTTCAAATGTTGCTGACTTGATGATTATGCCTTTGAATAGGTAATAACTGTCACAGTGGAAGTGAAACGCAAGGTGCTGTCAATGGTGATGTGAAGCCACCGTTTCCCAACGATGAAGAGATGGAAGAAGGTAACATGAGTTCAGTGTTCTCTGCCATGTAAAGTAACTAAGTACAGGGCCCTTTTAGGTGCATTGGCCATATGGTGCTAGACCAGTCAGCACTCTGTGGGTAATGTGGTCAGTAGCACACTGGCCGCCTTTACTTCCCATTTTAGGCTGGGAGCCCAGGTCAGTTTTAAACAATGGACTTGTTCCTGGTGCAGATCAAACCTATGACCACCCGGCTGGCAGACGAGCATCTAGCCACTTCACCACCATGGCTGCCTTTCTGCCATGGCACACATACAAATCAGCCATGACATGTTGGTTTGTCAGTTTTGAAAGAAAAGGTGGGCTTGTATGTTTTATTATTATTCATGTCTGTTGTGGAAGGTAAGAGGAAACCATTGCACGTGCCAAGCTGTCCTAGTGTTTGCATTCTCTTTCAGGTCACCCCAAGTCTTCCTCTTGTTATTCATCTGTCTCTAATTCTCTTCTGCATGTGTTCTCAGGTCTCCCTCTATTTTGTGGGGTCTGTGGGTTATAGACAAAGGAGCATCTAATTATACTAATCTCAAGTTTTTTTTCCAATGTGTCAGACCCAGCACCAGTGGTTTTTCAATTTCATTTCCATCTCTTGATTCACTGGTATTTGCACCATATTAATTTATGAAAATTAGTTTGTGTGCTGTCACAAGTTATTTTTATGATAGAGCAGCATGTTCATTAAAAAAATTTAGCGGTTTGTTGTTATGCGGACTGACAGGTTTTCTTGGATTGTGAATGTCAGAAATTAACTAAACTTTAAACTTTATGTTAACAACATTTTAGAAATATGATTTGCAGCATCTGAAGAAAAAAAACATTTAGGTGATCAATAAAACCAAACAGTTTGTGTGGTAATAGGTTGAAAACAGATGAGGAACAACATAAATGCTAACTTTGTAACAGTGATCACACACGCTGAAGTCACCACATCTTTATGCCATGTGATTCCTTATTCACTTATGGGGCAGTGTGGCTTTTCTGCCTCTGGCTTTTCAAGCGCGTATGAATCACACTGGACTTTAAAAAAAAAAAAAATAAAGATCTTGGGTTGGTGGATTGGATGATGCCTAACCTTCACAAAAACAGGGAGGACCTGTGTGCATTTTGCACATGTAAAAAAGTCCCAGGCAGTTGAAAATTGGTAAGAGTTGGCTAAATAGGCCACTGCTAAGACAAAGTTTTGAGTTCAGAAAACAACCCACAGAAAAATGTTTATATAGTTTGCATGGTTCTGATACACAGTCATTTGGGTTCCTGTTAATGCTATGGAGTTTGCCCGCTGTGTGGGATTCTCATTGGGTGATCAGTGAAAGAAGAATGGAGCACTTATTAAGTTATCTGTTTGTGCAATTAAGGTGATACTTTACAAACCAACCCAATCATTAAATATACTTCCAGAAATAAAAGTACACTTGTGTGCACCCCTGACTTCATTTCCTATCTCTTCCTGACTACACTGCCTTTCCTTCACAGACCATTCCCAACAAATTCTTAACAGTATCTGGAGCTCATTCTCCCAGGTTGGGTTTATCCCTGATAACACCACTGGGAATTAAGCATAGAATAATGTCTTGGTCATTACCCCTCAAGTGCCAGTGGCTTTATAAATACATGGGGATAGCATCATATGGCCAATATGCCACAAGGTGTGTAAAAAGGGTTATTTCCTCTCTTTACTGGCCATTTTGGTAAAGTGGCCAAAGTAGCAAAATGACTAATATGTGCTGGAAAGTAAAGATGGTTGGGATGATACAGAAGACATCACCCATAGAGTGCCGACATGTTAATAAAACTAGGGGGCTATCACCAAATAGTCAATACACCTCATTTACCTGTAATTCACTGTCTTGGTCAGGGAGTCTGAGTAGCTCAATCACTAGCATGCTTGTCTGGCAGTCTGATGGTCAAGTGTTTAATACCTATCAAGGAGGGGATTTTTTACATTTAACCTGATCCATCAGGTAGACACAGACTTAATGGTTGCCATATACTTCTTCTTCTTCTGTGTTCATCCGGGTTTTTTTTTCTTTCTCGGACGTGATTGCGTTGTGCCTGTTTACAGCAGAGCTGCATTCTTGCGCCGTTAAGCCGACACATCCGACTTCTGCGGGCATTTGTTGACCGGGTTAACCTTCCCGTTTTCCATATACTGTTTTTGTCACCCACGTTTATTCGACGTCTCGGCAAGGCCATACTTTAGAAATGATCCCTAAAAAATATGATCTTGAAGAAATTAGAACAAGAATCGCCATGGTGAAAGTAGCCTTTAGCAAGATGAAAAACATTCTGACCAATAAAAAGATGTCAATTGAAATGAGAAAAAGAGTGTTGAGGTGCTACATAGAGCCTGTTCTTTTGTATGGATGTGAAACTTGGACAATGAGCAGTCAGGCTGAAAAACATTTGATGGCTGCATGCTATGCTGTAAGTCCGAGTCCGCAGTATTGTGCCATGAGGATGTGTTCGAACCTACAACATAAACTGGCTCATTAACCGGAGCAACACCAACAGTCTTCACTGATGAACTGGAGAATACGAGAATGATCAACAGAGCTCAGGCGAAATTTCAACACCTTTTAATTCAGTGTTAACAGCATTATAATATATTATTATAGTGTTCCCGTAGAGCACCCGTTCTGACCGGGATAACATCTACGCTAAGCGAGCACTAACCTTCAATATATAAATCTGTCTCATATTCACTTTGACGCTCAGACTATTCCTATTCCCTCTGTTCTTTCCGATTCTTGCTGTTATGTTCATCCAAAATTCGTCTAGTTTCTGCCCACCGTTCTTGGATCCATGGCGTTTTCCAACCAATGCTTCTATTTGTTATCCACTTGAAGTCCACTGTTCAATTACATCCAAACATCCAATTGCCACACCAATTTGTTTCCACAATCGAAATACACAACCGCTCACTTAGATGGCTCCACAGCGTATGATCCTCGTTGTCATGCTGGCGTTGGTGTGACGTCTCTTCGTATATCCCATAGTTTTGGTGCACTGTCCACTTCGCTGTCCACTTCAGAATTTTCCTTCTATCCTCCTTGTATAGTGTGCTTTGGCAATAGCTATGTAGCACTGTAGAAATGTGGTTTCTGAGGAAAATGCAAAGAATACCATGGACAGACAGAAAAACCAATGACCAAGTACTACACGAGACAAATGAAAATCGTAGACTGATTAGAGAAATATGATGTAGACAGAATTTTTTGGACATGTTATGAGAAGAAATAGATTGGAGAACTTAGTGACAACTGGCAAGATCGAAGGGAACAGACCAAGGGGAAGACCGAGAGAACTGAGAAGTAAATACCTGGATGGCTTGGCCACATGGCATGGTCGAGACAGGAACGCTGAGCTGATCCTCGACTCTGGTGATTGAGTGAAATGGCGAGTCATGACCGCCCATGCTTTCCAGTATGGCACATGATTGATTGATTGATACTTGTCAGAGTCCGACAGTGGACAGCGATGCAGGGACATCGTTATGACCGCCAGGCGACTTAGCTCCCAGTAAGGGATGCAACCACTTCGTTGCGCCGCCAGGCGAATGAGTTACCGGCCTGCGAGATCGCTGGCTGACCAGCGGTCAGGCCGACAACGCAAGACGCACGACTGCCACGTGACGCCACGTCAGGCAGGAGGCAAGTTGCCTACCAGGTCCAGACAGCTCTGGGGACACGGAACAGGACGGACGTGTGAGAAAGGCATTGTGTGGTTTCTGTATTGAAAGGCGAGTGTCTGGACATCTTGCGAGTCAGACTTGTGACTGTATTGTGGATGTAAGTTGTAAAGTATTCATTATATGTATTTGTGATCATCGTTCTGTATTTGATATGTTAATAAATCCACCAAACGATGTATCGTTGAGTCTTACGTCAAATCACGTTGTATTTGTACTGTCTCACACTAGTTAGGGAAGCGAGCCAAGTTTAAGACCCTGACAATACTGTTTGCTTCCTATCTGTTTCTGGTAGTTCATTGGAGCTATGAAACATCCTTTAAAAAAGTCTTGATCACAGAACGAATGAATTTGGCAATTGAAAGTGTTAATTACTAGATAATTTTACTATATATGTTACTTAGAACATACATTATCATACTCTTTGTCCAGATGAAAGTCGAGCAGAAGCCACATTCCAGTTTGTTGTGGAGAACTTCAGCAAACTTGAAGAATCTGTCCTCAGTCCGCCATGCATGGTTAGGAATCTTCCATGGTATGTGATTTGCTTTTAACATTTTAAAATTGGAATAGTCTTAGCCTGTTAACATTCTGTACCTAGTAAAGTACACAAGGACCCATTTACACGCCTCAGTGTGTCATGTGATCAATATCATACCAGTCAGCTTTACTTTGCCAAGACCATTCTGGTCATGTTTTGGCCATGTGGTGGGTACTCTTGATGCACCATCCAATGGGAGTCATTGAATATGGTCAGCCTGACTGTTACCTTGCTGCGGTCCACCTGTCTAGCTCTATTTGTTCTTGGGGATGATGAATGTTTCCACTGGGATGATTGCATCTTGATTTCTGTGTGGTAAACTATGACTGATGACCAGAGATTAGGGTGTTTAGGAAGTCGGGGTCACTGTTTGCGCAGTCCTGTGGGACTTCCAGACAGGTTTATTTCTGCTAAATTGTGAACAGTTTCGGCACACATTTCTTAAAAACTCTAAATCATCCCTCAAAACGCAATATACTGAACCAGAACCCTGTCTTGTCATGAAGGTCTTGGATGGGGACATGACAGATCTGCACGATCAAAATCTGCACTTGATCAATGACCTCATCATTTCAACTTAAGAGTTGACTAGAACATGGTCCATTCTCCACTACTGTATCACCATCTTGGAAAGGTTGTACCACACCTGAATTAATGAGATGCTTGTGGTTTTGTTGCCAAAAGCTTGTTGAATCTTTCGAATGGTTTCTACTTGGATATTGCCAAGCTTTTGGCAACATTTTATGCAATACCGCTGTTCAAGTCAATCCATCATTTCATGGCAAATATAAAATCTGATGAGCGTTCACTGCACTCACTCACTCTTTCACTCACTCACTCACAGGTTGACTGCTAGTCTCGACTCTGTGGTTGTGAAAAAAAAGCACACATGTGCAGTGAAAGACCCTTATTGATTCCTGTCTGTGGACTTGGCACTTGATTCATTTGTTTCTATGGGAGAAAAAAGATCCAATAAATATTTTTAAAGACTTCATAATCCTGCAGGTTTTTAAAACAAATTTCGATGTGCATATCTTTAAATGAAAAAGCTAAACCCTGATATTTGATCTTACTTTAAAATAGAAATTATTTATGACACTGAAAGATGACAGTTTGGACATATTTGTTGTAATCTGTTGTTCGTCATACAAAAAGAAAAATTTGCTTAAAAGTTGACAGGGTTGACTTCATTGCACCGGGTTTTTATCCCATATGGCTCAGTAACTTTGCTGCTAATAATAATAACAATAAGTATTCAAGTTTCATATATTTAGCTTTCCATAGTACTTGCAGGATATGTTGGTTAGGTTGGCAACAGCTTCCTTCTACAGTTGTCTTTATGTGCTGTATATCTGGTGTTCATTCATTCATTCAGTAGCATGTCCTTTGCAGAACCTCGCTCCCATAACAACCTTCCGGAAAGCTTCTCGATCACAAGCAAGATGTCCCGCGTCTGATACACCCATCTCGAGATCATCCGTCACATCCTGCACCCATCTTCTCTTTGGCCTTCCTCTTCCTCTCTTCCCAGGTATATACCCTTCCATTATTGTTCTCTCCAAACTTTCGTGACGTTTCAAGTGACCAAAATACTTCAATTTTCTTTGTTTTATCGTCTTTAATAGCCATCCCTCCTCAATATTCAACTCTTGAAGTATGGATGCATTTGTTCTTTTCTTTACCCAAGATATTCTTAGAACTCGTCTATAACATTTATATTCAAAGGCGTTTATGCGCTGTTCAGCTTGTTTAGTAAGTGTCCATGTCTCACAGGCGTATGTTGCAATGGGAAAGATGCATGCTCTTAAAAATCTAATTTTTGTAGTTCTGTTTGTCCCACTCCATAATTTATTCATCTGCTTTAGTCTTTGAAGAGCAATAGACAGTCGCCGTTTAATTTCTTTCATTGTGTCACCGTTATTGGTAATCAATGATCCAAGATATTCAAAATTTTCCACCACCTCCAATTTTCCCCATTAATGTGTATATTTCTTTCTCCATAGTAGTTTTATCTGTATGCATTATCTTAGTTTTTGCTGTTAAGATATAAGTTGTGATTTTCACTATTCAATTGGGTTGAGGCTATTAGATTTTCTATGCCATTCTGTGTTGTGGATAGTAATACTGTATCATCAGCATATCGAATCTCTGGTATGTCATGACTGCCGATATTTAGGGCATCATGTGGCTCCCTGTTTATATCATCTCTTACATTTCTCATTATATTTTCGGCGTACAGGTTAAACAAATAGGGTGACAGCAAGCAGCCCTGACGGACTCCTTGCTTGATGTCAAACCAATCTGATGCCTCGCCATCTATTCTAACTGCTGCTTGTTGGTCTAGATATAGCATTTTTATGAGATGTACTACATGTGATGGGAAGCCCATATTCCTCATATATCTGGTGTTAGAATACTTATTATTGACACACATGTGAATACTTGTTGAGAAGCTTCAGTATTCACTTGGAGCTCAAAGGTTTACTTTTTCACTCTGTTCATGGTGCTGGGGTTTGTAATTATATCATATTACCCTTCTATACTCTTGAGTAGTGAGATAGGGTACCTACCATTCTCAGATAAGAGCAAAAAACTGGAGGTCATGCTGCTGCTGTGTACATAAAAAAATATCCTGTGGCAGTTGTAGATTTTAGAGTATGCCTTCAGGCTGTTCTTATTTAGCCCTTTATTGCCCATTGGAGTATAGCCCCACAACCAACTCACACAAAGCCGCCCTATCCTGTTAACTCCTGCAGCTCCCTCCATGTTCTCCCAATATTATTCATGTAGTTTTAGATCTTCCACTGTTTTGTTTGCCCTGTGAGTTCCGGACAAGGGAGTGTTTAGTTAAACTATCCTCAGGTTTTTCCCAAGGATGTCCTGCCTGGTGCCACTGCCTCTCCTCACCTCTTAATTAACTAGAATTTGTTTAGTTCTCTCTATGTACTCTACATTGGTGATTCTGTTATACCATTTTAGTCCCACTATTCTGCGCAGGCATTAGTTAATGAATGTTTGTGGTTTCTTAGTAATTATTTTTGACGTTCTCCACGTTTCTGATCCATTGTGGCACAAATCTTGTGACAACATGACTCTTGTAAAATTGTTCTGTTACAGTTCATGTGGTATGAACTTTTACTGACACTGTCTCTGACACTTTAGGAACCATACAACTTGACATTATCAATGTGATTGACATCCATGGATGTGGAAGATTGTCTAGATTTGCGATTGTCTGTTGTAGAAGTCCTTCCCAGTTTGAAATACTCATCTCACTCATGACATTGTGTAGGACTCACAGTTGTGCTCATAGGCCTGTGCAGCACTTGAAAAGTTTTACCTAATTTGAAACAGAACTTCACACAAATTTGTTGTTCCTTCAAGATCCTTCATTGCTGAATGATCATCAAAACTTGTGGTAGCTAACTTACTGATGACACTGTTTCCTTTTAGACAGCTCTCATAAATTGAAGACTGTGGCTTCATTGTTTATGCTTACGTGTACAGAATGCTCAATTTGTAGATTTACTGTAGCACATAAAATGGTGCAGAGAGTTATGACCGCTGTTTGTCTACATTTTCAGGAAGATCATGGCAATGCCACGAAAAAACCATACTGATAGGCAGAAGAGTCTTGGTTTCTTTCTTCAGTGCAATGGAGAGTCAGAATCAACATCGTGGTCTTGCCAAGCTTTAGCAGAGCTGCGAATGCTGAAATGGGATCCAGAAGGAGAAGCATGCAAGCGCAGTAAGTTCAGTGGCCATTTATTTATACACAACATTTTAGAACATTTATTTTCTGCTTATGTGCCCACCTGTCTTATTTTGTGATAAATTTGCTGTGTACCTTGCTTTATGTGGCATTTTAAATAACATAGGTTCCAACTAGTAACAATTTTATCTCTGCCTCAAGATATTTAGGTAGCTTTTTTGCATGTTTTATCTTTAATGATTTATTTTTTAATGTACATAATGAATTTACCTTCTCCGCTCTGTTGTGTTTCCGCTTTGAAGTGGCTTGCGTGTTTTCAGTGGTCTTAAGAGCTATGGTCTGTAGCTACAGGCAAGGTTAGTCATGTTGGACAGGTAAACGAATAGGAACAAACGAAGTGAAACACTTGTACATGCTGCCTTATAGACAGTCTGGGGACAGTATAAAAGCTCAGTAAAACAAATGAGGAAAAATGTCAGTCAAAATTGGTGATACTAAGTCACAGGCTTGACAAAGCAATGCAATCTAACTCACTTTATGATAACATGATGATGAACTTACTTCCTAAGAAGAGTAGTTATCTTTAAATTGATAATTCTCTGTTAATTTTTATAACGAAGACGCAAACAATAGATTGCACGATTTCTTTGCCTGGCATATTTCACTGACGACATGCAGTGAAATATGCCAGACAAAAAATCGTGCAATCTATTTTTTGTGTCTTCGTTATTCAAATTCACCAAGGGAAAACATTGTTTTGGATCCTCTGTTAATGTTAATAAATAGGAGAAGAACACTGGAGTGTGCAAAGTGTCTTTATTTCAGAGAATTGTATTATTGAGTACCATTATCAGAGGTCATGGTGGAGTCTAAAAATGAAAAATAAAATATGCGAGAACAGCAGTTCAGTATTTCAAGGCTGTGAAAAAACTCAGGAACATGAAGGAAAAACAGTGGTGAGAATCCTTTAAATTTGTGCACAGTAACTGGCAAATAACAGCACATTCAGAAACATGAGCCAAGACTATTGGAGATATTTTCAGCTGCTGTCATTCATTCAGATGTGATTGGTTGTTCCAGGTAAACAAGGATTGAATGATTTATCGACCATCATTCTTCTCATTGAGTCAGGGGTAGGTGTACCATTAGAAGTCACTTTAGTACCACTGTGTATCGCACTTCAGACTACAGTTAAACCCTGCCGGGTTGTCAATTTCAGTCAGAATGGCTTTAATTATGCTAGAGCTGGTCACAAAATTATGCAATGAGCTAATGATATGCCGCTTTAAAAAGTCACTTAAAAGTCGACAGGGTCAACTTCATTGCACCGGGTTGTTATCACATGGGGGTCAGTCTCTTTCCGCAGCATGGAAAGCGTCACATAAAACACAAACTTCGTAGCTCCAGCGACGACCCACGGGAGTCTCCGAAATAAATGCACCCGTGAACCGAAGGACACAGCCCGGATTCGAACCCACAACCTTCGGAACCCGGGGCAGACGGCTTGACCACTTCGCTATGGAGACTCCAAATGATATGTGTGATTGTCTAATACTTAATGCTCGTACAGCGGTTAGGAATTTATTTTTTATTTTTTATTTTTTGCACTTGCTCGGTTTCAACTCAGGCGTAGTCCATACACACTACATCTAGGAGTGCTGGATTGAATTTTTGCGTGTGGATTTGCTTTTCCTATTAACAGTGTCCCTCGCTATCAGGTGAACTCACTCCGACTTCAGAGGTACTTGTAATTTACGTCCCCAAGTCAAGGACGATAGGTCAACATTTTAGTCCAACTGTCCCGTGTAGGGGTTGAACCACTTACCTCGGCATCAGCACACCGGATGTTTAAGAACACATGCTCTTATCCATTCGGCCATGCAGGCCTACGGTTAGGAATTAATTACTAGATTTGAGTAATCAGTTATAATCATAGATTGTTAGTGTGGCACATGGGCTGGAAAGGAAAAAAAATCTTCACATTATTAGTAAACAATGCTATTTGTCAAGTTGTCCATTCATCTATGAGATTAATAATGTTTGTCCCAAAGATGGAGACATAGAGCATAATTATTGGCATTGGAAAAGTGTTGTTACAGCCATCATCATCTTGTTCCATGTTATGTAGTGCAGGGGATCATTTTCACAGTCATAGATTACTAGGTGGCACAGGGGCCGGAGAGGAAGAAAAATATCTCATTGTTAATAATCTATGCTATTAGTCAAGTTGTCCATTTATCCATGAGATTAATAATGTTGGTCCCAAAGAGTATAATTATTGGCATTCCTCCACAAACCTCTATGCTTTGTGTTCTTGGTAAGTTCAGCTGTTAAATTCATCTTCCATGCCTATCTGTCCACCCTTTCAGTATTTTCTTCAGAAAGACATTGGTCTAAGCATCCTTGAGATTCTTAGTATTCTGTGGAAAACATCATCTCCTCCACGGCCTCCATTTTCTTTCAACTCTGCCTTCAGTGTCCATGATTCACAGACATACAGTAGTATGGGCAGTATATAACATCCTAAGAATTGTGTTCTGACTTCTATGAATAGGTATCATCATCATTCAAGTGCCGTGCCGGCTGGCATAGGCGTTCATGGCTCTCCACAGATCTCGGTCTTTGGTGTTCTGGATCAACTCTGCTGATGATATTCCTCCATGCCACCGTCTCAATCCGTCCAGCATCATTTCTCTTGGTCTGCCTCTGCCTCTCTTCCCCTCGATCTTTCCAGTTGTCACGGTGTTCTCCAATGCCTCTCTTCTCATCACATCACCAAAGACAGCTCTGTGTCTCTTTCTTATTGTTGTATATAGTGTTCTAGTTTCTTTAGCCTCTTTCAGGCAGTCATTGTTAGTTACTCTGGCAGTCCAATATGTTATGTTAGTCCTTGAATAGGTATACATTATATGAAATATTCTTCGTCCTATGGAACACTGCTTTTGTTGCAGCCATATAGTGGAACAAATTGAAAGAAATTTAAATTAATAAATAAGATGAGCAAGATAAGATGTTCATGATAATGTCCTGTTGTCCTCATATTGTCCCTACTGTTCAATATCATCCATTGGGGTACATTATTTTAGACCATTCAAAACATCCTCACTACAGCTTTCACTTGATACCTTGTCAAAGCAGAAAATTACAGGATGGTCTTCCACCAGTACAATCGTGGCATACCTCTTAAATAAAAACTAAAGCCAGCCTTCATCTGACAAGGCATCTATTATCAGTGTTAAGCAGTCTGTGAGGACCAAGTTTTTGCTAATATCATGTACAGAATGTAATAAACAGACAGAAATAGGGAAAGAGGAGAATGCACATACATCAAATACATGTGTGCTTTAAACTTTCAGGAATCCTTTTGGGGACTGTTGTGATTCACTTAAATGTCTGCTTTGTATTTTGTTGTTGTTGTTGTTGCTTTTTCTTCATATTTTCTTTGCTTTCTATTTGTTATTTTGAGCATGTTCTTTCCACTGGTATTTCATGTCAGCATTTGAAAAGTGTTTTCATAATCTAATATAAGGACTTTATTGTCCTCAGACATACAGCATCTGTTTTACCACAAGGAGAATGATTGGGGTTTCAGTCATTTCATGGCTTGGCAAGTAAGTGCATTTTGTAATAGTAGCACAGTAGCACTTTAAGAATATACAGGTTTTCCCATGGTTGCTGCATGATCTCTCTCTCTCTCTCTCTCTCTCTCTCTCTCTCTCTCTCTCTCTCTCTCTCTCCTCTCTCTCTCTCTCTCTCTCTCTCCTCTCTCTCTCTCTCTCTCTCTCTCTCTCTCTCTCTCTCTCTCTCTCTCTCTATATATATATATATATATATATATATATATATATATATATATATCCCCTCACTCTCTCTTTCTTTCCCTCTCTCACACTTTCACATATATTCAAATGTGTCCACACTCCCTCACTCATATTTCATTTTATAATTGTAAGACTTCAGTGGAAATGTTCGCCTGTATGTGTGTTTGTCCAATTATTAAGTTTCTTTTTGTTTTAAATCTTTAGACTCAGAACAGGACGCCACAGAATAGTCATTTGTACTCTGCTATTCTACAGCTGTATGTACATATGGGTAGGCACCTCTAGTGCAGATACAGCTGAGAAAGATGTGTTCTGTGACCTGATGAGACAACCCTAGATGTCAGACTATTGAAAGCAAATACAGCTGAGAAAGATGTGTTCTGTGACCTGATGAGACAACCCTAGATGTCAGACTATTGAAAGCAAATACAGCTGAGAAAGATGTGTTCTGTGACCTGATGAGACAAACCTAGATGTCAGACTATTGAAAGCAAATACAGCTGAGAAAGATGTGTTCCTGTGACCTGATGAGACAACCCTAGATGTCAGACTATTGAAAGCAAATACAGCTGAGAAAGATGTGTTCTGTGACCTGATGAGACAACCCTAGATGTCAGACTATTGAAAGCAAATACAGCTGAGAAAGATGTGTTCTGTGACCTGATGAGACAACCCTAGATGTCAGACTATTGAAAGCAAATACAGCTGAGAAAGATGTGTTCCTGTGACCTGATGAGACAAACCTAGATGTCAGACTATTGAAAGCAAATACAGCTGAGAAAGATGTGTTCTGTGACCTGATGAGACAACCCTAGATGTCAGACTATTGAAAGCAAATACAGCTGAGAAAGATGTGTTCCTGTGACCTGATGAGACAAACCTAGATGTCAGACTATTGAAAGCAAATACAGCTGAGAAAGATGTGTTCCTGTGACCTGATGAGACAAACCTAGATGTCAGACTATTGAAACCTGCAGAAGATAATGCAGTTCATACAGGCAACAAAATAAACTGCAGAAATTCTATGATTTGAAACAAACGAAAAGAAAAAAGATGCCATTCACACATTGTCATTCAGTGCATTTAAGTTCTTATTTTACTGTATATATGTGTAAAGTCTCATTCATTGGTGTATAAAGAAAGTGAAACTGTTATTCTGTCTCATGGTATTTATGATTGATTGATTTAGGAACCGACATCACAGCATTCGGGGCATTCCCATAAGCGCTCCGTCCCCATCCTCAGCAGCCAGCGAAGAGTTTTCTGCTATAAATGCTGTCGCTTGTTAGAAGTGACCGATACATATTATCTGCTGCAGTCCTATGTTTGTAAACTAAGTTGCCAACTTTCTATTCACTGTACATTTGCATTTGTTGTGAGATGGATTGCTTCTTTAACTGTCATGTTGGTTTTCTTTTTCCAATTAATTTGCTTTGCCTGTCTCTTTTTTACTTTCTTGTCCTGTAATTTGTTACTAATACTAAAGTTATGCTATCATAATGCACATTCCAATTGAACTCACCATTTACTTATTTATAGTATGTCATGGCTAAAGTATTTTTAGGTGAAGCTGTTACTCTTAGCCTTTTGATTTATTTATACCTTCTTGATCATAATGGTATATATATATATATATATATATATATATATATATATATATATATATATATATATATATATATATATATATACTCATCTATATTCTGGTCACATTTGTTTGACCAAAGGTCTTTGTTTTTTTTCATCTACTAGCTAAAGTATTAGATCAGTGGTTATCAACCTTTTTTGGCCTGTGCCCCCCTTCACCATGTTTTCAGAACGTCACCCCCCCCCCCCCCTCTTCAAATTTCCTACCTAAAAAATTGGCCTTTGCCCCCCTTCACCATATTTTCAGAACGTCATTCCCCTCTTTCATATTTCCTACCTAAAAATCCCGCCCCGCCCCTACACAGTATACGTAATAATGGACGCTAAATTTAATAGCACATACTAATACAAGTCTAGATGTCCACATAAAACGTGATTTGTAGGTCTGCTTACTTTATAAAATGAATTTTAGAAGGGTGAGACATACAGAACCGTACAGTATGAAGGGAAAAACAATATCAAGTAATCGGTTCTTGTATTAACGCGATCTTGAAATAATCTTAATCTCCCCCTTGGAAATCCTAAAATTCCCCCCTAGGCGGGAATTCCCCACCGGTTGAGAACCACTGTATTAGATGATGTGTATATATCAGGTTATGTTTATGGGCTAGGTGTTACCTGTTCTGTCTCATTGCATATGTTAGGTTGTTAATTCCATGGAAGAGTTCTCAGTTTTTGTCTCACTGCTTACATTAGGTTGTTACTTTCATGGAAGGGTTCTCAGTTTTTGTCTCACTGCATATGTTAGGTTGTTACTTTTATGGAAGGGTTCTCAGTTTTTGTCTCACTGCTTACATTAGGTTGTTACTTTCATGGAAGGGTTCTCAGTTTTTGTCTCACTGCATATGTTAGGTTGTTACTTTTATGGAAGGGTTCTCAGTTTTTGTCTCACTGCTTACATTAGGTTGTTACTTTCATGGAAGGGTTCTCAGTTTTTGTCTCACTGCTTATGTTAGGTTGTTACTTTCATGGAAGAGTTCTCAGTTTTTGTCTCACTGCATATGTTAGGTTATTACTTTCATGGAAGGGTTCTCAGATTTTGCCTCACTGTTTACATTAGGTTGTTACTTTCATGGAAGGGTTCTCAGGTTCTCAGTTTTTGTCTCACTGCTTATGTTAGGTTGTTACTTTCATGGAAGGGTTCTCAATTTTTGTCTCACTGCATATGTTAGGTTGTTACTTTCATGGAAGGGTTCTCAGTTTTTGTCTCACTGTTTACATTAGGTTGTTACTTTCATGGAAGGGTTCTCAGTTTTTGTCTCACTGCTTATGTTAGGTTGTTACTTTCATGGAAGGGTTCTCAGTTTTTGTCTCACTGCTTATGTTAGGTTGTTACTTTCATGGAAGGGTTACTAGTTCCCATGTCACTGCTTATGTTAGGTTGTTACTTTCATGGAAGGTTCTAGTTCCCATGTCACCGGGTATGTTAGTTTCTCAGATTCATGGGCTGGGGTTATCACTTTCTGTCTCAGTGCATATGCCAGGCTCTTAGTTTCATAGAATATGGTTACCAGTTCCTGTTGTTTAGTCTTTGCCGTCTCTAGTCCAGAAGAAAGTCAGGTAATGGATTATAGTCACAATTGCATGGTTTGAAGTAGCTTCAAACCAATTACCTTTATCCGGATACTCTAGCATCGATTTTATTGATAAACGTTTTGTGATTTGTTGTATTTTGTGTACAGGAGGCATGTGAGCCCTCTAATGGCTTCATTAAGGATGATAAAATCATCTTGGAAGTTCATGTCACAGCTGATGCACCTCATGGAGTCAGGTAGACACTTTTATACACGTTGATATATTCTTGTTTATTTTTCTGGTGATGCATCTGTTTGCAGTATATTACAAAAGTACCATGTTTGGTAATTAGACAAACAATACTGTTAGGTGTGGAATGCGCCTGGCCCTGCAGCCAGCAGGGTTAGGATCGGCTAGCCTCTCCAGGAGGGGTGAAGAGCGAAAATTAGTAGCCTGCCGATGACCCGCAGACTACACAAGTCAACCCCCACCTCCACGTGGTGCAAACCGGGCAACCATGACCGCGAGCTCATGGGCTAACGGGGCTCCCTGTGGTCAGATTAGTGTCCTAAACCTGCGACTGGCCTAGCAAGCCGGCAGGAGATCTTCATACTGCTCGTAGAAAAACTGATAAGTATCCTAATAAGATGGAAGCAGTATTTCGAACAACTTCTCAACATCCCATCAGATGTCACAGGAATTCAAGAGACCTACACAGATGTCACCGAAGAACTAGAACCAGACTAAAAGAAGAAATTAGATTAGCCCCATTGAACAAATCACCGGGACAGGATGAAATACCAAATGAACTAATTAAAGCAGCAAGAGAAGTAGGAACAGCTTGGCTACATAGACTATTCAACCATGTTTGAGTAGAGCAACAGACACCACGAGACTGGGGAAACGCCATAATTATCCCAATTTGGAAAAACAAAGGCAGCCAAAGAGATTGCACACAATACAGAGGCATTTCACTGTTGAGTCATACTGGGAAAATATTTTGCAAAATTCATGAAAAAAGATTACGAACTACTTTAGAACCCCAGCTAAGCGAAACGCAACTTGGATTTAGGAAAAACAAAGGATGCACAGACGCCATTTTTGCTCTTAGACAACTTATAGAAAAATCAATCGAATTCAATGAAACACTCTACTTAGCCTTTGTCGACCAAGAAAAGGCATTTGATAGGGTAGATAGAAACAAGCTGTGGGAAATCCTTAAACAATATGGAGTGAGTACACATCTAACAAACCTATGTAGAAGTTTATACAACAACAGTGAATGCATAGTGAGAGCAACTGGAGGACACTCAGAACCCTTCACCATAAGATCTGGAGTACGACAAGGTTGTGTCCTGTCCCCTCTCTTGTTCATAACATATATAGACAACATATGTAAAGAAACCAGCCAAGCAGAGGCAGCAAGAATACCGCATGACGAGAACACAGAAGAACCATCTGCAAATCTAACCATTAGAGAACTCCTGTTTGCGGACGACCAAGCACTAATAGCAAAATCAGAAGCTGAATTACAAGACCACATGAATAGTCTAAACGATATGTGTAGGGAACATAACATGAAAATTAGTACAAGCAAAACAGAGGTAATGACTATAACTAAAGAAGAACAAACAGCAACAGTTCACCTAAACGAACATCCCTTGAAACAAGTAAAGAGTTTCAAGTACCTAGGAAGTATAATATCAAATGGCAGATCAGAAGACGAGATCGAAAATAGGTGCAATAAGGAAAATCAACTCATTGGACAAATGGCACCAATACTAAAGAACAAACATGTATCAATAACTACTAAGAAAGCACTTTACAACACAATCTTCCTACCAACTCTGTGCTACCAATGCCAAACCTGGACAATGACAGAAAAAGAGAAAAGAAAAATCACAACAACAGAAATGAGGTTCCTGAGAAGAATACTCAACGTATCAAGAAGAGATAAGATCAGAAATGAAGAAATCAGGACTAAAGGGGGGTTAAAGCTGCTCTAGATTTTATTAGAAAGCAGCAAGTCAAATGGTTTGGCCATGAAAGTAGGTTACCAGTCAACAGCATGCCACAACAAGCAATGATGTACAGACCAGATGGAAACAGAGGAAGAGGCCGACCACGTAAACGTTGGACGGAGGGAATAGCAGAATCCATGGGAATGTCGATATACTGAAGCCCATAACCGGGCACTCTCACGAAGTTTATACTTCACCTCGACACCGCAAGGTACAAGAGGAACATGATGAGATGAGATGAATACTGTTAGATTCATACAAGAGACAACATTGCAGTTATAGACAGGCGAACGAAAGAAGAAGAAGAAGAAGACAAACAATGCCATCATAGAGGGGTTTACAGTTTCATAGAGGGCTGACCAATTCCCATCTCACTACATATGTTAGGGTCTCAGTGTCATGGACTAGGGTTTCCAGCTCCTGTCTCACTGCATATGGACATCAAGTGAGTTGTGTTGCACTGTTTCATCAAGTCTGTGGCTCGGTACATTTCACTTCAACAAGTATTTATTCTGATTTGCTTTCCCTAGCCTTTAACTGCCCCCAGTCATAAACAGGGCAGCTGATTTGTGTTTCTCTTTGTCTAGTCCCTATCCCATGACCTGTCTGACATGGGAGACCCTACTAGTAGCTGCGCTGTCATTGGCATAGCTCTTGGGATCATTGGAACACACAAGTCTCTTTACCACTTCAAGGTGGATACACAACAGAAGGGGGTCTCCTTGAATCTGTCAGAGTCTTAGTTTCATTGACTGGGGTTATCATAACCACACAACATGAATTAACAACTGCTGAATATTACATTTCCTTTTGGTTTCTTTAATATAGTTCTCTTTGTATGTAGGTCAGCATGACCAAACGAATAAGCATGTGTGTTCTTAAACATCCTGTGTGCTGATGCCGAGGTAAGGAATTCAACCCTAACATCGGACAGTTGGACTAAAATGTTGACCTATCATCCTTGACTTGGGAACGTAAATTACAAGTACCTCTAAAGTCGGAATGGGTTCGCCTGATGGCGAGGGACACTGTTAATAGGGAAAGCTAACCCACAAGCAAAATTCAACCCAGCACTACTAGAAGTAGTCTGGACTACACTTGAGTTCAAAGCAGGCAAGCGCCCCCAAAAAAGTACTCTTTGTATTACATGCAGCCCCATAGGCAAAGTGGTTAGCCTTCTTGCTTACCAACATAGTTAAACAGTTCCATCCATCCATCATGTGCCATGCCGATAAGCGTGGGCAGTCATGTACTGCCATGTCACTCGATCACCATAGTCGTGGATCAGCTCTGTGTTCCTGTCTCAACCATGCCATGTGGCCAAGCCACCCAGGTATTTACTTCTCGGTCTCCCCCTTGGTCTCTTCCCTTCTATCTTGCTAGTCGTCACCAAGTTTTCCAATTCATTTCTTCTCATGACATGCGCAAAAAATTTTGACTGTCTACGCCAGTCTCTAATCGTTTACTATCTTCATTTGTTTCTTGAAGGACTTGTTCATTGGTTTTTCTGTCTGTCCATGCTATTCTTTGCATTTTCCTCAGAAACCACATTTCCACAGCAGTCAGCTGTTTTTCAGCCTGCTTATTGTCCACGCTTCGCATCCATACAAAAGTATAGGTTCTATGTAGCACTTCAACACCCTTTTTCTTGTTTCAGTTGATATCTTTTTATTGGTCAGTATGTTTTTCAAATTGCAAAAGGCTACCTTCGCAATGGCTATTCTTGTTCTAATCTCTTCAAGGCATCTCCATATTGTTAGACCAGTCAGCACTTGATGGGTAATGTGGTCAGTATCATGCCAGCCATATTTACTTCCCAGAAAATATCCTGGTACCCATTTTAGACTGGACCAACCTGGGAACCCAGTCAGTGACAATCATTCCTGTTTAAATGGGGATCTGAACATGTGGCCCAGCAGGCTAGCCACAGCACTACTTCTGCTCCCTTACCAAGACAGTACAGTGAAAGATCCTTCTACATGATTTGAAAGACAGTGAGGAAGGGAACTGACCACCCTCATATAAACCCATAGTCTAGAATATGTGAAGATCTAACACTTCTTACCCCATCAGAAGTATCTGCCATTGGACTGCTTTACCTTTTTATTAAATTTCTTCAATACAACATACTTCTGAGGATGCTTTCCTTGCTTTACATCCAAACTCCTGTCTATTCCACTTTTCACATTGGACAGTGGGGAGCATTTAGTGTGATATTCACTGGCACAGGAATGGCGCATAATGGGGACGACCCATTGCCGTGAAGTTGGAACCTCGACTAACTAACATCCCAATCACTAATGTAAACACTTTATCTTGTTGTTAAGGGACAAAGAGTATAATTTTTAGGCCATGACTAACATCTTTACTTCCTAGTTAAACCGCTGGTACCCACATTATGAGGCTGGGTTGAACCTGAGCCATACTAGTTGAATGATGATTCAACCGTACATTGAATTCTGGTTTTTCTTAAAAAGCCATTACTATAATAATTTTAAAAAATTTTCTTTTTTCTGCGTTTCCATCCTGTTTCAGGATATTGCGGTCAACACCAGCATCTTTGAGCTGTATGTTGATTCTAGGCTAGATTACACTCATCAGCACGCCATGACTTTCTGAGCGACAGGCTCCATACTCTCATGAGTCACTGGTGCGACTCGAACCACTTCTAATTCTTGTGCGCTCACGTCAACCATGAGAGTATTCAGGGTTAATGGAGAAAGCTGCTAACCCCTCGGCCAGGGATCCGGCATATAATAATACAATGGAGAAAATATATAAAATGTCCAGCATTCTGTTCTTTCTCTAGCAAGACATCCTGGCTTACACAAACATATCAAGAGCACATGACAGATGGAGATAAGTGATTATGAGATTTCTTCTTCTTCTTCTTCGTTCATCCAGGAGTTTTTTTTCTTTTTCGGACGTGATTGCGTTGTGCCTGTTTACAGCAGAGCTGCGTTCTTGCGCCGTTAGGCCTGACACATCCGACTTCTGTGGGCATTTGTTGACCGGGTTAACCTTCCCGGTTATGAGATTTATATGACTTGGACACCAACCTCTGTACAATCTGTTATTTCCTATAATATTGATTTCACAGCAATTCTCATTAATCTGTTACCAGATTTTGGCTGTAGAGCACCAAAGAACTTCTCTGTCCAGCTGGCTGAGATTTGTTGCTGGAAATGCAGTTTGTTTTATGAATACAGACTTTTAGAATCTGGGGGTGCACTGTCTTTATTTCAGTTGTAATTCCCATCCTTGTTTTCAGTGTAACAGCCATTATTAATTTCTACCCACATAGTAGTCCTGGGTCTAATCCTGGGTAGCAGCAAGGCTGAACTCGCTCTGTGGATGACCCCATCTTTTAAACAAACCCAAAGATTTTAATGGCAAAAGAGTGGCAGCTCATGTAATACTGACTATATTATCCCTTTTTGGTTACAGAAAATATGTCCCCATCATATCCCCAGTATGCCTTAATGAACATGTATTTGGCCTTTACTTGTTACTCTATTACATTTCACCATTTAAAATTGTACACAAAACATTGTTTGCGTCTGAGTCAAACAGACAGAGAGAGAGAGAGGGGTGCCTGTGTGTGTGTGGTTTTCCCTTTCCTCCATCCCATTCGTTCATATTGATATTGTTAATTGCTTATAGCTGGGACTCCAAAAAACACACTGGTTACGTAGGACTCAAGAACCAGGGAGCCACTTGTTACATGAATTCCTTGCTGCAAACATTGTACTTCACTAACAAGTTGCGGCGTGTAAGTACTGTTTCTGAATGTTCTTGTGATGTATGTGCTATTGTCTACATGTGAAGACTGGACATCTTGCAAAGAGGAAACTGCACAGACAACGATGTGCCAAGATTGGATCATATAATGATCAAGATCTGTCTTCACCACCACCTGGAGCATTACAATACTTGGACAAAAAAAAGGCAACAGCGACCATGGTCTCTGCAGAGAGGAATACAAATTTTGCATGCTACGAGTCTGTAAGAGACTTAAGTTAGGCTATTCCCATTGTCAGCGTCTCACATCGCACACAGGCACTCTAGCTCCTTCATACGCACTCAAGAAAACATCAGTCGTGCATATGGTACTTCTATCATTTATTTCAGGCGAACCTGATATAATTACAAGGTATACACAGGCGGTGGCTTCATTACATAAATGTACAAATGCTGCCTTACATACGCTTATAGCACACAGTTAATTACACTCGCTATCTTCAAACTAGCACTCTCGCAAAGCTAAGCATTTGCTCTCGAAAACACAAGCGTCCTCCCCTGAAAACTGGGTCCCGTCTGGCGTTCCCAAGCTAGTTGGCTGGATTTGTTGTACTTAACCCCGTGCCGTCCGTAAACCCCGTGCTGTCTTAGCAGTCTCGTTGTACTGCAGTCCGTCCGTGCTAAGCTGGGTTATTCAGTGTACTGACGTCTAGTCCGTTCAGGGCAGTGTCCCGTGAACTGGCGTTCCCTCCTAACACCCGGTCTGGTCCTGCCGCTGTCCTGTCTATGACACGTCTGTGTCCCCACCTAAGTCCTGTTTCCACTTTATCTACTGTCCTGTAGATGTCCTGTCTTATGACCATTCTGTGCCTTGACTTGTGTCCTGTCTCTACTCTGTCGGCTATACTGTAGATGTCCTTATCTATGTCCTGTATGTCGTTATCTCAGTCGTTCTAACTCTATTCTGTCCCTTTGTCATTTCTATGTCCTGTACCTACCTTTCAACACTCTGACATTCTCCCATGCCTCCCCGGTATTGTGTCACCGAATTCATTCCAAAAGGTGTGACACAATGTCGTTATAATTATAAAAAATTAGTCGGAACTAATTTATCAGTGTGTTGTGGGAATTAGTCAACCACACTATCTAGGTACTACTCTGATTCATATGGGTATGAAACCCAGTTGAAGTATCTACCCACTGGTCTATGATCAGTGTAACATACTTGTAATGTTGCCAAGAGTCACTACCCCCCTACACTCCACTACTGAAAGCTGTTAACGACCCAAGGTCAGTTTGTCTTACAATTATGGCTAAGTCATAAAATGCAACCCCTCTCAAACATCGAAAATTGATGCTCCGAAACAATTTGTTCCTTTTACGGAGACAAATCATGAATATATTATTCATGGCTCCCGTGAAATGTTATCTCAACATCTTTTACAAGCTCTGTGTCTGCTGATCTCTACCTGTCTAGCTTCCGCTTGTTGATAGATTTTACAACTATGTACTCATCATTCATATAATCTTTTGTGTCCCCTGTAAAAGTGTGATCTCCCTTACTTCAAAATTGATGTTTGTATGTTATATGTTTGTATTCTGTTTGTTTGCGTGTTCTATTATTATTAGTGTATGTTTAAATTAGAAACATAGGTGTATGTTTATAATCTGCGTATTTTAGGTTTTCAAGTGTCATAGGTAGGTTTCTACATCTCACAAATGAAGGCCTATGCTCAATTTCTGAGATGAGTCGCTGAACTGGGATCCTTGAAAACATCACCATAGTTGCAATGTAATTATAATTTGAACACACATAAAATAACTGCACGCTCACATGTGTTACACAGAAGACGAAGACAAATCATTTTAAAAAAAACATGTGTGCAAAAAAGCGCACCAATATTCATACTTCTCATTTTAATGCATTCATTCCTTCTATCATACACTTTTCGCTCACTCAGTTACACAATGCATTATTAAAAATGTTTATCTTGTTGACATAAAATACGCTTGTTTTAAACATGTTAACGAGCTGATTTACATTTAATAGTGTATTATTTTAATAGTAATAAGTTCTATCATACACTAATTTATTTACAAGATTGTTTGATTGCTCTTGGCAATACTAAGGGAAAAAACTGTAATTGCCTTTCCGTACTTTGGTCTAATGGGTGTTATTAACCAAGGACATGGGTTCAAATCCCACTTCTGACACCAGTTAAGCTGCCTGTCAGCGTCTCACATCGCACACAGGCACTCTAGCTCCTTCATACGCACTCAAGAAAACATCAGTCGTGCATATGGTACTTCTATCATTTATTTCAGGCGAACCTGATATAATTACAAGGTATACTCAGGCGGTGGCTTCATTACATAAATATACAAATGCCGCCTTACATACGCTTATAGCACACAGTTAATTACACAAGTCGTACACTCGCTATATTCAAACTAGCACTCCCGCAAAGCTATACATTTGCTCTCGAAAACACAAGCGTCCTCCCCTGAAAACTGTCTGGGTCCCGTCTGGCGTTCCCAAGCTGATTGGCTGGACTTTTTGTACTTGACCCCGTGCCATCCGTAAACCCCGTGCTGTCTTAGCAGTCTCGTACTGCAGTCCGCCAGTGCTAAGCTGGGTTATTCAGTGTACTGACGTCTAGTCCGTTCAGGGCAGTGTCCCGTGAACTGGCGTCCCCTCCTAACACCCGATCTGGTCCTGCCTGTGTCCTGTCTATGACACTCTGTGTCCCCACCTAAGTCCTGTTTCCACTTTATCTACTGTCCTGTAGATGTCCTGTCTTATGACCATTCTGTGCCTTGACTTGTGTCCTATCTCTACTCTGTCGGCTATACTGTAGATGTCCTTATCTATGTCCTGTATGTCGTTATCTCAGTCGTTCTAACTCTATTCTGTCCCTTTGTCCTCTCTATGTCCTGTACCTACCTTCAACACTCTGACACCCATGGCAATGATAGACAATCAGCACCCAAGTCTTACACTCAGTGTTAGGAGAGTTCACAAGCATGTTTAGAATGAGTGTGTTGCTTGCTTACCAGGGTGGAATTACAGGTACAGGTCATTTGAAATAGTTATAAAGTTCTGTGTATTATCTACATTTTGAGACCTGGTATTTTAAACTACATCTGCCAGCGTTGTTTCTCTTTCCCATGATTTAGTTCTTGAGAGATTTTCTTTTATCCATCGTATCAGTATGATACAACGGCTGTCCAGAATCATCTCTTACTGATTTACCTTATCCCTTTCCTGTTGTTACAAATGTTCCAGTCTTTCTCTTCTTATTATGTGGTCAAATTATGTTGACTGCTTCCTGATGATAAATTGTCTTTGCATCTCTTTCAAAACATTTACTTATTTTTACTGTCCATCTTAGTGTATACATCACAGTATAGTATTTTGTTGTTGTCTATTTTGCCAGCATCTGCGGCTAAGGGACAGTGAACACAATTTCACAAGCCCAAATACAAGGTTAAAAATCAGCCTGGGCAGTTTGGAAGCAGATCACCTTGTGTTGATTTTCACAATGGTATAAGCGCCAGTCATTCAGAAAGCAATGGCAAACTACTGAACGTAAATTTGCCTAGAAAATCAAAAATGATCAACAAATAATGGGGTTGATTGCAACAACCTGTAAAGGACATGCAACCTTTTTAATTTGCTTTTTGTAATTTGGATAAAATCCTACCTTGTCTACATCAACTTGGGACAATACAATAAATTCTGAATGCCTTCTGAAAATGTTGATATTAGGGTATATATTTTGTTGTTGCCTATTTGTATGTTGTAATTTGGAGAAACTCCTACCTTGTTCACATCTGTCTGGAGACGGTACAACAATTTTAATCTTGATGTTTTCAGGCTGTGTACCTGATGCCTACAGAAAGTGATGATGGCACCAGAAGTGTCCCACTTGCTCTTCAGAGAGTCTTCTATGAGCTACAGTTCTCAGATAAACCAGTAGGAACCAAAAAACTCACAAGATCATTTGGGTACATAGTTTCATTGTGTTACTGCTTTTTCCCCCCAACAAATTTGACAAGCCACCAGAATATAACATGAACAGCTTTTAAAAAAAGAATGATAAGTTGTTAGATTTAAATAATGGCTTAAATAATTTTAACTTCAATTTGAGAAATGATTACCAAAAAAAAGTCCTGAAGCAGGCGCCTGCTTTGGGTCTGTGATGTGTTAGGACCATCACATAATGTAGGCCTGAGTGCTTGGAGAATTAGGTGGCCAGTGTTTCATTTCTGTGGTGAGTCCAGGTATCAAACTTCTGGCCACGCTTTTGTCATTGTCAGCCCAACTTCCTAACCGCTTCCTGCTAGAAATGGTTAGAGGTCTGCTATACTCTGATATTGCAAATCAAATTGAAGCTCAAGAAATGTGATGGATTGCTAAAAATTTATGTAAATTTTAGGGGGGGGGGGGAATTGGTGTTTTGGTGATTTAAAGAAATGCGCATAGTGGAAAAACATGTCTGGAAATAATCAGTTCATATATTGTGGGTCTGTTGGTGTTCTTGTGTATTAAGAAACATATGTCTGATCACTGGAAATTATATTTACATGGTTAGTGTCTGGTTGAAAGTAAGAGAGAAAAGTAACTACAGGGAAGCAGAGTGTCAACGATGTGTGATGAGTGGCCAGTTCCGTATTTCTCTACCTTTTCCTACATAAACTCCAAGTACCTGATTTATAACCATGAATTAGGATGATCCCACAGTGCCTGGTGTTGAATTGGTCATTGTTAATTACCCAAGTTCAGCTCATAGTGTCTTAACTAACAGGGTCTAATGGCTGTTAAACAGTGGGATTGTATCATTTTACTGGCAGCAAACTATAGTAGTCTGCAACAGTCACCAGCTTACTCTTTGGACCAGGTGCCTTGAACCGACGATGACTCCATAAAAATAGAATGGGGCTGCCAAGAGGAGACAACATGCAATATTGACCACAGCAACCATAATGATATCTTTTAAATATAAGCAAGCGGCAGGCAAGACTTCAGTCTTTCATGTACATGAAATAAAACAGACAAGCAATCTGAAAATATGGGCTGGAATTTATCATAAGATCTATTTATTGTTGGTTGTAGTATTCCTCCAAGGACATTTAGCATGTTATTGAGTCTGTCACTTTGTTAGCTTTAACTTGTAAATCTATAGCAATCAGATATATTTGCTGATACTTCAACTTGTTGGTCAACAGATGGGAAACTTTAGACTCCTTTATGCAGCATGATGTTCAGGAACTTTGTCGTGTGGTGAGCATCATCACTTTATTTATTTATATTTTATTATGTGTGTGTGTGCGGGTGGGTGGGTGGGGATCGGGACGACCAAACGAAGGTGGACTTAGAAATCCTTTGTATGAAATTGCATGCAGTAGGAGAACTGGTGAATTATTGAGAATCTTGTCTGCAGGCTTTGATGAGATGAACTGCAAAGAACTTGCAATATGATGATGATGATTTCCCCATACATGTATGTTGCTTTTATATACATGCTCATTATACAATGGGCAGGTGTTGAATGTTTGAAGACTTCCTTCCCTTGCATTGTTGTGTTCTTATATGTATATCGTTCTTGGATCTGTTGTCTTATTCCAGAAATATTAATTATTATTCTTGTTCATTAGCTTTGTTTCCAAGCTTATAAAGCTTAGATTCTCAACCATCTCGTGTGATTTCTTCCCATCCTTGGCTCCATTTTTTATTTCTTTACATTGTCTTTCTTCAAGTTTATTTCTTTCCAAGAATGATTTCTTTAAACTACAAAAGAGTCTTTCTTTATATACAATTGCAATAATTAAATGCTGAAAGTGGATTATGTTTATACTTTGAAGGGAACTGTAAGCTGACACAGAAACTTTTTTCATACAGGACACTTTTCTGTGTGTATGTTGAAAATTGGAACTTGTTTGCTTAGCGGTACCAGAATAGCTAATATTCTGCACAAATTAAGTGAACAGGCTGCATATAGAACAAAAATATCCGGGAAGGTTAACCCGGTCAACAAATGCCCGCAGAAGTCGGATGTATCGGCCTAACGGCGCAAGAATGCAGCTCTGCTGTAAACAGGCACAACGCAATCACGTCCGAAAAAAAACTCCGGATGAACGAAGAAGAAGAAGAACAAAAATATAAACTTAAAAATAACATATTCAGTGAAAATATGACACGGCAAGTACAGCTGGGCAATTAAAATATTCCTCTACCCCATTAACTGGACTAAAAAAGTCAAAGTGCTCATTCAAAACCATCCAGTTTTGCCTGTAATAAACTCCATTCACGCTTACTGATATCTGATACATTTTGCAGTCTTTTCATTTTTAATATTTTGTTATTTAATCCATGGAATTATGCTTTGGAACTTGGAAAAAGTCTTAATCTAACACAATTCTGTGGATTTCTTGTATGGATACTACATTTGTGATGTTTATTTCATCCCTCAAACTATTAAAATATAGTTTCACTTTCCATATTTATGTGAAACTCTGTAAACTTTATTGCACTATCAATATACATTTTAATAATGAATTATGGCTGTATATACCATACAAATATAGTAATAACACTACTAAGCTACCTGCATGAATGTAGACAGGTTGTCTCATTTTGTCATCCAAACCATTTCATTAAAAATGCGCTGCAGAGAAACAGCGACTGCAAACTTATTAGTTTTAAAAAGATTGTATTTATGATTACTTTGTACACTAATTGTTATCCCTGAATATTTATTTATTGTTTTTTTTTGTTGTTTGGGGTATTGATATTATTTATTTTGATCCTGAAAGCTGAAATGTTAGGTATATTTTGCTTCTTTTAATTGGTTTTTGTTTTTCTTTGATGTTTTCTGTTAGATACATTTTTTTTCCAATTGCTTTTATCCATTTCTCTTGGTGTTAGGGAAATAATTTTTACTACTATTGCTTTTTTTGTTGTTGCTAGTTATAGAACATCTTCTATCATCGTGTGCATTAGATTAATTTTATTACATATAAATAACAGCACACGTTAATAAAATAATCTCTTCGTTGGGCTCTCAGTTGTTGGATAACATGGAAAGCAAGATGAAGGGGACATGTGTGGAAGGAACTATTCCAAAACTCTTTGAGGGTAAAATGTTGGTAAGTACCTGAATATTTAATATTTGTTTATTTGTGACAAAGATAATCAGTCTGCAGCTCGATGTGCAATCATTTCAGCAAGAAATCTACAGGCACAATTTATTCAATGATGATTTGGGGGGGGGGGTGTTAAAGATGAAAGAAAATTTACAGACAGTTTCTGGGAATTGTGTCTTCAAATTCAAACTGCACATTTTCCTGTCATATATACTTTATGAATTAAGTAATGTGGACATTCGTGTAAATGAGACTTAATCACCTACTACTTTGTGCCTACTACCAAAGATCTGGCTATATAGCTAGAGAATGATCAAGAATTAGATTGAAGAGTTTATCAAGGGTATACAACACAAATTCCATGCAATGCAGATGACACCCTGTATACTTAATGACACATATGGACCAAAAGTTATCATCCAAAAAATAGACGGGCTTGCATTATGAAAGTTATTTTCACCAGAGACAGAATTGTATATTAAAATGGTAAATGTCCACTAGTCAGATTAGATCACTTACATCTTCACATCAAAGATTGGTCATAATAAATCTCCAGCATTTGTTATCTCTGGCCTTGATAGTACAGCCTGACAGCTTCTATCCTATTCATACTTTGATGGCACCAGCCTATTAATCTATTAAACTGCCTTCTTCCTCTTGCACACTCATTTGATACCTGTTCTTCTAGTGTGGCTTTCAGTAGCCCAAAATATTATTTGTTGTGCCTTTCAATTGTTTAGTAATTCTATTTTTATTGAGCAGTAATAAGTAGCCAATATACATTTATGAAACATGCACATACAGGCCACTTTAGTGTACCAGCAGACAGAGACATACCATTAGCAAACACTATTTGTTGGCAAGAAATTGCCTCTAACATCTTTTAGTGAATGCAAAATGTTACACATGAAGCTCGGTTAGTATACTTTTGTTAGAATAAAATTATTGATGCACATGTTTAGTATGCTTTTAAAAGGCTATAGGTGCACATAATTTGTAGAATATATACTGTTTTCAGTTTGGTGCTGTAAAGGACTCTGAGGTTTCCTTTTGCTGCTGCATCTCCCAATTCATAGCTAGTTCTAACATTCCAGATGCCATTTCTGGAAACTTTCTAGGTGAAATAGATAAGTAAAAGATACAGACTCTTTAAGGTTTCTCTGTATCTTGGTATACTTCTAAAAGAGCCTAATTTAATCTTGATTGGCTGAATTATTCTTTTTATCTCAAAACTTGTTCATGATTGGTTGGATATTGTAGCTGACATTGTTTACAGGAGGAAGTAGCCAATTCTATGCCCCCCCCCCCCCCCCCCCCCCCCCCCCAGAGCTGTCCATTACAACATGCATGATTCGTTGGTTACATTGTTACTATTTTTTGCTTCTCCATAGCCCTCGCAACATACTTCGAAAAATTGACGTAAGTTGTGGAAAAATATTTGAAATATTTATTTATTTTTTTTTTCAATTGGCCGGCTTCCTGGCCTAGAGGTTAGCAACTTTTCTCTGTAATCTCGTATACTCTTGTAAGTAAGGTGACGACGGTCACTGAGCGTAATCTTGCCAAGAAATCAACAATCAGCTGAAAGATGCTGATGTTGACAGCGATGTCCTGTAAAGGATATGCAAAACATTTTTTTTTCATTTACATTGCAGGTTATATCTGTAGGCTGTCGTTTATTATGTCACTATAATGTAAAGACTCTAGATGTCACTGAATGAAAAAAGTTCAATTGCATGAGTTTTATTCACTTGTTCACAGTCCTATATACGGTGCAAGCATGTGGATTATGATTCCAAAAGGGAAGAAACTTTCTTTGACATTCAACTGAATATCAAAGGCAAAAAAACTGGTATGTTGCAAATTACTAATGTATAATTATGAACAGATTTGAATGAGATATAGTATATCATGCTTTTATATTTGATACAGTAATTTACATATGGTATGCATCCCATTTTGTATACGCTATTTTGTATTCTCGTTATCTTTTACTTATTCATGTTGTGTAATCTGCTTGTATATTCCTGCTTTTGTTCATCATGTTTTTTCTTTTGCTGCATTTACTTACACTTTTATGTTTTCTCAATCAATCCATCAAGTGCCGTCTCCACAATGAAGGTTGGCTGCAATGGATCTCCAAAACTGTCTGTCTCTCGCCTTGACTGTACATTCTGTCAGGCTGATGTTCGTCCATCTCTTGATGTTATATTCCCACTTGTATCGCTGTCTACCTCTTGCCCTCAACTTGCCTTCCAATATGGTTTTTATAAGAGTATCATGTCTTTTAACGTGGCCAAAATATTTGCCTCTTCTTTATCTTTCTTTATCTTGCCTCTTCTCTCTCTCTTCATTCCCATTTTTCTAAAACCTTAGCATTTGATTGTTTTTGTTTCCATGAAATACGACATATTCATCTGTATGTCCACATCTCCAGGGCGTCTATGCGACTTTCTAGTTGCTTGTTCAATGTCCAGGCTTCTGCGCCATACAGTAGTGTTGAATATATGTAGCATTTGACAATTCTCATTTTTAATGCATTATTAATCTCTCTAGAATGTTAATATTGATTTATGCCGTTGAAAGCATTTTTGGCCATTCCTACTCTCTTTTTGATTTCTTTTTCACTTCTGCCATCATTTGTTATTATGTCCAAGATATGAGAAACTTGTTACTTGTTCTAGTATCTCACCGTTTACTGTGATGTTCATCGATGACCTTTCCTTTTCACTGCTAATTATCATAGTTTTTGTTTTTGGATGTTAATATCTAAGCCAAATTCTGCACTGTGCCTGTTTACTTGTTCCACTAGAACTCTTGCTCGCTTTCTGCAAATAACACGGTATCGTCAACTTACCTAAGACTGTTTATGATTCTTCCATTGATGTTAAGTCCAGGCAGTTCAACTGTTTAAAATTCTTTCTGTGTATAGGTTGAAGAGGCTTGGGGACAGTACACATCCCTGCCGTACTCCTCTTTTTATCTCTATAGGCGACGAATAGTTATTTCCGCATCTAATAGACGCCACTTGTTCCCAGTACAAGTTACTAATAAGTCTGATGTCCTTTCCGTCTACTCCTATATCTTGAAGGCACGTAATTAGTCGTTCATGTTGTACTCTATCAAAAGCTTTCTTGTAGTCTATAAAACAAACATATATACTTTTTTGAACTTCTATATATTTTTCAATTAACATCCTCAAACAGATAATTGCTTCTCTGGTGCCGCTGTTTTTGCGGAACCCAAATTGTTCTTCAGCTACTTCCTCATCTATTTTATGTTGAATTCTTTCTTGTATGACCTTGAGTAGTATCTTAGTTATGTGGCTCATTAAGCTAATAGTTCTGTAATCCTCACAATCAACAGCTCTTGGCTTCTTCGGTAGTGTGATGAAAATGGATGTTTTCAAGTCCTTGGCGATGTACCCAGTATTATATATATCATTACATAATTCTATGATAGTTTCAATGCCAAAGCTGGATAAGGAATTTTATCATCTCTGTTGTTATCTTTGTCAGGACCTTCAGCCTTTCCTTCTTTCATCTTTTTAATAGCCTTTTCTACTTCAGCCTTTAATATTTTTGGTCCATCTTGAGTATTATACAGTGTTGGTCTATTGACCCTGTTGTCCCAGAATAAATCTTCTGTGTACTCTATCCATCTTTTCATTATGTCAATCAATCATGTGCCATGCCGGAAAGCGTGGGCGGTCATGACTCGCCATTTCACTCGATCACCAGTGTCGTGGATCAGCTCAGTGTTCCTGTCTCATCCATGCCATGTGGCCAAGCCATCCAGGTATTTTCCTCTCGGTCTTCCTCTTGGTCTGTTCCCCTCGATCTTGCCAGTTGTCACTAAGTTCTCCAATCCATTTCTTCTCATAACATGTCCAAAAAATTGACTGTCTACGTCTAATTTCAGTAATCAGTCTACGATGTTCATTTGTCTCCTGTAGTACTTGGTCATTGGTTTTTCTGTCTGTCCATGGTATTCTTTGCATTTTCCTCAGAAACCACCTTTCCGCAACCATCAGATGCTTTTCAGCCTGACTGCTCATTGTCCAAGTCTCACATCCATACAAAAGAACAGGCTCTATGTATCCCCTCAACACTCTTTTTCTCGTTTCAATTGACATCTTTTTATTGGTCAGAATGTTTTTCATCTTGCTAAAGGCTACTTTCGCCATGGCGATTCATGTTCTAATCTCTTCAAGGCATCTCCCATCAGATGTTATGACTGTTCCAAGATAATTGTACCGATTCACTTGTTGAAGAATATTTCCATTTACTTGTATATTACATTGTGGCACTTCTTCCTTCCTAGTGACGACCATAACCTGAGTCTTTTGACAATTTAATTCTAACCCCAGTTGCTCACTGTGTACAACAACCGCATCTACTAATTGTTGCAGGTCCTGCGCATTGTCTGCAATTAATACTGTATCATCTGCATATCTAATGTTATTGATGTTTTGTCCTCCAATGCTGATTCCATTTATATCCTCTACATTTCTGAAAATATTTTCACTGTATAGGGAAAAAAGATCTGGAGACATCACACATCCCTGCCTAACACCTCTCTTAATTGGCTGATACTGTCCCACTTCATTATCAATCCTTATTGCAGCTTGTTGTTTCCAATATATGTTTTTTATAAGTCTAATGTCTTTCCCATCAATTTGTAGATCTGCAAGCATATCCACCATGTTGACATGTCTAACTCTATCAAAAGCCTTTGTATAGTCAATAAAGCAAAGATGTATATCCTTGTTTACTTCTATAGCACGTTCAATAACTGTTCGCAGCATATACACAGCATTTACTGTACCCTTTCCTTCTACAAACCCACATTGTTCTTCCCCTATTTCAGGTTGTATCTTCTTCCTCACTCTTTGCATGATAATTCTTAGCAAAATCTTTGTGATGTGACTCATTATATTAATTGTTCTATGTTGATCACATTCCAAGGTTCCTGATTTCTTTGGGATTGCAATAAATACAGAGTTACATAATTCAGGAGGTATATCTCCAGTATCATATAATGTGTTCATCAGTCTGGTGACTTGCTCTAGTCCAAATTCTTCTAAAGCTTTAATCATTTCTGTTGTGATGTTATCTGCACCGGGGGCCTTGCCAGCTTTCATATGCTTAAGAACATTTCGAACTTCCATCTCCAAAATTGGCGGTCCTTCATTATTAAATCTAATATCATACTGTTCGTCTCTGTTATCATCATAAAAGTGTTTCACATAATCTGTCCATACAAGTAGAATCTGGTCTTTTTCTATTATGATTTTGCCACCTTCAGTTTTTAGACACCCTGTTGATGTACTTGTTCTTTTATTAGTAAGTTCCTGAATTCTTTTGTGCACTAATTTGGTATTTTGACTGTTGTGTTGGTTTTCAATTTCTAAGCACTTTTCCTCAAGCCATGTTTCTTTTGCCTCCTTACATAATATTCTGACTTGTCTGTGAATTTCTTCATATTTGACAGAATTATTTTTGTTGAGTCTACTGTTTTCCATGAGGTGTAAAATTTCTTCAGTCAACCATTTCTTACGACCCACCTTCTTTAATTTTGGAATAGTTGTTTCATTATGTCAGTGTTATTATAATTTCTCAATTTTTTTCCTCTGATACAACTGTTTCCTGTTATATTATTTTGTTTCTTTGTAAATCTTGTTATATGTTCATGTAATTCTATGTTCATGTAATTCTTTTGAGTTGTGTTTTATTTCCAGATCCTCTATTTCTTTGCATTGTTTCTGCTACCACTCTTCTTTGGCAAGTCTGCACATGTGACGTATTTCTCTATCTATTAATATATACTCTGGAGTGTTCTTTGCTTTCTTTCTTTGATGTCGATTTTACTCAAGATTTCATCGGTTATCCATAATTGTTTTTTTCTTATTTATCTTCACCGGCAAGGTGGTATTTGCAATCTGTATACTGGTTTTTACACTTTCCCATTTTGTATTAATTTTATCCTCAGGATTTTCACGTCTATATTGTTCCATACTTTCAATGATTAGCCTATCATATCTATTTTTTACTTCAACCAGGTATAGTTGACTTACTTTCTGGTTGTTTCAATGCTGATATATCTACTTGAGGTGTCTTCGATGTCCTTATTCCTGGGTATTTAAGTTTTATTTGTAATTTTAAGACTACAGGATTGTGGTCAGAGTTGATATCAGCACCAGGGTATGTTTTGACATTTTAAACATTGTTTTAAATCTATTTCTAATCATAATGTAGTCAGTTTGGTTTCTTGTTCTATCTCCAGGGGCTTTTCCATAGTATACAGTTTCCTAGGGTTATGTTGGAAAAATGTGTTACAAACAATAAGATTGTTTTCTTCACAGAACTGTATCAGCCGGTCTCCTCTGTCATTTCTGTTTCCCATACCATATTGCCCTACTATCTGCTTATATTTATTTTTTCCAACTTTTGCGTTCATGTCTCCCATGACAATTAGGACCTCTGATGATTTTACAACTTTCAGTGTTTGTTGTAGGTCTTCATAATATTCTTCTAGCTGTTCATCACTATAATCAGTTGTTGGAGCATATGTCTGAAGAATTACTATGTTGAACGGTCTTGCCTTAATTTTGAGAAGTATCATCCTATCTTTATGAGTCCAGAATCCAATATTTTTCTCTAAATGTAGTTTCACTAAAATTCCTACTCCTCTCTCATTGATGATCTCCTCCTGAGTTAATGAATATGTAATCTTCTCTCCTTATATAACTTGTATCTGTACATCTAGTTTCAGATACGCCTAAAATATCTAAATTCATGTTTTTGGCTTCGGCAATAAGGTTATCAATCTTCCCTGCTTGATATAGGGTGCTTACGTTCCACGTACCAATTCTTAGATTTCTCTAATGCACCCTTTCAAAAAAATTTGGGATGCATTTGTCATTATGCACTTCCTTATTCACTATAGGAGTTGTCTCTTCCCTGTGAATATTTACAGCAGGCTCATCTCCAGGGGGCCAAGAATTATCCGTATCGCTGATTTCTTGTTGAATTACCATTGCTGTCTTTGGGATATTACGTGATAAGGTCCCAATCTCTTTATTTGTTTGCAGATTTTTTATTCTAATAGTAGTTCAGTTATGTGCGGTACTTCTTCTTCTTCTTCTTCTTCTTCTTCTTCTTCTTCTTCTTCTTCTTCTTCTTCTTCTTCTTCTTCTTCTTCTTCTTCTTCTTCTTCTTCTTCTTCAGCGTTCCGAGCCATTGAGGTTCATTGCTGCAGATACAATCCATCTCCATTCGTCTCTCTAGTTGACCTTTTCTTGCCAGTCGTTGATTCCAAGTGCTTGTAGGTCTGTATATATATTATCTCTCCACCGTCTTCTTGGTCTACCTCGGGGTCTACGATCAATTATTTCCTGAGTGTAAGCGAGTTTTGTTTCCCTATTATCTTCCATTCTTTCTATATGCCCCAGCCATTGTAGTCTATTAGCCTTCATGATACCAGTGATTAGCGGGGACTTAAACAGATCATAAATGTCTTTGTTACTTCTTCTTTTCCACTCTCCACTTTGTGTATCCCTAATGGGTCCAAAGATGCGTCTTAAAACTGTGTTCTCAAAGGTTTGTAGCAAGGCTTCGTCTCCTTTCGTTGTACTCCAGGTTTCAGAGCCATATAGTACAACTGGTCTGATCAGTGTTTTGTATATTGTGATCTTTGTGTTACGAGATAGCGCCTTTGATTTTAGTAGATGTTGTAGTGCATAGTATATCTAATTGATATCTATATATAATTGATTCTAGTTTGTATTTCTTCCCATATGATGTTGGAGCAGTTGAAGATTGTACCCAGGTATTTGTATGTTTCCGTTCTTTTAATGTGCGTACGTTCTTTATAATTGTTTTTCAATAACAAGTTTGATGTCTTTTTATTTTTATTTTTGTTTGCTGATTTTTATTCTAATTGCTTCAGAATTTAATTAAAAGAGCAGTGAATGCAAAAATATTTGATGTCAGGATGAAATTAGTTAGTTAGTCTTTCCTCTTGAGCCTAAGGCGGTGCATAGGGCAGAAGTCCTGACTCTCCATGCCTGGCGGTTCGCTGCTACCTGTTGTAGATCTTGGATATTTACTTGGCAATTGAATGAGCCTTCTCTAATGATGGTTCTACGCAGGGTCTCTCTTGGTCTTCCCCGTTTTCTTTTCCCTACTGGTGATGAAATGCTTATAGTTTAAGTAACCACTGAATATGATCATCTTAAATATTGTAGCCAAAAATATTTGTTGTGGTCCGCCTTTCACATGTCACATTAATATGCACTTTAAATTGTTGTATCTGTCCAGTTGTTGAGTCTTTCAAAGAATACTGCACAGTGGAAACTCTGGATGGAGATAACAAGTATGATGCTGGGGAGTATGGTCTGCAGGTATGGTCTTCTTCTCACTGCCCTTGTGGGCATTTAGTTATTGTGTTTATCATCTTCCTGGCAGTCACCAGCAATGGTAATTCAATGCTAAACTGATAGTGCTAATATGTTTTTGTCATCCTTTCATAATTGTTTTTCGATAACAAGTCTGATGCTTTTTAATTTTAATTTTTGTTTGCAGATTTTTATTCTAATAGTAGTTCAGTTATGTGCGGTACCCAAAATAAAAACATCTTGAAAATGGTTTTATAATCAGAGCCTGGGTTAAATTAGTTTGCATATCTTGTACAGGGCATCACAGTCAACCCCAGCATTATTTTTTGACTGCCTGTGATTTCTTGGCAAGTTTACATTCGGTAGTTTGCCATTGATTTCTGAATTACTGTCACTCATGCCATCGTATAAAAACCAATGCAAGGCATCTGCTGAAAAATCGCCCGCAGCTGTGTTTTGAATGTGGTGTGCAGGATTACAAATTCCGTCTGTAACCTCTTCACCACAAAGCCTGTGTTACACCACTGTGAGTAGTTGCCACTTAATGCCTACTGTTAAATTCAAAACATAATTTCTAATGTATTTTCTTCCTAATACATAATTTCTAATGTATTTTCTTCCTCATACAACTTGAGACAGCATCCTGATTGTTTTAAGAATGCAATAGTTAGCTTAAGGCTGTTAATATCTGTATAGACTTATCTTGTAATGAACTGGGTGTATACCAAACATCTCTGCTCTGTTCTTCATATAATGGACATTCTTGCATAAATAATTAACTAGCAATGTGAAATTGTTGTGTGGTTTTATGATAGTACAGTCATAGATGTACTGGAAATCTCTCCCACAGTATGTTCTGCTGTATGGCAGTGAGTCTTGGAATTGCAAGAAGAAATTAAAGAAGTGCTTGGAGGTAGCAGAGATGTTGTTTCTTGGGCGAATGTTTTAAATACATTGCATGCCCATTCAGTCAGGAAGAATATCTAACACCTGTTGCCAATATGAGATATGTCATGTAAATGATCTTACTTATACTTATGACGTTTTGTTTGGATGTATTGTTTATACAGTATAACTTATATGGATTATACATTGGTCTGCTTTTATGTTTAGGAATCTGAGAAAGGTGTTGTTTTCCTCTCATTTCCTCCTGTGTTACACCTGCACCTCATGAGGTTCATGTATGATCCAGTCACAGATGCAAACATTAAAATCAATGATAGGTGAGTGTGAACATTATATAGCCATACATCTTCCATCTGCATTGTTCTATAGCTGTCCAATTTGATAGCCTAGATACAAAACAAACACTGCCCTTATATATAAACAGTAAAATAACTTCCATTTTGCTCGCTATTAAGGAATATTACAACATAACAAATGAAGTGGGTATACTACATAACAAATGAAGTGGGTAGGTGAATTATAAGTGTAATCTGGCTGGCACCTGGCCGTCTTGACAGACAATAGTTTGTAAAATGGAGTTATACCTCTCCATAACACAAAAGCCTGGGCTGAATTTAGAGACCATGTGTTGCCCATGCAGCATGATCCCTCTCTCGGCCTGTCTAGTGTACTCCAGAGGAAAGGTAACACCAATATGTCTGGAACAAGACAAGCTGCAGGATCAGCAAAGCAATGCTCTAACTGTCCGCCTGTCGGAGCTTCGATCCTAGACCAGTTGCCAACCAAGGCTTAGGGCCTGGTCTGCCCTGCCATGACATTTAGTCTTTAGGTTGCATTTCCTCGCACTAGGATAAGGCTTGTACCCTCCCAATTGCGCTCTTCCACCTGAAGCCGTTGTCACAATGTAGGGTGTCGGGTTTGGTAAGCGCCGCCCAACATTTGGCGCTAACAGAAGTTGGTAGTACCGTCTACTGTCATATTGTAGCTCAGTCATATCCAAGACCTGACAAACAAATGTAATTATAGGAGACATAATCAGGAATGATGATACAAGGTTGCTTCAAATGAAAACCTTAAATGTTTTTTGTTTTTTGTTTTTTTGTTGTTGAATATATTCTGATCAAGTAAAGAACAAATGTATCATTTTTCAATGTAGTCACTACTGAGTTCAATGCAGGCCTTTCAGTACCGATGAAGTGCTTGCATTCCTGTAAAAAAATCAACTCTTGGGTCACTACTCAGTGTATCTGACCTGGTCGTGAACAGTCTGTCACAGAAGTCACACCGTTTTGAAACTTCCTACTTCACTCAAACACTTGCTAGACTGACAGGCATGCATCACCATACTGGACCTTCATTCGTTGATGAATTTCTATAGGATTCACCCCACACCCCCAGCCCCATCACTGATCAAAAAACGGATAACAACGCTGCTCTTCTATGGTGCATGTCAAAAGTGGCTGCCATTTTTAAACTGTCCACATGATGTCACTGTGTGTCTGCACAGTGATGTGTCGTGCTTAACACTCTAGACATCCTTAACAACAATATTGACAGGTTACAAGACAATGGCATGGTTATTGTAATTTCTATCACACTTTTAAGTGTTCATGTGACGTTCCCTTGTATTCGGAAGTAAGAATGGGACAGTGCCCTTGTTAGACTATTTTTTTAAAATAATCAGCTGGTTTGGTCGTGTAACTAGATTATCACAAGACACTGTCCCATAAAGAGCTCATACTAGAACAAATCTAGACGTCTACATAAAACGTGTTTTGCGGGTCTTCTTATGTTATAGAATTAATGTCAGAAGGTCAAGAAGTACGGAACTGTAAAGTATGGAGAGAAAAACAATATAAAGTAATCGGTTCTTGTATTATCTTGAAATAAAAATAATTCTTAATTCTCCTTTCTCCACCCCCCCCCCCCCCCCCCCCCCCCCCCAAAAACCCTAAATCCGCCCACCCCACCCCCGAAACCCTAAATCCGCCCACCCCCGCCCCCTAGGGGGGGGGGGGAATTCCCCACCAGTTGAGAACCTTTAGCCTAAAATATGTGAAACTTACCCTGGTACCCATTTTGTGAAGCTGGATTGATCGAGGGGAAGAGAGGCTGAAGCAGACCAAGAGAAATGATGCTGGATGGATTGAGACGGTGGCATGGAGGAATATCAACAGCAGAGTTTGTCCAGAAAACCAATCTGTGGAGAGTCATGAACTCCTACGCCAGCCGACATGGCACTTGATGATGATGATGATGGGTTGATCCCAGTACTTGGTCACGCCTGGTGGTCGTGTGTTAATGCCCCTCTAGGTGGGGATTTTGAACAAGTTTACCTGGACTCCTGGGTCAACCAAGCCTCAAATTGGTACCAGGAAATGTTTTGGTCAGTAAAGGTGGCTAGCGTGATATTGACCACATCACCCATTGAGTGAAGATTTGTCTGTACAAACAGGAGGGATACCACTATATACCCAGTACACCTAAAGACATGGGAAAAGGTCTGACTGTCTCAAGGCATATACAAGGGTCCTTTTCTGTACTTATGTTCTGGTTAGCAGTCAAACTAACCACAATGATACTGCAGCTTCCAGCTTCACTGTAGCATATTTTTGTTTAGTCACAAAGCAGGAACAAACTATATGTCTGTGATGGGATAGGGCTATCACATTTGTAGACCTCAATGTATGCAGGAACAGGCGGCCAGTCTCTCCCTCCCTCCCATAGCAAGACGATGAGCGCAGGTGTCGAACCCTATTCCGACTGCACTCATGACATCACCATAGCTTCCTATGGACTACACTAACTCACTGCAGCATGCACCATGCCTGAGTATGCTGACTTGTTTTATCTATTATGATATTGAGAGGGGTATTTTTGTATTTGATTTGTAATGGGGATTTTGACACCCACCACAGGTTTGAGTTCCCAGAGCAGTTGAGTTTAGACGAATTCCTTCAGAAGAAAGAGAAGACGTCAGCAACTTACTTGTTACATGCAGTACTTGTACATAGCGGTGATAACCATGGGGGGCATTATGTTGTATATATTAACCCTAAAGGAGACGGCAAGGTAAGCTCACTAGTCTTTGTTCTGTTTGTATGTTCTTCATTGTCATCATTGTTTAAAATCTACAGGTAAATGTAGTCCAATGGCAGATACAGCATATAGGGTGTGAAGTCTTAAGCCTTCGCATAGTCTAGGTGGTGATTTATGAGGTGCGATGACCAGTTCGCTTCCTAGTCACCTTCTCAGATGATTTGCAGGAAATTCTGAAAATTGTTTGGTATCTATGATTATGAGGCTGGGCCAACACCACAGTCTTATTTGTTTAAAAAAAAAACAATAATCCTGCCTCTCGACAATTTTAAGACTTTGAATAACGAAGACACAAACCACAGATTGTACGATTTATTTCCTGGCATATTTCGCTGTATCGCATCAGGTACATACTGCAGAAGTCACACAACATAGAGTAAAATAATTAGATACATCTTCCAAGCTGAAATATACACATGATCGCACAGTAATATCAATTGTTTACCGTGGTAATTTTAAATGGACTATCATGTCTTTCTGTTTGCACAAAACTGGCCTATGTAGATTAATCATTATGGCTTCTGCAAACTTTAACAGGCGACTATTTTGTGTATGAAACAACACACGAAAAGCACTGTCACTATCAATTACAAGATCGGTTTCCAAGACATGTCGTGTTATCCTGATCATTGGATAGTGGATTGGAATACCTAGTCTTCTCATTTAAGGGCAAACAATAGGAAATTCCTGTTGATGTTTAAACACCCTCGTCAATTAAATGACACAAATAAAACCTTAGAAGAGACACTAGTATGTATAGGAAAGGGAAGGCTAACTGGGTTCTTAAAAATGTTATGCTTAATTCATATGAGTTGGCTGAAAGTACAAATATTGCAGCTTGGCTGTAAACAAACAACACATCTGACATCCTTCCTATTCATGGTGATTGAAGAAGGTGAAGAAATGTTTACAATGAGAAATTCTTGTGAAGATATATATAAACAGTTTAGTTGGTTTTGTCTTATAGTGGAAGTTATGGTAGTGCAATGCCAGCTTGCTGGCCTGGTGGTAATGTGTTTGAATTCCCGTTGAGACTGATTTTTTAAATTGATATAGGTCTCAAGTTGAGCCAGCTTAAAATGGGTAGCTCCACATTACCCATCGAGTGTCAGTTATCCTATACAAATATGGGGTTAATGTCATGTACTGAATCTGCCTCAAGGCATGTACGAGAGCCATTTACTTGACTGTAGTGAACAACGATCATCATTTACAGATTGTCTGAGATTGTCTGAGATATTAGGGATTTATCAAAGACTTGTTATGCTTTACATTGTGTTGCAGTTGTTTAGAATATACATCTGTTAATAAGTACATTAATGGAACATTGTTCTTGGTGCCGTGTCAGTTAAATGTCTGTTTATTTACTGTTTTGATTTTGTCAAGTGTCCTCCTATAATTCTGTTTACTGTGTGCTTAAAATATGTGCTGCGGCTAAAATATTCATATATGTTTATTACTTCTCTTTCATTTCTGGGGTGTATTGTCTTTTTATTTTTATTTCAGTCATGTACGTTTTTGAAGTAGGAGGCAGTACAGTGTATAAATAACTTGCTAGTCTGGCTTACTACTGTTGTTTCTCATGAAATAGGGAGGTGTCTTGTTTCATATATCCAGCACATCTTTCACAACTTGGTGCATGTTTTCTTGATTTAAGTTACTGCAGTTGTCTCCCCCACTCACCATTCTAATCTTTCAATTCTTTAAATATTCTTTCTTCTTTTGTAAAAGCATGATACAATCTTCATCATATCATTTTGAGTTGATTTATACAAAACTTTTTTTTTGGTTTATTTTTATCATCAGAGCTTAAGTCAGTTTGATTTATTGAGGCTTTATTTCACAGTATAATGTTGATAAAAATTGTGCAGTTATAGTTTCCAATAACTAACCTTTCAGTTATTTGAACATTCAACTTAGTGGTGCAAGTTTGATGATGATGTTGTCTCCCGGTGTACAAAGGCTGAAGCCATTGACCACAACTTTGGTGGACAGGATGACGACTTGACTGTCAGACACTGTACAAATGCATACATGTTGGTGTATATACGTGAAAGTGATCTGAGTAAGTCACCTTGCTAAGATTATGTAAAAATGATACAGTTTAGCATGTTGTAATATTTACACGTTATCTGTCAGTATTACCAGCTTTAACACTAATGGAAAAAAAAAAAACAATGTGTAAGGGTCGGGACAGCACAATGGTTAGTGTGTTTGATTACCTAGACAAATGGTGCAGGAATGCAGGGTCAAACCAGCCTCTTAAAATGGGTACAGAATATTTTCTGGAATAACAAAGTAGTAAGGGAGGAAACTGGTTGTCTGCACTTAATTATGCTGTGTCCTAGTGTCACATATCTTTAGATATCTATCCTAAAGAAAGAAGTGTGTTTCCTTCACCATGAGAAGGCTGATAGACTCCTGAATTTGGCTTGCTGAATAAGAAGGATAATCTAAGGGGTGGTACCAATAGAAATGGAGACTAGGGCACTAATTTGGTGAATAAGAGGTAGGAAGATATGTCTTCTCCCAGTGTAATTTTAGATTTGATACAGGGAAGAATATTTATCCTGTTTGCACCCTCCTTCCAGTATTAAGTTCCATAGGAGAATTTCAGTTGTCATCTTATACATATACACACATCCACACGAGGTCATACACCACGTTTCCAATGAGCAACACATGTGAAGAGAGAATAGGAATGACATAATAAAATTGGATATAATATACAGGAATCAAGTGTGGTAAGTTCTCTATTTGCATCAAATATAATCATTTTGCTATCAATGGGGAATCCAAAGATGACTGTAACAAATGAGCTATCTCCCCCGATGTGTCTCCACCTTGCCGTGGTGGGGGAGCTTGCGTGTCCCATCGACCCCATGTGCTTGCAGATGGGTGAAAACTACATATCGGGCGGCTCGTGGGATAGGGACCAGACTAAGAGAGACACAACCTGCTGCTCTGCAGGTAAGACTGAGGATAGCAGTCAAAATCAGGCAAACGATCCCTAAAATCTCAGTCCGGACATAACCTCTAAGGCTCCCATCCGAGGTGTATGGCTGAACGTCTCTAAGCCATAAACTCTCGGAAGTGAGAGCCTGGCCGACACAAACCTACATCAAAATTGTGATGATGTGCTGAGAACACTACATTCTCAGCGCAGATTCGTTCGATGGCTCTTAGCTGGGGGATATGAGGTATCCCCGTTACTCGCCCACAGACGCACGGAGGTAAGGTGCTGAGCCGGCAGCACATGTAGCCTACCTCGTGAGCGAGTACAAAAGGTGGAAAAACACCTCGGTCGTACGTCTCGCAGACGTCCGATAGTCTGTAAACACATTCATGGAGTGAGTGTAGTCAAAGGTGGAAAATTGTCTCGTTGACACGAAATGGAACGCCTGTCTTGCGAATCCATTACGTGGCAGCCCGAAGTGGAAGCCGAAACAAGAGTCTCGAAACCCGAGGAAGGCTAACCTCATTAAAAAATGCCCGCCGGAAGTCGGAAGTGTCGTCCTACGGGTGGCAAACTAAAAATTGACACTACGCAATTACGTCCGAGTGAAATGTCTCGTCCGAATGTCTCTCGTGCTAGGAACAGCTCTGACAACCTAGTTTCCGAATGCCGCTCTTGTTCGTAACAGCTCTGACTAGGTAGTTTTCCGAATGTCTGTCGTGCCTGGAACAGCTCTGACGGGCGCAACGACAAGCACATGTCCGAAAACTCGCTGAGTGGATACCGTCTGCAAACTTGCCTGGTTTGTGCGGGAATAGCCCGGGGAAAACGAAATGACCAATATATTGAAGTGAGGATTTAAAGCAGCCATGAGCAGGACGTGACGATTTCCCTCGGTGAGCCCAGATCCAGGGCGTTATGTGTCGGCCCTGCAACTATGGAAGCAACCTTGGATGGCGGAAAATGCTATGGACTGTCCCTGCCTTCCTTTGAGGGATGACCGGTGTCTTCGACCGTTCAACCTTGGCCAGCATGGTTGTAGATGGCACCACAAAAGTGAGAGTCTCCCAGGTATGCTACCTGGTCAAAAAAGCACGCTAAAGTCGATGTGTTGGCCTACGGGTTTCGGCCCAAGGGCGCATAACAGACACACCGCAATCACATCTGAAAAAACACTCCGGATGAACGAAAAGAAGAAGAAGAAGAAATGAGCTATGATCTGTTAAAATTTGGTTGATTTAGTTTTACCCGTGAACTCTTTTGGGTGTCATGGGCTAGGTAACTAGTTTTGTTTGAGAGTTTTAGTAGTTCGCATACACTTAGACAAAGGAAGGACAAATAAAACATTCCAAAGCATTAGTAGTGTGCATGCAAATGCACATGTGCATAATTATGCATGCTCGCATAGATGCGCACATACATATCCATTTAAGAACATGTACTCAGTATCCCTTATTTTGTTTTATAATAGCAAGCCCAGTAACACAAATATTCAACTCCAGATATGTAGAAAACTTTATATAGAATAAAGCCACAAATAGTAAATAAAAGACAGAAATATTGTTTAGAAACCATTCTGGCCAGTTCAGTCATAATCAACTAAATGTTATGTTTTGAGCAATTTTTATGTCATTGTGTCTGAGTAGGTATGACATTTTTTCTATGCATATATTATGGAACTATCCTTCCTTCCTTCATTTGACACCACCAACTCTTCTTCCCCCCCCCCCCCCCCCCCCCCCCCCCCCCCCCAAGAAAAAAAAGAAAAACCCGTCTCAGTCAACCTGCTTCTTCGGCGTTGGTTATAATTGAAGTCCACTTTTTTTGTGTGTTTTGAGCTTCCTTCTATTTTTGCTCTTTTTCGAGTTAATCCTAAACAGGACTGTCGAACTATCATACAGCTTTTCAATTTAGAAAGCGAATCTCCCTCTTGCTGTCTGTAAACCTCATGGCATGCACTAAAATTAAAATAATAAATACTCCAAATATTATGTGGCTTTATCGTGAGGATTTATTTATTGCTGGGTCAGTAGCAACAACAATAATCTACTTGGTGTGCACATGCGCACGCACACACACATACACACAAAAGAGCAATTTTCTGATGAACAAAAATGGAAAAAACAATAATGTCAAGTCAGGTGTTTATATTGTCTTTCCATAGGTGAAATTATAGAACCTGTGAGTGAAAAGGATATTCCGGATTCATTAACAGCCAGACTGAATGACGAGAGGTTAGTAGTAAATTTTTCCCAACTCTTCCCATGACAAACATCATTCTTTGCTGATTAGATATCCACCACAAGGTCAGAGGAGGCTGCCGTAGTGCAGTAGCTAGCTTGCTTGCCAATTTGCTGGTCATGAGTTTGAATCCCTTTTAAGGTGGGGGATTGTATTTTTTATTGGTTTAGGCTCCCAGCTTGACGTAGCCTAAAGTGGGTACCTGGAAATTTCCCAGGAAGTAAAGGTGGCCAATCTGATGTTGGCCATATCATCGACCACATCAAACACCAACTGGTCTAAACACATGTGACTAGCACCATATACCATGTATACCTAATAGTGTAACAAAGGGTCCTTTACTTAAAAGGCCAGTGGAGTTGAGCTAAGAACCGACATCACTGCACTCAGGACATTCCCATATGCGCTCCGTCCCCTCGTTCAACAGCCAGCAAAGAGTCACACTACTAATCGTTCCCACTGCTATCTGATTGAAAGTTCTCCTGGTCTTCCCTCTCAGTTTTTAGATTCAACCAGAACCCCTGCCAATCCTCCGCAATCTCATCCTTTCCACTTACGGATTCTCAATCTGTTCCTCCTCCTTCCCCACCTGGTCCCACAGACTCATGACAACCTCTCCCTTGTCCATAGGTAATTGACCACCAAGAGGTGCATTCCCTGTCAGCCTATCGGCCTGTTCATTCCACCGCATGATCAGGGCAAAAAAATCATATAATTCTTACAATCTGTGACCTCTGAGGCGAGGTGAGACATTCCACATGAAACATTCCTTTCTCCACTTTACTAAGCATACTTCTTGAGTCAGTGATGAAGACAATGTGAGTTGCAGTGGTCTCCTCTAACCAACGGATTGCCGCTGTGACTGCTTCCACCTCCATTCTTAGAATCCAGAATGTTAGACGGGCCTGCGTGCCCAATTCTTAACCCTTTCAAAATAAAGTTTGTTGTTGTTGTTGCTAGAGGTTGTAGCCTCATATGCCAGACTCTCCTTTTTCAAGAATCGTCCATTAGCCTTCGCATTGAAACCCCAACCACTCCATCTGTTTCTCACCACTGACCCATCAGTATAGATCATTATGTCACCTTGATGTGTATTATCTCCATTCTCTGCACTCACGACCCAGTGTTACTATTACATTGTGTCAGTCCGTCATGTCTGCTGGTACTTCAACCCACTCTTTTTCATGATTGATGGTCTCTAGATCACAAACCTGATGTATAGATATTTCTGCCTGTGTCATCCAGGATCTGCCTCGTCTTAGTCTATGACCCTTGACCATATCCATGGCTTCATGTAGAGGGGTGATCCCTATCTGCAGCAACTCTCAGGTACCATTTGGCCTGAAGGACCACCATTGTTGGTAGGGCCAGGATATGCCTCATGCATATAATTGTTGTGTCCTTTGTGCACCCCAGAATCACCTGCAAGGCCGCATTTTGTGTGCGCTCTAACCTTTCAAGCTGGCTCTTTGATACTGTCAGGAGCACCAAACTATAATCAATGACAGAAACTATTAACTGCTGAAAGAACATGTAAAGCATGCTCTGCTCTACCCCGGTTGCTGTTATCGTCCTCAATGCATTTAGTCCCCTCCCAGCCTTCACCACCAAAGCCTCCACATGATCTTTAAAGGACATACATCTGTCAAAGGTGATACCCAAGTTCTTAATTTACTCTCTCTACTAAGAGGACATCCATTCAATATATTACATGGGACATCTGCCTTCACAATCCAGGTTGTCCAGGGAGCACCACACAACTGGGTTTATAACGGCCCCTGCGTCCCTGTACCACTGTGTCACCCTGTTTACTGCCACCTGTAAATCTGCAGCCAAACTTTCCCTATCTCTGCCCTGTCTGTACACCAGCACATCATCTGCAAATGTCAAGATTCTACCAACACCTGGTGTCTCAATAGCTGCAACTTTGCTGATGTAGACATTAAAGAGCACTAGGGAGAAAACAGATCCCTGTTGGAACCCAGGTGTAATCATACATGGATCAGAAGTCCAGGAACCCGTGCACAGTGCAACTAAACTCTCATAAAGGACTGCCGCAACCCATCTGATAAGGTAAGGGTAGACCTCCATATCCAACAGAGTGTATATCAATCGATCATACCTAATCCTGTTATATGCATCCTATATATATATAATTTTCCTTTAGTTTTTTTTTTTAACTTGTTGCTATCAAGGCAGTGTCTTGAGCATAACATGTTATTTATTTTTTATGTATACCACTTATTATTTGTAATTTTGCTCTCCCTGGCCAAGGGGTTAACATCTTTCCCCGTAATCTCTTATATTATCGTGAGTAACATAACCTGCGCGAGAATCAGTAGCGGTTCTCGCCGCGTTGGTAACTTACGGGGTATGTGAGCCGGTCGCTCAGAAAGCAATGGCAAACTACTAAGCATAATCTTGCCTAGTACATCAACAGCAGCTGAAAAAAATGATGATATTGACTGCAAGGTCCTGAAATGGATATGCAACAAAAAAAAAGAAATTGAAAACAGGTAAAATATACTGATTTAGTGGTTTTTGGTTAATAGAACATATTACTAATTGCTATGTTTACCGCTGCATGATAAAGTTTTATTGTTATTTGTCAAGAAGAATGCTGGACATTTTATATATTTTCTCTCTGCTTTGAAATTTTTAGGAAGTTGGAGGCATTTAAACGTAAAGAAAGAACAGAAGCTCACTTATATATGAATGTCCATATTTTGACTGAGGACAACTTCTGCGGACACCAGGGAAATGACTTGTTTGATGTTGAAAAAGTCAATTACAGGTAGTTACTATTGCTTATGATTGCTGATATAGTAGTCTGTGTTGTGATCCATATTTTTCATCTTCTGCCTCTTAGCTCTGTGGAGGAATGGCTCTCAACCACTTCATGTCAAACCCTCCTACTTTCTCTTCTTCTGTGTTTATCCGGAGTTTTTTTTTTCTTTTTTTCTGGCGTGATTGCATTGTGCCTGTTTACAGCAGAGCTGCATTCTTGCGCCGTTAGGCTGACACGTCCGACTTCTGCGGGCATTTGTTGACCAGGTTACCTTCCCAGGAAACCCTCCTACACTTTGCTATAATTCCCATGGAGGAGAGACCTTCAGCAACTTCATGTCAAGCCTCTACACTTTGCTATAGTTTCCATGGAGGAGATGCCTTCAACCGCTTCATGTCAAGCGCTCCTACACTGTGCTATAATTCCCACGGAGGAGAGACCTTCAACCACTTCATGTCAAGCCCTGCAACACTTTGCTATAATTCCCATGGAGGAGAGACCTTCAACCACTTCATGTCAAGCCCTCTATGCCTTGCTATAGTTCCTATACAAGAGAGGCCTTCAACCACTTCATGTCAAGTCTCCTACACTGTGCTATAATTGCCATGGAGGAGGGGCCTTCAACTACTTCATGTCAAGTCTCCTACACTGTGCTATAATTGCCATGCAGGAGAGGCCTTCAACCACTTCATGTCAAGTCTCCTACACTGTGCTATAATTCCCATGGAGGAGAGACCTTCAACCACTTCATGTCAAGCCCTGCAACACTTTGCTATAATTCCCATGGAAAAAAGACCTTCAACCACTTCATGTCAAGCCCTCTACGCCTTGCTATAGTTCCTATACAAGAGAGGCCTTCAACCACTTCATGTCAAGTCTCCTACACTGTGCTATAATTGCCATGGAGGAGAGGCCTTCAACTACTTCATGTCAAGTCTCCTACACTGCTATAATTGCCATGGAGGAGAGGCCTTCAACCACTCCATGACAAGTCTCCTACACTGTGCTATAATTGCCATGGAGGAGAGGCCTTCAACCACTCCATGTCAAGTCTCCTACACTGTGCTATAATTGCCATGGAGGAGAGACCTTCAACCACTTCATGTCGTCTCCTACACTGTGCTATAATTGCCATGCAGGAGAGACCTTCAACCACTTCATGTCAAGCCCTCTATGCCTTGCTATAGTTCCTATACAAGAGAGGCCTTCAACCACTTCATGTCAAGCCCTGCAACACTTTGCTATAATTCCCATGGAAAAAAGACCTTCAACCACTTCATGTCAAGCCCTCTACGCCTTGCTATAGTTCCTATACAAGAGAGGCCTTCAACCACTTCATGTCAAGTCTCCTACACTGTGCTATAATTGCCATGGAGGAGAGGCCTTCAACCACTCCATGTCAAGTCTCCTACACTGTGCTATAATTCCCATGGAGGAGAGACCTTCAACCACTTCATGTCAAGCCCTGCAACACTTTGCTATAATTCCCATGGAAAAAAGACCTTCAACCACTTCATGTCAAGCCCTGCTAACGCCTGTGCTATAGTTCCTATGACAAAGAGAGCCTTCAACCACTTCATGTCAAGTCTCCTAACACTGTGCTATAATTGCCATGGAGGAAGAGGCCTTCAACTACTTCCATGTCAAGTCCCTGCCTACACTGTGCTATAATTGCCATGGAGGAGAAGGCCTTCAACCACTCCATGACAAGTCTCCTACACTGTGCTATAATTGCCATGGAGGAGAGGCCTTCAACCACTCCATGTCAAGTCTCCTACACTGTGCTATAATTCCCATGAAGGAGAGGCCTTCAACCACTTAATGTCAAGCCCTCCTACATTGTGCTATAGTTCCCATGGAGGAGATGCCTTCAAGGACTTCATGTCAAGCCCTTCCAACACTTTGCTATAATTCCCATAGGAGGAGAGACCTTCAGCAACTTCATGTCAAGCCCTCTACACTTTACAATCTCCTGTGGATTTTGCTGTGCTTTCCCCATCTTCTGACTTATTATTCCCTTCTCTGTGTGTTATTTGACTGTATTTTGCACACCCTATGGATTCCCAAAAAAAGTTTGTTATAGTTATGCCATTAACTGTTTCTTTGTTGTGTTTCCTATCAATCAAGGACTTTGTTCTCACCTGCTGCTTCACTTAAATATGTATCTTGTTTAACATAATCTTACTATATGAGTCTTATAGTTATCCATTTTCTATGTTTCTTCCTGTTTGTTTAGAGTTTTGGCAATTTATGTGTAAATTATGGAAATATTCCTAAAAGGTGAGCCATTTATCAATACTCATTTTGAATTTCTCCCACAGCAACATTTCAACATTTAAAAAAAAAAAAATGAAACTTCCACCTTTTCTGAAGATATGTTCATGACTGTCTGAATTTAATGTTAATTGATTAATTTATTATACTGCTTATGAATTAGTAATTACTGTTTTCTCTAAATGCTAGGGTAATCTTATTGTCTTCCCCACACCATCATCAAATTGCTGTTTGATGGTTTGTATCATGGCACTGCCTTGGCCATCATTAAAAGCTAAAATTATGAATCCTTAACTGCTACCCTGATGTAGTTTATTGTTAAAAGATGAAAACAAAAGGAAGTATGTCAATTGTGATTGTGACATGAACATTGTCACTAAGATGTTTCCCCGACTGGTGGGCCAGAGTAAGGTTCTGTACTGAGCAAGCCCTATTTTCACCTACAGAAGATACCAGTATAACTGACAAGTAGGGATCAGCTATGAGCATAGCCTTGGTGAAGCCTACTGAGGTGTAAATACTGTGCACACTGCGAGATTGCAAGAGTGTTGCAGCAGTTTCCCATGATGATGGTAGATAACACCCTTGTTTTGTTATAATTGTTCCTTTGCTTATATACCAAGATGAAACCAAACCATCACCAGACCCTGTCTATCACTTCATTCTTCCTGTTAGTATTATTCTGTCTCTCTCCACCCCCCTCCCCAACCACCTTTTATTGTTACTTTGTTGAGGGGAGTGGATCACACCACCTAGTTTTGCACCTCTCATTGGTCAGTTTGCCCTACTTCCTCATGCATTCATGTAAGGTTTGCTTCCTCTAGGTAGATTCCATCCAACAAGGTGATGTGCTGCATCTACCTGTGGGCAGGGTTTTCTTTTCTAAACTTTGCCAGTGCAGCAGTCAACTCTTTGCGATTTCCAGCTGTCTTGGTATTTTTAATAAGCACAACTTGCACACCAGACCTTTTTTCCTTGTCTGAGATGGCTAGGTATCCTCACTACCCAAGAGATCAGGGGGACATATGATATCATTAGTTCCAGCCCCAGCCCCACGCTAAAGTCGAGTCCAGTACCTTCTGTGGCAAGTACTATAACCTCTCCGACATGGCTCCTGCTTTCATTTCATACAAGAGTGAGCAGCTGGATATGACACGTGCTCCCAACATCAACCACAGTTATCTTCCAGGAAGGTTGTTAACACGATGTATCATTGGACACACATGATTTGTAATCACATTTAGACAGTGGATCTTAATCTGTTGGTTTACATTTTATTTTGTAACACTTTAAAAAATGTTTTGTTTATTTGATTACAGGGCATTTAAAGTAAAGAAAACAGCAACACTTGCAGAATTTATGGAAATCCTTGCTGAAAATTTGGTGAGTTTCATTTTCTTTCGATTAATTCCAATGGTATTTTTGGACATATTTAACCTGTCTTTGAAGATATTTAAAATATCCATGTTGTTGTTTGTTGTTTTCTTTACCTAAAAAATTGATTAATTTAGCAGATTTTATGTGGAATTATTCAATAACAAATATGTCTCCAAATAATGATTAAAGGATTCAGATTTTTAAATTTGACCTGGGTTGCCAGGTCAACTCATCCTAAAATGGATACCATGAAATGTCTTGGGAAGTAAAGACAGTGGACATGATACTGACCACATCCGCTGTCCAGTAGTGTCGATTGGTCTATACAAATATGTGTCTAGCAACTTATGCCCAGTACAAATTCAGGCTTGTACAGGGGACCATTACTTTTACTATAATGATTGTTATAGTGGCATTTTGAGGCCTGAGGTGACCTGAAGCAACCAAGAAGGTATAAATAAATGTTATTACTTGAACAGGGGGCGGAGTGGTCTCGGGGTGTCAGCCTCGAATGCTGGAGGTCCTGGGTTCAAGCCCCGGTGAGGGCCGGGATTTTTTTCACGTGGAATTCTGTAACAACAATTTCACCTGGTCTCTGGGTAGTGAGATTGGACGCCCGTGTGTATTGTTGTGTACGTAAAAAACATCCCTTGGCAGTTGGAAATCAAAAAAGAGTAGTCTAACGGCACTGCCTGGGCAAAGTTTTCGAGTTCTACCCAAATCTACCCAAAGTATTTCAGGATCCTCGCCTGTGCTATGGAGTCTGTGCTCTGAGCTGAATTTCTGCAGACTCAGGTTTGAGTTAGGAGTAGAATGGAGCACTTATGGGTTACACCCGTGTGCCGTGATGGTGATCCGTCGACTAAACTATTACTTGAACATAAGAAGGCAAGAGATGGACCAAGAAACATGCGGCATAAAAGCATAGAGGTGGAGATAATGATAATTGTTTGTCAGCCTCATACAGAATGATTATGGATTGAGCAAAAAGTCATGTTACTAACAAGTTGCTACAAGATATGATGTTTGTTAATTCCACACCAAATAATGAAATGATGAGAATTACCAGATCTATTTTACATTGAACGTATTGTTATACAACTTTCAGTAGTAACGAATAAAGTATTTTCAAAGTTTGTTACACTTATGATGTTTTTACATTTGTTGAACATATTTTAGTTCCTACATTATTCATTACTTGACCTTTTTTTATTTCATTCAGAAATATCCTATACAACAAATCAGGCCCTGGCCCTTTCATTGTCGACAGAACCAAACATTTAGGCCAACAGTCCTTGATCTGGAGTCAGATTTCAACAAACAGGCAAGCTAACTGTTTAAATAGAGCTCTAACTAGTGTAGATGTAGATTCTCTGGAGTATGGTAAGGATCCATTGAACATACGATTTTACACTTTAAACAAATTAAAACTATTTATCTACTAAGTCTACCATGTCCTATCTCATTGCTACAAATTCTACATATAGTCTACTGAAACTTGAGGCAAAGAAGAAAGTGGTAAACACATATGGCAAGTGCTGATATGTTTCATATATACTATGTTTCGTATATACTATGTTTCGTATATTTCGTATATACAATAACATGGTGCCAGTTGACTGCTGCTTTCTTCAACAATTTGACTTTGCAGGGAAATTTTATAAGGGTGGGTTTATCCTAGCATCAGTTGCGTTTGGGGAAAAACAACACCTCAACTAGAGATTGAACCTGGACTACTGTTCATAGCATGTTAGAAACCAAAAGATTATTTGAGAACTGTATTTACCCATTTGGGTGTCTGTCACCACATTGTTTCTATAATCTGTACTGTTTTCATAGATGATGATCATCATCATGTGCTGTGCTGACAAGCCTGGGCAGACATGGTTTGTTATCTTTTAACCCAGTCTTGGATCAAATCTATGTTCTTGTCCCGATTATGTCATGTGGCCAAGCCATGCAGGCATTCATCTCTTTGTCTTAACTTTGTCCTTTTCCCCATCAAGTTTGCTCATTGTCACTAAGTTTTCAAGTTTATATGTCTCCTCATTACCTGCCCCAATAATGATGACTGTCTACGTCTTATGAATCTAACATTGTGTGAGTTATTGAATCATCATGTACTAGGCATCAATAAAGAATATGGTCTGCCATTGCTTTCCTTCTTTTTAATGACCATATTGTTCACTGACCATCTCCATTGTCACTTAGAAATCCTCTGCCAACGGTCACAAACTTGAGACAGTAACAAACTATCTGTCACTTGCTTTCAAACTCGGTCCACAACTTGTTGTTTTGTATGATTATCATTATAAATTTAATCACTCTCCCTTTCCATCTCTCTTCTGTACCTCCTTCATATTATCTGTTTATATTCTTCTTGCACTATATTTTAATTTGTATCTTTCTCTTCTTGTATTGCCTTTCTTCAGCTAGCATCCCCATTCATGTTTTGTTTCTCCTGTTTATTAAATTGCCATGTCAGTTGCTTTCCCAACTCTCCATTCTTTCACTTATACATTTTCAGACCCATATTGTCATTTCCTATCTGTCCAGATCTTTGAGGCAAGAATTCCTCATGGTTCAGGATTTGTTATTTATTCTTCTTCTGCGTTCATCCAGAGATATATTTTTTTCGGACGTGATTGCATTGTGCCTGTTTACAGCAGAGCTGCGTTCTTGCACTGTTAGGCTGACACATCCCACTTCTGCGGGCATTTGTTGACCGGGTTAACCTTCCTGGGGTTTTATTATTTCGATTCTTGCGATTTTACCACATAATTATATCTTAATGTAGTTTGTATGAGTTTTTTGTTTTGTTTTTGTTTGATGATGAAGGCTTTGTCATCACAGTATCGACTCCGTTTTTGCTGTTTAACAAGTTCTTATAATACTGGCCTCTCTCACTTTCTGATTTTCCTGATTCCATTGCACTATTCTACCAGAAGTCACAAAACTACCTTTGCAGGATGTAGCAAAATTCCCCCAGCCCCTATTGGCTGTCTGTGATTTGCTAGGTAATTTTTTGTTCATTAGTTTGCCAATGCTCCCTGAACGAGACGTCTCATCATTTAAGTCAAATTGACCGGTGTGGAATAAACTAAACCCACGACCGTGGTCACCAGAGAAAGTCTAATTGCGAGCGCATTAAACCTTTTAGTTATGTCGACCTCTGCAAAACTATTAGTAGAAACAAAATACATGATCAGTGGCCAGATAATGTGTTAAATATTGCTATAGAGACTCAGTGGCCTGCCAATATCTGTAGGCCATTTAAATTAACCATTATCTCCAAGTGGCATCCGCTGGATATTAAAGTCGAGAGGTCTCAGACTAAATTAGTGGAATTCTGGCACTCAGTGAAACATGATCCACTTGAGTTTGATTCTCCTTCAAACTACATTGGCCTGGCACATATCAGTGGACTAAATATTGCTGGAATAATCACTAAGCTAAATTCTCTTGTATTGAAATATTTCCTCATGTAACTTCTGCCCACCTCCCTACAGGTCTCTGAGCTTTCTGAACAAGAAAACCCTTGGGTCATCTTTGTTGAAACATTACCTCCTGAGAGCAGCAAGCAAGAACTGCCACCATTTGATAAAGACAGTGAGTACAACACTTGAGGGGAGTTTGTAGTAGCATCTCTTTGTGTCAGGCACACCCTTCAGAATGTGTGTTGTTTTTTAAAAAAAGGTCAATTTTCATAATTTTCATGGCATATTCTGAATATGGTGGTAGAGATTTAGTTTCTTCACTACTTGAGCTCCAGAGATGTGGTGCTGAAAATCACTGACAAGGATTAAATGCTTTCATGTTCAGCAGCCCAATTTTAGGTCAATGTTGCTGTGATAATCCTGCTCATTACAAGTAGAACAGGAATGAATGAAAAAGAAAACTACTGTTCTCTGACATATTTCAGTATTAGCAGACTTCAATCCAATTAAATTAAACATATGGAGAAGAGAATTAAAGATGGAGATGAATGAAACAGAGGAGGACATGAAGGGAATTACGGGAGACAACAAAAGATTGGACAGCTTGAGTTGGTTGAGTGTCTATGCCACAGTAGAGGATAAAGGGGAGCAGACAAGGAAGAAGCAGACTTTCACAATACTCTGCTTGTATCTAAGGGTTGAATATGCTAGCTGAGGGTGAGTCCTGTAAACAGGTAGTACATAACGTTCTGTGAGCTGCTTAGCTAATATTTACATAGATACAGACATATCCTGCTTACTGATACCTCACTTAATCAATATTCCACTTAGCCAACCCTTTACAGGTATAATCATACTCTATGTAGTCAGCTGTGTGTCTTGCTTAATTAAGCAACTTGTTTCATCTGCCTTTGTTGGTGGGAGTGGATGGAGTTATTATTTAGCTTTCGCCTACTTTCATATGTATTCATTGTGTGCATTTTTCTGTCGACAACGTACGTTTTGCAAGATAAATAAAGAATATGTTTTGCTACTTATGATTTCTGCTCACTTGTGGTGCTTTAGTCCCTAACATTTTGGGCAAGCAGATATGCCTGTACTTGTAAATGCTCCACTACATCCTAAGCTTAGAAGCAACACATCAGAATATTGCAAGATTGGTACGACTTAGGAATAAACAGTTTGGTACACCTGACTTAGTCAGAAATGGTTTGGTACACCTTATTTTGGAAGAAATGGTTTGTTGCTCCTTCCTTATGAAGAAATGTTTAGGTATGCCTTACACAGGAAGAAATGGTTTGGTACACCTCACCTAGGAAGAAAGTCTTCTCACAACAGTTTTATTGTTTTTATTTTGGTCATAATTTAAATTATTTTTTTTTACATTACAGGTGATGTCCTTCTGTTCTTGAAATTGTATGACCCTAGAGCAAAGTCCATTTCTTATGTTGGCCATCTGTATGTCCCTATATCTGCCAAGGCTAGTAAGTGACAGTTTTCTGGAGTGTTAACTCTATTGTAAAAGCAATTATAAGGTGTGTGTTTGATGGGAAAGTGTGAGCATGCACATATTTTATTCTGTCTTGCATTGAGATCTACATGTATGTTGCTAGAAATGTTAATTTCATTAACAGATGCCTGTATGATAGAATGACTAAATCAACAAGTGGAAGTGGTTGGCTTTGCAAGAACACAATCGCAGATGACAGAATGGGCATTGTGGCTAAAAGGCCTTTGACGGCACACACAAAGAGACACCGATACAGTTGCAAGTTGAGTTTAGAAATGACATCATTGCTTCCTTCTGTCCCCTCGTTCAGCAGCCAGCGAGGAGTAATTCTGCTAATGGTTCCAATTGCCATCTAATTGAAAGTTCTTCTGGTCTTCTATCTCAATTTTGAAATTCGCCCAGAGCCCCTGCCAATCCCCCGCCATATCATTCTCTCAACACATCAGTCTGTTCCACTGCTTTCTCCACTTGGTCCCACAGGCACATGAGCACCTCTCCCTTATCCATAGGTTATCTACCACAGAGAGGTGCATTCCCTGCCAGCCTATGAGCTTGTTAATTCCCCCACACTCCCGCATGATCAGATTACTTGACTACTATGTCCTTGAAATTACAATAGTGCCTGTATGCCAGCAGGGGGCATCTGAGAAATCCTCGAATCAGCATGATGGATGGAAACATGCTTGAAGTGGACATTTTAACAGTAATGTTATGGTAGTGATTAGTAAGAGAAAGGATATGACTTGTTCATTTGTTCCTGCTTGGAAGAGAGAGCCTCAGCTAGATTGGGAACACTGAAAAGCTGTTATACAGAATAATAAAATTACGGTTGCATCCCAGAACCATCAGTGTAGAACTCATGAGAAGAACTAACAGCATTCCTGTGTAACAAATTAAGGAAGAAATCCAGACTTCAGATGGGAGACATGTTGAGGCAACCAGCTAAAAGTATACAATTCTGTTTTATAATCCACAAGTTCACATTAAACATTGAGACAAAAAAAACAACAACATGGAGATGGTTTGAAAGAAAATATAGAAAGACAGACAGAACTTGAAAAGATGGCAAAGAATGTATGTACCAGGCTGAAGCTGATTGAGAAACTATTCTACATGAAGACTTAAACGATAGAAGAAAAATTAATAATTCTTTAAAATTATCTGTCCGGAAATGTTATTTCTAGCAAACGTTGTCAGATGGTTTTGCTTTGAACAACTTCAAGCTGCAGATAGACAGGAGCATTGTGTGTGTGTGTGTCATTGGGAACAAAATTATCAGTTCACTAACTCTTATCACATTATAGCTTTCTTAGACTAACTACACTGCAGAAAGACGACCACAAGCAGATGATTCTACTAAAATAAGAACAACTTTTAGTATAAGAAACAACGGGGGTAAAATGTCTGATGAAGAGTTAATATTTCACAAGGATATATTATGATGATCCACTTCTATAAATATATGGAGCATAACATTGAAGCATTTGAAATGGGTCTTTAGAAAACTAGGGTGAGTTTCTTGAATGAAAATAAAGATAATTAAGGAAATTGTAGAAGAACTTAATATAAAAAGAATGCTCCTGAATGAAATAAAAATATAAAAGACATGGTATTTTGGTAACATAAAGATCTGCTGAAAAGTATAACGGAGATCAGTTTTAGTCGATGGATCAATTTCACGGCACACGGGTGCAACCCATAAGTGTTCCGTTCTCCTAACTCAAACGTGAGTCTGGAGAAACTCAGCTCTGTGCACGAACTCCGTAGCACCGGCGAGGATCCTGAAATACTTTTGGGTAGATTTTTAACTCGAAATTTTGCCCGGGCAGCGCCGTTAGGCTACTCTTTTTCGATTTCCAACTGCCAAGGGATTTTTTACTTGCGTAACAATACACACGGGCGTCCGATCTCACTACCCAGAGACCAGGGGAAATTTATTACTAGAAGTCCATGAGAAAAAATCCCAGCAACACCGGGGCTTGAACCCGGGACCTCCAGCACTCGAGGCGGGCACCATACCTTGAGACCACGCACCCTCAATGGAGATCAAATTGAGGGCAATGTCAAAAATGTAAATGAACAGACAGTAAGATATGGTTAGGACACAAGCTAACAGAATGTACAGTGTAGAGATGGCGCTGTGTGATTGTATTCTTCTTCTTTTGTCCTTGGGATTCCTGTTGGAATATAGGCCCACAACTATGCATACCAAGCCCTCTGTAGGTCTGTTCATGATTGGTTGGATGTTGGCTGGTTTGTATTTTTCTAAAGTGTGAGAAAATGTCTCGGATCAACTCTTGTTAGTCATGTTTTATGACATGCTCAAGAGGTCTACCGTGTTTACAAGAAGAAAAAACTATTCTTTATTTCCCCTGTGGGGCCCCAGTAACACGCAGGCAAGTTGATACAACTTTGATGATGATGATACAACATTGATGATGATGATGATAATTTGTGAAACTAAACATGTTGACAGGTGTTAGGGATGTAGATTTGTAATTTGGTGTTTCTATTTGCTGTCTAGATGAACTAGTACCACAGCTGAATCGAAAAGCTGGTTTTCCAGTCAGCACACCATTACTGTTGTATGAGGTATGGGGGAAATTTGCCCTTTGTTTCAAGAATATTTGTTTGCAATACTTCTATGTTGTTGATCTCATGCTGAAATTCTGCTAACTTTATTGTGGGGGTCAATGTGGCTGAGAGGTTTAACACACTTAAACTTTCAATTCTGGCTATGGTGTAGTCACCAGTCAGTGAGACTTAAATGTTGACTTCTCGATCTTGACTTGGGGACATAAATTACAAGTATCTCAGAAGTCACAGGGGGGTTATCTGATGGAGCGGGACACTGGTAATAGGGAAAGCTAACCCCTGACGCAAAAACTCAGCACTCACTAGAAGTAGCAACTACTGGTAGTAATAGCATGTGTGTGGAATATGCTCAAGTTCAAAGTGGACAAATATTTTTTTTAAACGCAAGCAGATTGTCAAGATTGGCTTTTTGTGGTGGAATGTTGAAATATCTCACAGTTTGAGAAAGATGAAGACAGGCATGCTTTGTGCAATGGCATGCTTCAGTGCAAACATCAAAGATAAGGAGCATCTTTTCTCCAGGACATGCTGTTGTGGCGGGAAATGAGCAGGCGGAACAGTAAGACCATGAAAGTATATATTACACTTAGTATCATCTAGTACCAATTTCAAAGTAAGAGATGCTATATTTAAATTAATGTGGGGAGGGTACAGACAAAAGAATCTTTTAAAATTTTTATTTCATTTAGATTAATTCTTTAACAGTATATTTAAAACTGTTAAAGATGAAAAGATTGACTTCATTGCACTGGGTTTCACCCTATCTGACCCAGTCTCTGTTTTTGCAGAATAGCAAGCTGCTTACCAAGAACATTGCACACAGTGCATGCTCAGTAGCTCCGATGATGACATCCCCAGGAGTCTCTAGAAAAATTGCACTCATGACCTGAATGATGCAGTCTCACAGCAGACAGCTTGACCACTGCACTACAGAGATCACACACACACACACACCCCCCCCCCCCATTATTTTTACACATGCGCTCTCTCTCTCTCTCTCTCTCTCTCTCTCTCTCTCTCTCTCTCTCTCTCTCTCTCTCCTCTCTCTCTCTCTCTCTCTCTCTCTCTCTCTCTCTCTCTCTCTTTCTTTCTTTCTCTCTCTGTCTGTCTGTATATTGATATTGCTACAAGCCATTACAAAAGATAAAAGGACACTGACAGAACTGAGCTTATCTTTAATGTTTTGTTTGCAGGAAGTCAAGCCAAACTTGATAGAACGACTTGAGGACCTCAACCTGCCCATGGAAAAGTTGCTTGATGAGCTTATGGATGGTGACATTATAGTCTTTCAGCGGGATGAAGAGGATCTGTCACATTACCCCTTGCCAACACCAAAGGAGTATTTCAGGTACCTGGAAACACTCATAGATACATTTGTGGATAAGTTCTTAAATATTCTCTAGGTCACATTCTTCTTTGAACAAATGACTGTTTATGTATGCGCATGACATGAACTTCTTGACTGCCCAACTTAGACTTTCATTGCCAAACGTAACTAAAGTCGCTTTAACCCTTTCGCGGCTATAGACGAGTTAAGTAGTACCGCGGTACGATGCTGTTGACGAGTTGACTCGCCTCCCGTAATCTGTCCCCCCGGTGCTATAGACGAGCTAACCCGTTTATACCATCTATACAAGAAGGCTATAGCCGTTTTCAAGCGTTTATGAATGGGCACAAAGGTTACCTATTTTTAGATCCAAATGACCTATTTCACAGGCTCAACAGGCGTTAGTGTGCTGATAATGTGTTGTTGAGACAGTTTCGCCAGCAACAAGCCTGTTTTGTGCGTTTTAATTTCTACGGTGTACTGGTTTGATAATACCCCCGCGTTTGTGATAGAGTATTTGTGCTTTTCACATAATTGTTTTATAAAATGGCGAAGAAATCAGTTCGTATAGATGAAGAATTAATGGAGTTTCTTTCACGAAGTGACAGCGAAGATGAATTCCAAATGAGCGACGAAGATGACGAGATCATGCAACCATCTACATCGAAAGAAAAAACCGGCGTAACTGAAAAGAGGTTATTTGCCAGTCCTGCGTCCTCATCATCATCGGAAGCAGAGTCCAGTGAGAATGAGGAGATGCCCTCAAAACGGCAGAAAACCGACTCAATGGCATGGACTTCCAATGATTTGAGACCGGTTATACACGGTTTTGATGATTCCAGCTCTGGCTGTAAAGCGGCTGTCAATAAGGACAGTTCAGTGCTTGAGTTTTTTTTTACTATTTTTCACTGAAACACTTGTTATAGGCATCGCTGATGAATGCAACAGGTTTTACAAGAACATTTTAGAGAATGCTCCTGACACTGTTAGCGCTCGTCTTTCCCGCTGGACAGATACTAATTATGACGAACTTTTTTGCTTTTTTGCTTTGTGCATGCTAATGCCAAGAGTAAAGAAACTTAAAATTGTTGAGTACTGGTCAAAGGACTTTTTGCTCCGTACTCCTGTGTTCAGCGAGGTAATGTCTCGGGATCGATTTTTACTACTTTTGCGAATGCTGCACTTCGCAGACAACAACGTTGACGCCGGCGGAGACAGACTTTACAAGATTAGAAGTGTGATTGACAGTTTGCGTACGTCGTTCAAGAGTGCATTTTCGCCATATCAGAATGTTGTTATTGATGAATCGCTCCTTTTGTTCAAAGGACGATTATCATTCAAGCAATACATTCCATCAAAGAGAAGCAGATTTGGTGTGAAAACATTTGTTATGTGTGACTGCAGAACGGGTTATATTTTAGATTTTATTGTCTACACTGGTGTCAACAGTGACATTACTGTATCAGGTCTTGGGAAGGGGGCTGATATTGTTACTACTTTACTGGCACCATATCTCCAAAACGGGCATACCCTTTTTGTAGATAATTGGTACACCAGTCCTAATTTGTTTATGTGGCTTCACGATCATGCAACTAATGCATGTGGCACGGTCAGAAAGAATAGACAGAATTTGCCTAAAATGGAAGAAAAATTATTAAAAAAAGGAATTTGCTATAGGTCTACAAACTGTTTATTAGCCCTGAAATGGTGCGACAAAAGAGAAGTTTGGATGCTGTCTACATGTCACAATTCAGACATTGTACCAACAGAGAAAAAAGATTGGAAAACCGGAGAAAATACACAAAAGCCAAAGTGCATTGTTGACTACAATAAAATATGGGCGCGGTTGATCGGACTGACATGCTTCTCAGTTCTATTGAGTCAATTAGGAAAACTGTAAAGTGGTACAAGAAACTGTTTTTTCATGTTCTAGATCTGTCTATTTTAAATGCATATTCCATGTACAAATTGGTAACGGGGAATAATATTCCTCTTGCTGATTTTCATTTATCTTTAATTCGTGAAATTCTACAAAAATATTCTACGGAGAGAAGAAAGAGTGGAGGGGGACGAAGGAGCGAAGATCTGCCACTACGATTGGTACATCGTCATTTCCCATCTACAATAGAGTCCACAACGTCACAGAAGAAGGGGCCAACAAGAAAGTGTGTGGTGTGCTCTAAAAATAAAAAACGACGGGAATCAAGATATATGTGCAAGGATTGTGATGTACCTCTCTGTGTCGTACCTTGCTTCGGGGTCTTCCACAAACAACTAAATTATTAACTTTCCTTTGGTCTTTTCTTGTCATTCCATTCCTTGTTTTGCGTATGTTACGTTACACTATCAATCCATCTTGTTATTGGTCTTCCGATTGTCTGTGTCCTTTTAAAATAATGTGAATAGTTTATTTTTCTCTGTTATTGCTTCTGTAACATCGTCATTCCACCATATTGTTACATTTTATTTTTTTAATTTTTCTATCTTTTACCTAATATCTTAATATTAATACATTATTATTTATATATAATTAAAATAACTTTAAACTAAACATTTTTAAAACATGAATAAGCTATTTTGTTGTTTTATCTCTTTGTAAAAGTGTTTGTTCAAACAATGGTGCCAACCTACCCAGTTTAGGAGTGCTTAAATTTTCCGGTGTTACAAAAATGGTCAACACCGCCGTGATATTTCCAGTTTCTTAGAGGTCAAGAAAGTATTTAGCACAGGCGGGGCTGTCGGCGGAGAAAGTATTTAGCACTGGGCGGGACGCTACTCAGAATTACGTAGCATTAAAAGGGTTAAAACAAAGTCGCTTAAAAGTCGAGAGGATTGACTTCATAGCAACAGGTTTTATCCCATATGACTCGGTCTTTTTCTGCAGGGCGCCCAGCCGAAAGCGTTGCACAAAGCACGAACTCTGTAGCTCCAACGATGACCCCCAGGAGTCTCTGAGACAAATGCACTCGTGAAAGACCTTTAGCGGAAGTGGCTTTTGCCCTTGCAACAAGATTGCATACTAAGCATGGGCAGTGACCTGAGCATTAAGAGGAGTATATACCATACCATAGCAGTTCACTGAGGATTCTTGATATGGGTTCCAGACTTTTAAACTCTTTATGTCCCAAGTAGTTGGTATTTTTAAGTGACAGCTGTCTACATCAGGCACCGGCAGCCTATGTAACAGTGTACAGAGACTAACAAGACGTGAGTTCAATTACAAATATCGTTTATTATCTTGATGGTGACAACATGGCTCCTTCTTCCTCTGAGCCGGGATGTAAACTGCCCCAGACAACCCACTACGTCACGATTCAGCATCTCCCCTCGCTTTCAGTCCCAATGCTCAATCGTGCTGTAGCTGTTTCCCACTAGATCCTAATAATACCCCAATACTCAATGCTCCCCTACTGTTACACCTCCCCCCTATGTTTATTAAAGAATTTTCCTTATAAAGGAAAATTCTTTACTCCTAATCCCCTTACTCTATTCCCTCTTTTTCTTTACTTCTCACAGTTCCTCTAATTCTTCCCTATATTGTCAGCTAGTAACCCACTATATACTTCTTCTTCGATTCTACTTTGTATAATACATCGTGCCATGTATGGTAACTCTTTTAAAACTAAACACTCCTTCTCCCCCTTTCCATTTCCCCAAACTATATAGCTATCCACTATATATTTCTGGTTCTTTCTTGGCTCTTCAAGTTCCTGTATCAAATATACATATCATAAGAACAGCTCGTAAAATCGTTATCGTAACTTTTGACCTTATAAAATTTCTCTCTCTTCCAGAACACAGGACGTACAAAAACAATGTACTTAGAAAAAGTAAAGAAGCGGTGCGCACCGAGTGAGAAGTATAAAGAATGAATACTCAACATGACCACATGTACATACAGCAATGAATATTTAAGACACTCACATTTACCTCCCTTGCCAATAAAAAAAAATTTTGTAAAATAATTTTTTAAAATATACTTTATGAAATAGACCTTTGTTCACTATAAAACCTTTTGGCATAAGTTTTCATAAGCCTTATATATTCAACATTTACATTGCCATCCACAATTTTGTCCATATTTCGTTATCTCACCTTTAACCATGAGCCCATGTTCATATTTTATGAACACTTTTAATATAATTAACGCTGGTTTTTCACAGCACCTATATCTTGCCCCCGTACATCCCCTACTTATATACTTCTATTTACAGTCTTCCCCCTACCTTATATCAGTGGACAAAGTAGTTTTTATTAACTCTTTTCTGAACGAAAAACCTTAAGCAAAACCTCATATATTTGAAAATTAAACTTACTTAACTAACTTCATAACTTATTCATTAACCAAGTAACTTAATATACCAAACCATTAATGTTATCTAAATAAAATCAACACAAAACGTCATACCCCCAAATTAATCTAAAGAAAAAACACATTTTAAAATGACATAACATGCATTTTATCAAATCAGAATAAAACATTCTATTACTACCTATCACTATTGGACACTTTTACGGACCAATAGTTTTTTCTCCAAATACTAGGAACACAATCATCCTATTCTAAATCAATTAATCAAACCACAACAACAAAAAAACTTATTATATATGAGGCATTGAAACTTAGGCTCAATAAAACAACCAAATAATAGCCATCATTTTCCAGTACCAACTCAAGCATAAAAACATATATGACTCAATAAAACACAGTTTTCAAAACAATTAAAACTCTCTTAAAATTACTACGTACAGTGGCCCACCAACATTGGCCTCTCATACTAAGTAATGTAACGCATGTCACTTTATACAAGTCATTCCAGTATTTCCATGACCAAGAAAAACAAACACTTCACTGTCACATATGTATATCTGTTAACTGCAGACTAATTAGAACACATCTGTTCTATCTACACAAACAATCAGTAATCAACATTTACCATACCATTTATTATCTCCCTCATAACTTTCTATCATTTTCTATCTTACTACTAACACAACATAACATCCGGAATATCCTCTTAAGTAAGCACTGTAAACTACATGTTGAATCCTTTTTTCTATTATCAATTAACTTGTGATCTGGCCTGCCAATTATTTCCCTTGGACCAATCATCACTATAACTTATTAATCCTTATCGTTAAACACGGCATTTCTAGCATCAATAAAAAGTACATTCACCTATTGTACCAATACCCAATTTGTTCAATCTACGAAAAGCCAAGACGTAGAAACATAAATTCATCTAGCAATTCTATCACAAAGAGAAAAAAAAATTATATATATATTTATATATATGCCCCTCTATTAGTTAACCATTCCTCAAGACCACTTTTTAAAAAACATCCATAGAGTCCTTTTCCACTTCCACCGTTTCGTATACTTCTTCAAGCATCACTTTCACTTCTAAATCCTGAAACTTATAACTTGCCATCTGCAGTATTTTCTATTTATCTCCTACGTTTCCACTTCTTCAACAACTCCAAGTTTCTTTGAATAAGTGCTAACTCTACATCAATATCCTCTTCTTCGTACAACTTATTAGTTTCTTCCATACTACTAATTGATTCTGACTTTTCATCCATTTCTTCTTCTTCGTCTGTATGTCTCTCTTTAGCTGCCGCTAATCTCTTCTGTTCAATATCCATCTAAATTGTCAATCATTATTTCTTAAGGACCTTTCTAGTAGAGGCATATCTTCTCCGCTTGTTGAATAATCCCTAATTCTCCTCTGTCTTTTCACTTCTTTATCTCTTTGATTATCCATTCTTCTTTTCGTTGCTTGTCTAGTATTCTTAAATGGAGCACCTATTTCCTCTTCCATACTATCACAATGAGTTTCATTCACCTTTTCTTCTTCCATTGTTTTCGGAATCGTCTGTTCTTGCGTATCTTCATAACTTGGAGTTGCTAGTAACTGATTTTGTGTTGGTTCTTTTCTAAAACTTGGGGTTACTGTAGCTCCTCTGACAACTTGTTCATCTAAATATTCAGTGTCTGAATAATAATTATTATTATAATTCTCATTTCTCTTCTCCTCCTCATCTCTTCTTAAGTGTTCCACGTGTGCTCTTGCCACATGTCCTGTGACCTGGTTCTTGATAGTATACGATACATTACCTAGTTTTTCCAAAACGTAATAACCTGGGATCCAACGAGCATCAAACTTAGAGTTTCTTCTATGCTTCTTGTAATAAACTCTATCACCTACTTTAAACTCCTGTAATTTTGTATTTACATTTTTGTACCTTTTCTGTCTTTCCCTAGCTTTAAATACATTATTCTTTAATCTTACGTGTGCTTTATGCATTTCCTGTATTATGGTTTCTTGAAATTCTTCTCCCATATATTTCCGTCTCGGTTTTAACAGATTATCTATAGGTAGTATTGGTTCTCTCCCGTGTATTAAATAAAATGGTGAAAATCCCGTGCTCTCATTTTGATTTGTACGAATAGCACTAAGGGCAGGTCCTAAGAATAGATCCCAATCTTTTTCATGTTCATCAATAATCTTTGCTATCACGTCGTATAACGTCCGATGTTGACGTTCGTTTCTAGCATTTGACGAAGGTCTATAATATGAGGTTTTTATATGTTTTATATTCAAATCTTTCAATAACTTTTCGAATTTTTTATTTACAAACTCTCTACCATTATCCGTAAGTATACTTTGTGGGCAACTAAATCTTGGTACGAACTCCTGCAAAAAAATATTAATGACTGTATCTGCGCTCTTATCTGGAATTGCGTAAATTTCCGGCCAAAGACTGTAGACGTCTACTATGTGAATTAAATACACGTTTCCTGACAATGTTCTAGGGTGTGGGCCTGATATATCTAAACTAATCTTTTGCATTGGGAACTGAGGAATAATATCTGTATCTTGTAAGGGACACTTTATTGTTTTCATGTTCCTTAATCTGCATTTTTCACACGTATCCACATATTTGCATGCAGATTTAAACAAGTTTGGCCAATAATATTTGCTTGTAAGTGCTTTCACCAACTTGTCCCTACCGAGATGTCCATTTTCATTGTGATATGCTTTTAACACTTCATTTTCTAAATGTTTGGAATATATTTCCTTAGCTGTTCGTTCCTTTCACACATATAGTATAACTGTCCATCCTCTTGTAAAACCAAATAATTCTTTTTATATTGTTATCTTCCGTTTCTCTTAATTTTTCTTTTATTTGTATGACTTTTGGATCCAACTCTTGCTCTTCTTTCATATTAAATTGTGCTAACTGTAGGTCTTCTTCCCTATGTTCAGACTCTTGCTCCGATGGTTCACTTTCAAATTCTTCCCTATTTATTATGGCAGAATCTAAAATATTTACTTGCCAGTTTCGGTCGTCTATCTCTGGTTCAGCTTCATCTTCTGTATCTCCTGATGACTGTGGGTATGGAATCCTAGATAACAAATCAGCGCATGTGTTAATCCTACCTGGAATGTACTCTATTTTGTGTTGTATCCCTGTAGATTCAATGCCCAGGTCTGTATTTTCCTGTTCTGCACTGGAGCTTCTAAAAAAGACTTTAAAGGCATATGTCAGTTCTAATAACAAAATTTGCGTTATGTAAGTAGTAATTTAGTTTCTGAAGAGCATAATGAATGGCATATGCCTCCTTCTCAGTAGTAGTCCATTTTCGTTGTGATTTGCTAAGTTTATGAGACAAAAAGTAGATTGGCCTTTCACTTTTAACCCCTGGTATTCCAGAGTCTTTTCCTTCATATGGTTGAACCAAACATGCTCCTACTGCATTGTCCGAAGCATCTGTGTACAGTATTAACTGTTTGTTTAAGTCTGGATGCGTCAATAGTGGTACCAGTGTTAAGCTGTTTTTTAAATACTCGAACGCTTTTTGACACTCATCATCCCACTTAAATCTAGCGTATTTGCCTGTTAAATTTATAATAGGTTCTGCTATCTTTGAAAACGCTGGGACAAACCGCCTATAATATGCACAGGTTCCTATAAACGCACGCACTTCCTTAACGTTAGTTGGAGTAGGTAATTCTTTAATAACCTTTATCTTGGCCTGGTCTGGTTTAATACCTTCTCTATTTATAATATACCCCAAATATTTTGTTTCTGTCTTTAAAAACTGGCATTTACTAAGCTTCAATTTAACATCATGCCTTCTTAACCTGTCAAACACTAATTCAATATGTCTTAAATGATCCTGTACGTCTCCTGCTGTGAAGATGAGTATGTCGTCTATATAGGCTAGGGCAAACCTTTGCATACCTTCTAATACTTCATTTATTAAGAGCATGTAGTGAGAGGGTGCAGTTTTGACGCCAAAAGGCATTCGTAAAAATTCGTAAGAGCCCATATGGGTACAGAAGGCACTCTTTTTCTGCGCGTCCTTCGACATCGGAATACACCAGAATCCTGACCTTGCGTCCAGCGTCGTGAAATATGTAGAGCCATTAAGCAGCCCCAAAATATCAATTACTGGCAGTGGGTATGCTACATTCTTGGTGATTTTGTTCAACGCCCTGTAATCGCAGCAAAAGCGACTCGAACCATCAGGTTTGGCCACGATGACGACCGGAGATGACCACTCAGACTTCGATCTTGTTATTATTCCTGCTTTCAACATCTCTTCTATTGCCTTTTCCACGATTTCTCTATTTCTTAATGGAGTTCTATATGGTTTTAGACTTATTGGTGGATGGTCTCCCGTATCTATTTCCATTGTAACTGTCTGTGTCCTTCCCAATTCCAAATCACTAACTGCAAATACATCTTGATTTTGCCTTATAAGTTGTTCTAATACTTCCTTATTTCGGGCGGAGCTTTTAATTGTGCCAACAATTCTTGTTCCCTTGTCATTCTGTCTAGTGAATGTATTTGGGCTTTATTTCTTCTGGATGGATGGATCAATTCATCCATTCTGACGTTCCCTCTTCTTCTGCGTCCGCGTCTGTTATTAACCCTTTCACCAGAAGTTTCTGAATAACTTGTTCCCGACATTTCTGCTCTATCCGTTGCCAATATGTCACTAATGTTATGATCTAGTTTGGCTATCACACATCCTCTGTATAATTTGATTTCTCTACCTGTGTTGTTGATAACCATCACTGGAAAGGTTAAGTGTTTATCCAACGCTATTATTCCATCCGGAACTTCCAAACCAGGCTCATCAATTACTTCCTCTTGTAACTCAGTGACTCTGACTGTGTCTCCTTCCACATAATATGGGTTTCTCTTCAGCTTCGCTTGTATCAGATTAACCGACTGTGGTTTTAACGTCGTTGACATTTTAACTCTAACCAGTGCTGATATATGCATGTCTTCCTCCATATCTACATAGACGTCCTTGAATTTTAATTTATGTAAATCATAGAAAAGTCTTACTCCATTTTTTATTAAAAAATCTCTTCCTATCAACATGTTTCTATTTAAATCCTTCACTACATGAAAAAGATGTCTTATGTTGATTCCTCCTAACTTAAAATTTATCATTGTTTGTCCAATTACTTGTAAATTCTGTCCAGTAAACAGAGTGTAAATTATTATGAGTCTTAAATACTCTACAATTTCTTACTATTTTGTATAGAAAACTTTCTTTTACTACACTAACCTGAGCTCCCGAATCAATTAATGTACGAACTCTATACTTTCCTATTTCTATTATACAAGAGCTATAATCTGTTTTATTTTCTATAAATTGCTTGACTTCATCTAGTTGAAAATATTCTCTGTTCGTCCTATTATACCTGTTATTAACATATTCTCTCAACCTTGGGACCTTATTATTTCCCTTCCTATCATAGGTCCTTTCTAATAGGTAGGGCGCCAGTTTTCCTGCGTTCTTGTACCTGTAAAATTCCTGTGTCTATCTTCAACATTCCTACTCACTCTGTTATTGTCATGTCTACCCTGTGTATTCGACTGGACACGCCTGTTATTACAAAAACGAGAAACATGTCCCCGTTGACCGCAAACCCAACAGACAATATTTGTGTTATTTGTGTTTCCCACTGTCTCACTTGTAGGGTATCTCATATTTCTTCTTTCAACATAATCACTTCTATTTCTACCTTGTAACGTTTGTATACCTCCTCTCCTATTCCATCCGAATCTTGTTTGTCCTATTTCCATGGGCTCCTCAATCCTGTCTTCTCGACTCATTCCTATTTCTCGTCCTGTTCTCAATCTGAATCTACGTCGCAAATTTTCTTCTTGTACCGCGATGTCTACCGCTTGTGATAACCTCTCAGGGTTTTCCCTCATCAGTTTAAATTTCAAACCATCGGATTTTATGCCATCCACAAAAATGCCGACTAACATCCTCTCCACCTCCTCTCGAACATTCTGTCCCAAGAATGCCTCTTCAGCCAGGTTAATCAACCTATCGCTGAACAACTGTACCGTCTCTCCATTATTTTGTTTAGACTGTCTCAATACTGAAAACGCATGTTGTGGATCCGTTTATTTCTGCATACTTGTGTGCCAGGTCGGTCTTGAACTGCTCCCATGTTTCATCTACTCTAGCCTCTAACTTTCTTCTAATATGCTGTGAGACCGGTTCTGTGGCTGCCTGATATGCAAGTCTCATTTTCTCTTCATCTGTTGCAGATACTAAATACGCATATTTTTCTATGGAAGTAATCCATTTCTTAAACTCCCTGGCCTGTCCACTAAACTTAACGATTTCAGTTGTCATTCCCTGTTGTTTTATGACCGTATGAAGTCTATCTACCGCCGTTCCCACTCCCGACAAAACTTGTGCTACTGAATCCTGTTCTGTCATGTTTACAATATTTATACTTGTACAAGCAAACAAGAATAATATCTAAATTAATTAACTAAAGAATTCAATTATTTTCCAACCAATACCTTTTTTTTCTTGTTGAGGTTATCTTTCTAACCGAAAATGAAGTTCCTGGCGTCTATGTCTCTGTCTACTGAGCCTGAGAAAGCCGGTATTCGATCACCTGAATCAAGACCGATAAAGTGGGTTCTGTAAAGACCAAAATTTGCTCGACTGTAGTCCACAGGCGTCGATATGGCTCCACAAAGCTCGATATGGGTCCACAAAGCTCGATAGGGCTTCACAGGGCTCGATATGGTTCCACAAAGCTCGATATGGTTCCACAAAGCTCGATAGGGCTTCACAAAGCTCGATATGGCTTCACAGGGCTCGATATGGTTCCACAAAGCTCGATAGGGCTTCACAAAGCTCGATATGGTTCCACAAAGCTCGATAGGGCTTCACAAAGCTCGATATGGTTCCACAAAGCTCGATATGGCTTCACAGGGCTCGATATGGTTCCACAAAGCTCGATAGGGCTTCACAAAGCTCGATATGGTTCCACAAAGCTCGATATGGCTTCACAAAGCTCGATATGGTTCCACAAAGCTCGATAGGGCTTCACAGGGCTCGATATGGTTCCACAAAGCTCAATATGGCCTCACAAAGCTCGATAGGCTTCACAGGGCTTTTGAAATACAGTAAAGTTCTGAGATGAACCGACAAGGGCTCGATTTTAATGACTAGTTTACCGGGCCACAGCGATCAAAACCATCACTGGACGACGGTGATCAAGAAAATCAGTATTTCAGCCAAACTTGATAAGGAGCTTCGGTCCAGGCCAATTATAGCTGTAAGTCTCATAGACGGCCATTTTCTTAGAATTTGAGAGCAGAAAAAATTTACTCAGTCCGTTTACAAGCAAGTGACCTTCAGACCAGCCAGGTTAAAACAACGGCAGTCCAAACTCACAGGAGGATATCAACCATAGTTCGGTCACCCAGAGCACAATAACAAGCGGCTCCCGACTTTGACAAAAACCTCCAACAGACAGTAGCGCCATCTAAAAACTGATTCGAGAAAACGTTTGTTCTAAATGCAGGCCTCAAAAGGTAGTCTGGTCTGGATCTTTTGATGGTTTATTAGTACTTCGGATTGCGTCCGCGACGGCAAAGTCCAGTATCCTGGTTAAGCGGCACCATTTATTAGTCCTGTAACAGTGTACAGAGACTAACAAGACGTGAGTTCAATTACAAATATCGTTTATTATCTTGATGGTGACAACATGGCTCCTTCTTCCTCTGAGCCGGGATGTAAACTGCCCCCAGACAACCCACTACGTCACGATTCAGCATCTCCCCTCGCTTTCAGTCCCAATGCTCAATCGTGCTGTAGCTGTTTCCCACTAGATCCTAATAATACCCCAATACTCAATGCTCCCCTACTGTTACACCTACAGCATGCGTGCCAGTCACATGGAACAATTTTCATTAGCACTCTGAGTGAATTGAAATAGAGTATATGACCTTGGTAAAAAAAATTGTAGTTTATAATTAAATGAAAGCATATAATTCTTTAAAAGTTATTCTCATATTTATGTACCTTCAAAATGAAAGTTGTTAAAACATTGGAGGTAAGAATGGGCAATCTGATGCAAACTAACTGAATGAGTGTGGACAGCAATAACTTACGTTAACGAAGTTATATTTCTGCCCTATCCTTCCTCTATCTTTCCACCAACTCAGTAGTTCTTTCGACCATCGCATACCCATGCTAGTACAGTCTGGTAACCATAGCACAAAAGTTGATGTTGTTATTAAGTAATATGATGCTATTACATTGACGTTTAAAACGGCAAAAAAAAAAATATATGCTCTTTTCAGTGCTTTTGGATACACGAATATGGATTATACCAGTGGTTCTCAACCTTTTTTGGCCCGTGCCCCCCTTCACCATATTTTCAAAACGCCATTCTCCCCTTTCGTATTTCCTACCTTACACCCCCCCCCCCCCTGGAGTTTGAAAAAAGAGGTGTATGGTTTATGATGAAAATTACAGGGTTTATTATTTGCTTGTTGCATTAATTTTGTTTTCAGAGCAAAACTTAGAACGCACTTCTTCTTAAGAAATCAATGATTAGTTACAATACAATTGTCATATTTATTTGCAGGGATCTTTTTTATCAGGTTGAGGTGACTTTCTGTGATAAATCTGTGCCCAGTGATCTTGGCTTCACACTGGATCTGTCTCAGAAGATGAACTATGATCAGATGGCCAATGCAGTTGCTAGTCATTTGGACACAGATCCATACAAACTACAGTTCTTCAAATGTCAGGGGTACGTAGACATAACACAACTGAGAATGTTGTGTAATATTTTCTGTTAGTTCCTCTTTGTCTGCCTCTCGGGTCAATGACTAAATCAGGAGGTTTTGTATTCACATTACACACATTGAAGATTTCTCTGCAGTTGGAGAGTGTAAAGAGTATGCAGAAATTACGACTTCCTGGCAAGATGTCAGATTTAGAAATCCAACCCGCAAAGAATATCGTATGTGTCCAGTTGAAGGAAATTAACTGGGGTCCAAACAATAATGCATTGAAGTCAAATGTGTCGGCAAAAAAAAACATAAACATCTCACCTTAGCCGAAAACAGACACACGGTAATTAGAGTCCATCTCAGGCTAAATGGGTAAGGAAAACACCTCATATTATTATCAGGATCTGAAAAAATTCTACACCAATCTCACTCTGATATCTACACCAATCTCACTCTGATATCTACACCAATCTCACTCTGATATCTACACCAATCTCACTCTGATATCTACACCAATCTCACTCTGATATCTACACCAATCTCACTCTGATATCTACACCAATCTCACTCTGATATCTACACCAATCTCACTCTGATATCTACACCAATCTCACTCTGATATCTACACCAATCTCACTCTGATATCTACACCAATCTCACTCTGATATCTACACCAGTCTCACTCTGATATCTACACCAATCTCACTCTGATATCTACACCAATCTCACTCTGATATCTACACCAATCTCACTCTGATATCTACACCAATCTCACTCTGATATCTACACCAATCTCACTCTGATATCTACACCAGTCTCACTCTGATATCTACACCAATCTCACTCTGATATCTACACCAGTCTCACTCTGATATCTACACCAATCTCACTCTGATATCTACACCAATCTCACTCTGATATCTACACCAATCTCACTCTGATATCTACACCAATCTCACTCTGATATCTACACCAATCTCACTCTGATATCTACACCAATCTCACTCTGATATCTACACCAATCTCACTCTGATATCTACACCAATCTCACTCTGATATCTACACCAATCTCACTCTGATATCTACACCAGTCTCACTCTGATATCTACACCAATCTCACTCTGATATCTACACCAATCTCACTCTGATATCTACACCAATCTCACTCTGATATCTACACCAATCTCACTCTGATATCTACACCAATCTCACTCTGATATCTACACCAATCTCACTCTGATATCTACACCAATCTCACTCTGATAGGTGCAAGTCCTCTTTAAGTCCTAGATAACCTGGACACTAATGCATCAGACGTAAGAGTTAAAACTCGGTCGTCCAGAGGATTTACAACTAACACCAACTATGTTATGACCGTACTGGTTTTATTCTGTGTATCAGTGGTAATGTCCTTACTGATTTCATTTAGTATACCATCTATAGTAATGTCTTACTGGCTTACTACAATGTATCAATAGTAATGTCCTTACTGATTTCATTTAGTATACCATCTATAGTAATGTCTTACTGGTTTACTTCAGTGTATCAATAGTAGTTTCCTTACTGATTTCATTAAGTATACCATCTATAGTAATGTTCTTACTGATTTTCTTCAGTGTATCTACAATGTTTTTTTATCGGTCTCCTTTAGTAAACCAACTCTGTTAATATCTTACTGGTTTACTTCATTGTATCAATAGTAATGTCCTATAGTGTCTTTTCTGGTGTCCTTTAGTATACCAACTATAGTATTGTCTTTTCTGGTTTCCTTTAGTATACCAACTATTTTTTTTTTTTTTTTTTTTTGCATATCCTTTACAGGACATTGCTGTCAACAGCAGCTTCTTTCAGCTGTCTGTTGATTTCTTGGCAAGATTACGCTCAGTAGTTTGCCATTGCTTTCTGAGCGGCCGGCTCAGTATCCCGCAAGTCAACCGCTCCCAGTTCTCTCCCGCTACGAGACTCTACGTGATAAACGGGATTACGGAGAAAGTGTTGTAACCCCTCAGCCAGAGAGACCGGCATACCAATTATAGTATTGTCTTTTCTGGTGTCCTTTAGTATACCAACTATAGTATTGTCTTTTCTGGTTTCCTTTAGTGTACCAACTATAGTGTCTTTTCTGGTTTCCTTTAGTATACCAACTCTAGTATTGTCTTTTCTGGTTTCCTTTAGTATACCAACTATAGTATTGTCTTTCCTGGTTTCCTTTAGTATACCAACTCTAGTATTGTCTTTTCTGGTTTCCTTTAGTATACCAACTCTAGTATTGCCTTTCCTGGTTTCCTTTAGTATACCAACTCTAGTATTGTCTTTTCTGGTTTCCTTTAGTATACCAACTCTAGTATTGTCTTTTCTGGTTTCCTTTAGTATACCAACTCTAGTATTGTCTTTTCTGGTTTCCTTTAGTATACCAACTCTAGTATTGCCTTTCCTGGTTTCCTTTAGTATACCAACTCTAGTATTGTCTTTTCTGGTTTCCTTTAGTATACCAACTCTAGTATTGTCTTTTCTGGTTTCCTTTAGTATTCCAACTCTAGTATTGTCTTTTCTGGTTTCCTTTAGTATACCAACTATAGTATTGTCTTTCCTGGTTTCCTTTAGTATACCAACTCTAGTATTGTCTTTTCTGGTTTCCTTTAGTATACCAGCTCTAGTATTGCCTTTCCTGGTTTCCTTTAGTATACCAACTCTAGTATTGTCTTTTCTGGTTTCCTTTAGTATACCAACTATAGTATTGTCTTTTCTGGTTTCCTTTAGTATACCAACTATAGTATTGTCTTTTCTGGTTTCCTTTAGTATACCAACTATAGTATTGCCTTTCCTGGTTTCCTTTAGTATACCAACTCTAGTATTGTCTTTTTCTGGTTTCCTTTAGTATACCAACTCTAGTATTGTCTTTTCTGGTTTCCTTTAGTATACCAACTATAGTATTGTCTTTTCTGGTTTCTTTTAGTATACCAACTATAGTATTGTCTTTTCTGGTTTCGTGGCAAAGGGGTTACGGACGCAGTGTTTGAAACATAGCTACAGGCGACTTGGCAGCAGACCGCCTTGCGTTGGGTTTTTTATACAATGGTATGGGTTTCAGTCATTCAGAAAGCAATGGACAAACTACTGAAATGTAAACTTGCCAAGAGATCACAAACAGCCAAAACAGGCTGTCGTTGACTGTGACTGTCCTGTAAAGGATATGCAACTAACTTGGTGTATTGAACAGTAATGACTTTACTAGTTTCATTTAGTATTCTAACTGTAGTAATGTTCTTACTGGTTTCCTTTAGTGTATCAGTGATAATGACCTTACTGGTTTCCTTTAGTATACCAACTATTGTAATGATCTTACAGTTTCCTTTCATATATCAACTATAGTAATTAACTTGCTGGTTTCCTTCAGTATACACCAATGATCCCACTGGTTTCTTTTGGCATACCAGCTACAGTTATAACCTCACTGATTTCCTTCAGTATGCTAACTATAATGATTACCTCACTGGTTTCCTTCACAATACCAACTAGTTTTTCTTTATATGGTGACTGTGTATGGTTTTCTGTCCGTATAATTTCACTAATTTCCTGCAGTAATGATCTGACTAATTTCCTCCAGATTGCTACTGTGGTGGGTATTGTTCTGTAAACATTGTTACATTTATCTCAGGACACTTTTAAACAATGTAACTGTTTTGCTTCAACAGTTATAGAGATGGACCAGGAAACCCTGTCAAGTGCACTTATGAAGGGAATTTGAGGGATCTTCTGATCTACTCCAAACCCAGGCAACCCAAAAAACTATACTACCAGCAGGTGAGGGTCACATCTACCAGACTGGTTCTTGTTTTTCTTGTTTTCAGTATACATGCTGAACCTCTTTACACTCAGTCATTCATAGACGGTTTATAGTACTGTTAGAATTTATGCAGACAAATATGGCAGGATATGTATGTATATATATGCCCAAGCCCTGGCGGGGATCTATCTATCTGTCTGTCTGTCTGTCTGTCTGACCCGGCCCGGCTTCGCCCAGCTCCTGGTGGGGAGCATCTCATTTAATTCATATAAGTAGTCATATAAGATCCCGTTCCCGTTCCCGACTATCTATCTGTCTGTCTGTCTGACCCGGCCCGGCTTCGCCCAGTCCCTGGCGGGGATCTGTCTGTCTGTCTGGCCCGGCCTGGCTTCACCAGTCCCTGGTGGGGAGCATCTCATTTAATTCATATAAGTAGTCATATAAGTTCCCGTTACCGACTGTCTGTCTGTCTGTCTTTCTGACCCGGCCCGGCTTCGCCCAGGCCCTGGCGGGGATCTGTCTATCTATGTATGTATCTATCTATCTATCTATCTATCTATCTATCTATCTATCTATCTATCTATCTATCTATCTATCTATCTATGTAATATATATCTATCTATCTATAGCCAGGGGATTTAACTTAAGATATAACAATGCTACTAAAAGTTATGTCCCTTGTTTTATATTTTTTTATGTTCAGTCATGTAATTACAAAATTAAATTTTAGTAAGGTAATAGCTGATAGATAAAACTATGACAGTTGGTTGCACTGGAATGAGAAGAAGACGTGTAGAAAATTTCATCTCAATCGGATGGACCGTTCGCGAACACATAAAGAACAGACCCACATACATACATACATACACACATCGCCTTTTATATATATAGATATCTGTGTGTCAAACTCACAGATGAATGATGAAGACAAGACCTGGGTGTATAATTATAAACCAGAGAATAAGAGGTAGTCAGTGCAGTGGAAAAACCTGTTGTCTCTGGTTAAGAAAATGTCCACGACGCAGGAATCCGCTAGGACAGTCATGAAGACCATCTTTTGAGACATCAAGCGCCCTGTGTTGGTGCATTTCTAAGAAAGGAGTGAAACCATGACTTGTGCTCGATACAGTGACATGCTAGTGAACAAACTGAAACTTATTTTGTGTGTGTGTGTTGTAATTGAAGCCTGTGATACGATCAAAATGCTGGGGACTTTTGTCAACGGAAGTATTGTTTGCTGCATGACAACGCCGCCCCCCCCCCCCCCACATCTGGCTTCACATACAGTGGATACATTACATGCTGTGTCATTTGAGATCTTGAGACAACTGGCATGCAGTCCAGACTTTACACCATCAGACTTTCACTTGTTTGGACCCTTAACAGAACATTTGCAGGATCGAAGATTTGCAGAAGACAATGAGGTAATGGAGGCGGTGAAAAATTGGTTTAAGGCCACACTCAAAAAAGTTTTCCTAGAAGGCATCAAAAGCTAGTGGACCAAGTGTGTTGCTACGCAGGTGGGACTATGTTGAGAAATCTTCTTCTTCTTTGTGTTCATCCGGAGTGTTTTTTAGATGTGATTGCATTGTGTCTCGTTAGGCACCCTTGGGTCGAAACCCCTAGGCCAACACATCCGACTTTTAGCGTGCATTTTTGACCAGGTTAGCACTCCTGGGAGACTCTCACTTTTGCGGTACCGTCCACCTCCCAGCTGGTCAAGTTGGAACAGTCGAAGACTTCACGGTCGTATCCCTCAAAGGAAGGCAGGGACAGTCCATAGCATTTTCCGCCATCCTGGGTGGCTTCCATAATTGTAGAGCCGACACATAGCACTCTGGTGCTGGGCTCACCGAGGGAATCGTCACATCCTGTTTCCATTCCACGCTGATGCTCAAGCGTGCTGTAGTTTTGCCCACCCCATATACACTTAATGCTACAATATATATATATATATATATTCACAAGTACCCATCCTTCCGTCACCAAATGGTGAATGTTGTCTGAACAGAAATTTACAAACAATTTGCATATTTCACATCAGGATTGAATAAGATTGTCTTCAGCATCTCCTGTACACAGGGTTTGGTTGAAGCTTAACCTTTACATACATATGTTATTAAAACACAGCTTTTGGCAGTGTCTGTCTTGTTGAGCACATGGAAAATCTTGTCTTAAACTTTACAAGTTTTGGCACAGTAAAGCTTACTAGCCCATATGTTCGATGGCCTAAATGGCCAAATGCTTTGTTGTCCAAAGATAACAGTGATGTATGTTGTAACTAGCGAGTGTGTGATTTGTTTGTGAAATGAGCCCAGAAAATAGCAACCCTTTAGTCATAACTGTTATATAGTAAATGATGAGGTAAAGAATGAGCTGAGGTATTCAATTACCAGTTATGTGTGCTATATATATGTTATATATGTCTTGGTTATATATGTTATATATGTCATCATTTCCTGCAGCTGGACATGAAAATCAATGAATTAGAAAACAAGAAACAGTTCAAGGTGTTGTGGTTGAACAACAAATTGAAAGAAGAGGTAAGCTCTTCTGTATCTGTTGTCTTTAATGCTGTTACATGTTTTAGATGTGGTTAGTTACTGGCTTATTGCTTGTAATGATAGTTGGATATTATTGTATCTTCATGGCTCTTGGTTCTCAACCTTTTTTGGCCCATGCCCCCCTTTACCATATGTTCAAAACGTCCTTTCCCTTCCCCTCCCCCCTCCCCCATTTTGAATTTTCCTCCCTATAAATCCCCCCCCCCTTTACACAGTATACATAAAAATGGAAGCTAAATTTAATAACACATACTAGAACAAGTCTAGACATCTACATAAAACATGATTTGCGGGTTTACTTACATTATAAAACGAATTTCATTAAGGGCGAGAAGTACAGAACTGTAAAATTTAGGGGGGGGAGGGGGGGGGGGGGAGAATTCCCACCGGTTGAGAACCACTGCTCTATAGGAAGAATATGCTTTACAATAACAATTTGTATTTGAGTGTTGGGGGAGGGGAGGCGCACTCATGCACCCCCCTCCCCACACACACACACCCCCCCCCCCCCCACCACCACCACCACCACCACCACCAAAATGAAAACATTTATTTCCAGAATATTGTTTGTCCTTGTATAGTGTGCGAAGTATAGGTGTTGCTCATCTATTAACATATTCAGGAGTTGCTGTGACTCTTTTGCAGTCCCGTAGAGTGCAAAGTCTGGTCTGCAGAAGTCTCCAAAACAACACAGATAATTGTTGATCCACAATGAAGCGGTGTCTTCGTCAGTATAGTGCCTGACATGAAATGATTCTTCAGTCTCTTCAAAACAACTGAAGTGAAGGGCAAACCAAGATTCATTTAAGATTATCAGCTTTGTACTGTGCCAATTGTATTTTCATTTCTAGTGCCCTACTGTCACCACATTGGGAGAATCTTTCTTGAGGTACACAATTCTGATCCTGAAAAAAAATAGGTAGTAAGGTTTTTATCATGTGACTTAGCAATATGAATGGAAATTGTATATAGCATGACATGGAGTCAGCCTTAGCAACAGCAACATTGTAACACCTAACAACAAGGTAATTTTAAAACATTTAAACTATGAACACAATAAGCTTTGTTAATATTTGAATGTATGACAAAGTTTATATTCTACTCTTTCACTGTGGAGTATACCGCTAGGAAACACAAACTATGGGCAGATTTTCTCTGCAGACATCTAACACCTGAAGAGCCCGAGCCCAAGTGAACAGATTCACTTGAATGAATAAAATGTTACTAATTATTGGGGTCTGTGGTGGCGCAGTGACTAGCACACTGGCCTGCTGGCTAGGTGGTCACACTCCCAGGTTGACCCAGCCTAAGACAGGTACCAGGAAATATTCTGGACAGTCAAGACAACAGGCCTGATATTGACCACACCACCCATGGAGTGTCACTGGGTCTTTACAAATATGGGGCTAGCACCATATACCCAGTACACTTCCAGGCATGGGAAAAGGTCCTTGACTGTACTTACATTTATTGTTATTAGCCATTAGTATTTTAGTTATGAGTATTTGTCTTCCTCAGAGAGAACTTGTCCTATATCCAAATAAAAATGGTAAAGTGCAGGACCTGTTAGAGGAGGCCAAGAAACAGGTGGAACTTTCTGAAAATGGATCAGGCAAATGGAGGTCAGATGCTTAACTGTTCATGTGTGTATATATATGTATGTGGGTGGGGAAGTGGTTAGGTTGGTTGGTGTATTTAAGTCTTCTTAGTCAGATATCTTTCCTGGGGCAGACATTGGCAAGCATGACTCTCCTGCCCTCTCAGTCATCAGGTGTTTTGTTAAAAAGTCGCTTAAAAGTTGTTTTAAGGGTGTTAACACCTGTATTAACACCTTTAATGCTTAAAAGGTGTTTTGTTGGTGTTGCTTATATCATTATTTATTACCCAGCTGTTTAAGCTTCTACAATCTATCTGTACCTATCCCTGCCTCTCTTGCCCAGTATTGTCCCACACTAGGCTAATTTCTCTAGTCCACCTCTTCTGTGATGCTTTATGTGTTTTTTCCTTATGGTTTTGATGGGTGATCTTGTAACACCAGCAGCTATTACTCTCTCAGTGTATGTTTTCTTCTTTGCTCATGGTGTTATTATTATCAGAAAACCACATTCCACTCATTCTAGTCTCTTCCATGTCTCATTATCATTGTCCAGCATAGTCTCTTCCATGTTCCATTACTAATTGTCCAGCATAGTCTCTTCCATGTTCCATTACTCATTGTCTTACATAGTCTCTTCCATGTCCCATTACTCATTGTCTTACATAGTCTCTTCTATGTTCCATTACTCATTGTCTTACATAGTCTCTTCTATGTTCCATTACTCATTGTCTTACATAGTCTCTTCCATGTCCCATTACTCATTGTCTTACATAGTCTCTTCTATGTTCCATTACTCATTGTCTTACATAGTCTCTTCCATGTCCCATTACTCATTGTCTTAAATAGTCTCTTCCATGTTTCATTACTCATTGTCCAGCATAGTCTCTTCCATGTCCCATTACTCATTGTCCAGCATAGTCTCTTCTATGTTCCATTACTCATTGTCCAGCATAGTCTCTTCCATGTTCCATTACTCATTGTCTTACATAGTCTCTTCCATGTTCCATTACTCATTGTCCAGCATAGTCTCTTCCATGTTCCATTACTCATTGTCTTACATAGTCTCTTCCATGTTCCATTACTCATTGTCCAGCATAGTCTCTTCCATGTTCCATTACTCATTGTCCAGCAGTCTCTTCCATGTTCCATTACTCATTGTCTTACATAGCCTCTTCCATGTTCCATTACTCATTGTCCAGCATAGTCTCTTCCATGTTCCATTACTCATTGTCTTACATAGTCTCTTCCATGTTCCATTACTCATTGTCCAGCATAGTCTCTTCCATGTTCCATTACTCATTGTCCAGCATAGTCTCTTCCATGTTCCATTACTCATTGTCCAGCATAGTCTCTTCCATGTTCCATTACTCATTGTCCAGCATAGTCTCTTCCATGTTCTATTACTCATTGTCCAGCAGAGTCTCTTCCATATTCCATTACTCATTATCTTACATAGTCTCTTCCATGTTCCATTACTCATTGTCCAGCATAGTCTCTTCCATGTTCCATTACTCATTGTCTTACATAGTCTCTTCCATGTTCCATTACTCATTGCCCAGCATAGTCTCTTCCATGTTCCATTACTCATCGTCCAGCATAGTCTCTTCCATGTTCCATTACTCATCGTCCAGCATAGTCTCTTCCATGTTCCATTACTCATTGTCCAGCATAGTCTCTTCCATGTTCCATTACTCATTGTCCAGCATAGTCTCTTCCATGTTCCATTACTCATTGTCCAGCATAGTCTCTTCTATGTTACATTACTCATTGCCCAGCATAGTCTCTTCCATGTTCCATTACTCATTGTCCAGCATAGTCTCTTCCATGTTACATTACTCATTGTCTTACATAGTCTCTTCTATGTTCCATTACTCATTGCATAACAGTCTCTTCCATGTGTTCCATTACTCATTGGCCAGCATTCACATCGACAATTACAATATATATCCACAATATATATATATATATACTAGCTGACCCGGCCCGGCTTCGCCCAGGCCCTGGAGGGGATCTATCTATCTATCAGTCTGTCTGTCTGCTTGTTTGTCTGTCTGTCTGCTTGTTTGTCTGTCTGTCTGGCTGACCCGGCCCGGCTTCACCCAGTCCCTGGTGGGGAGCATCTCATTTAATTCATATAAGTAGTCATATAAGCTCTCCCGTTCCCGACTATCTGTCTGTCTGTCTGTCTGTCTGACCGGGCCCGGCTTCACCCAGTCCCTGGTGGGGAGCATCTAATTTAATTCATATACGTAGTCATATAAGCTCTCCCGTTCCCGACTATCTGTTTGTCTGTCTATCTGTCCCGGCCCGGCTTCACCCAGTCCCTGGTGGGGAGCATCTAATTTAATTCATATACGTAGTCATATAAGCTCTCCCGTTCCCGACTGTCTGTCTGTCTATCTGTCTGTCTAACCCGGCCCGGCTTCACCCAGTCCCTGGTGGGGAGCATGTCATCTAATTCATATAAGTAGTCAAATAAGCTTCCGTTCCCGACTATCTGTCTATCTATCTGACCCGGCGTGGTTTCGCCCAGCTCCTGGCGAACAGTAACTTAAAAGAATGTCCTTCCACACACCATTCAATGAAAACTGTAGAAAAAGATGGGTTACAATGTTATGCATTATGCATTATTTTTATGAAAACTTTGAAAATGCCTTAAAGATTATATCATTATTTATTATAACTCATATGCCTGAAAATAACTATAGACAAAGAGTTTAACAATAGTGCAAGTAAGTCCAACAATATGACTATAAAGTATATAGAAATGTTATTAAAAGTTATGCCCCTTGAAATAACTTTTCTAGAGTGAAGTCCCCCTGCTATATAGACATTATATAATGAAAATGGAAAAGTAAATGTTATTAAATAAGTAGAAGATTTTACATTAAGAAATTATTATAGTCGGTTGCACAGGAATGAAAGGAAGACGTGTAGAAAATGTCATCTCAATCGGATGTACCGTTATCGAACGCATCCAATACATAAATAGCCACAAACAAACATACACTCTGTTTTATAGATATATATATATATATATATATATATATATATATATATATATATATATGCATAAGCATAAGGGCGTTCATTAGAAATCTGTTCGTGCTGCACCGCGCTTAATTGCGTACTTTGAACATGATCATGTCATAGTCATGTGATAAGTAATGTACCAATGAATAAAAGAGCAAATGCTTATCATCCCATGATGCATAGGTTCTATTTCTGACCGTTGAGAAAATGGCCGGGTTGATCCCAAATCTGTCCAAAGAAGCTCAGAGAGCGGTGATTCAGTTTCTTTCATTTGAAGGATGTCGAAGAGTGGACATTCATCGAAGAATGCAGGCAGCATATGGTAACAAATGTGTGTCGAAGACAACAGTGACAGACTGGGCACAAATGTTTCGGAAAAGACGTCAGTTCACGGCAGATTTTGATGGCCGGGTCAAGCACATATTGTTGCAACTTAAAAAACCATTGCCAAAATTGATGCAGCAGTACAGATGAACCGTTGTCAAAGCATACGTTCGCTAGCGAAAGAATTTGATGTCAATTGGAACAATTTGAAAGGTCGTTCGTAAGAAACTACAATATTGGAAGGTGTGTTCACAGTGGGTACCACGGATGTTGACTGACCACCAAAAAGAGGAACGCATGGGATGGTGTTTGAACCACTTGCTGTGTTACAGAGTGCAGGGTGATGCATTTCTCTTCCGCATAGTGGCAGGCGATGAATCATGGTGTCACCACTTTGAACTGAGCAGCAAAAGAGAGAGCATGCAATGGAAGCATGCTAGATTACCAAAAGCCAAAAATTCAAGTTACAGGTTTCCGCTGGTAAGGTTATGCTGAGCGCATTTTTTGACCATGAAGGGCTATTGTTGGCCGACTTTAAGGAACCTGGTGTCAACATCAACTCTACCCACTACTTGCAAACATTAGACAAGCTGCTAAAAGCCACCAAGAATAAACGACCCGGCATGCTTTCTCGCAATGTGATTTTGTTGCACGATAATGCTCGTCCGCATGTCGCAAAGATTGTGCAGGAAGCATTAGCAAGGAAGAAGTGGGAAATTCTGCAACATCCAGCCTATAGTCCTGATTTGTCACCATGTGATTTTCATTTGTTCGGACCTCGAAAAAAAAAAGCTCTCAAGGGGCAACGATTTCACGCAGATGCAGACATTATGAACGCGGTAAACACTTGAATCCTTTTTTGCGGACGGCATTCGCCGGCTACCTAAGCAATCAGATGCTTCCCTGAATGCCTACGGCGACTTCTTCTGACCAACCCATGGTGCATAATTCATTCAAAATGAATTCTTTGTTTAATTCTACCACACCTGGTAATGTTTCTTTTCATGCTTTTGTAATAAAGCCATTGGAACGGTTTTCAAATGAACGTCCTAATATATAAGGAGAGGGTTGGTGGAAATGTCCCGTTATTTCATGCTCCTGCACGTATCTGCTGTGAATTTTGCTGCTTTTAACTTTCACACATAAATTAAATTTATTGACAAAATGATGTGAAAAACATCACATAATTTGTTTTTCATTCTTCATATAATTAAATATTGGAGTATCTTAAAGGGAAAAAGTATTAAGCTCTTCCTGTTTCTGTTATTTATTTTAGCTACACTTTGAATGCAACAAGAAAACAGTGTTAAATATACACCTTGCCTTTGTTGTGTATCACTGAGAACATTAGCTGAACAAAAGTGTTTTCTTTCATGAAAATTACCAGGTTGTTGGAAATTATCAGTTACAAGATCCTGGCAGTTCAGAAGGAAGATCTTGCTCTTGACCACCTAGTAGTGGGAGGTACCAAAACCTACCGCATTGAAGAGATCCCTGCGGATGAAGTGGACATGGCAGCAGATGAGCTGCTGATTCCTGTTGCTCACTTCCAAAAGGTAGACAAAATAAGATGATATTACATTTTTTAGTGTGATGTTGTTCATAATAGAACGACAGTTTTGGAAACATGCAATTAATTATTTAGTTACCTTATTTTAGTCGGTGCTGTGGCTTGGGAGCACTGACCACATTTCACAATTCCCTGACATACTGAGTTGAGGGTTTGAACTCATCTTCAGTTGATGTGAAAGCAGTCAGCCTGCATAGATGTTGATGGTATGGATATCGGAAAAATATATATATATCAGAAAGCAATAGGGGAAACTACTGAATGTAAAAAATGCCTAGTAAATCACCAAACGCCAGAACATGCTGGAGTTGATTGCAATGTTCTCTAAAGGACAAGCAACTAATTCTCCGGCTGAGGGGTTAGTGAACACAGTGTCACAATTCTCAACATACCAGGTGAGGGTTTGAAATCAGCCGCAGCCGATTTGCTTTGATTTCGATGGTATGAGTGTTGGCTGTTCAGAAAGCAATGGCAAATTACCCAACATCAAATTGCCTAGTAAATCACGAACAGCCAACAAATTCTGCAGTTGATAGCTTTATAAAAATAAAAATATGGAAGTCAACTAGTGAAAACCATTTTGCTTTAAGGAAGGTTGTTACACACATCCTGAGGCTAATTGCAGATTGCCACAAATGTCACTGTAAGGCTACTGCAGGAATGTGGGCATAACTTTGTGTTTAATAGATGCATTTAGTGCAGATGGTGCGGTGCTTTTGATGGCACCTGAAATGCCTTAAAGAGGCTGGCAAAACTAGAACATTATATACAACAATAAGAAAGAGACAAACAGCTTTTTTTGGTCATGTGATGAGAAGAGAGGCACTGGAGAACGCTGTGACAACTGGAAAGATCGAGGGGAAGAGAGGCAGAGGCAGACCATGAGAAATGATGCTATATGGATTGCGACGGTGGCATGGTGGAATATCAATTACAGAGTTGATCCAGAAAACCAAGGACAGAAATCTGTGGAGAGTCATGGACGCCTATGCCAGTCGGCACGGCACTTGATGATGATGAAAGGATATTAATTAATGTTGTATTTGGTTGGTTGATTAGTGAATCCTCTGGAAGACGGAGTTTGAACTCTTTACGTCTGATGCATTGAGTGGCCATATTGGTGTAGCAGTTAGGAAATTACAGTAGGGCTAAGGTTCAATGTCTGCATCGCCGTTCGTTACGGGAGGGAAAGACTGACCTCAGTGCATTCAGACCTAAAAAATGTGAGGGTCCTAACATTTCACTTACCCACAACATTTCACCTACCCACAACATTGTACTTACCCACAACCTTTCACCTACCCACAACATTTCACTTACCCACAACATTTCACTTACCCACAACCTTTCACCTACCCACAATCTTTCACTTACCCACAACCTTTCACTTACCCACAACCTTTCCTCTACCCGCAACATTTCACTTACCCACAATCTTTCACTTTCCTGCAACCTTTCACCTACCCACAACCTTTCACCTACCCACAACATTTCACTTACCCACAACATTTCACATACCCACAGCAGCACTGATGCTCAGGCTGTTTGAACCTTGAAAAGTGCTGGCCTCTATCACAGTCAGGTGTAGACTTTCTTCCCAACCTGCTACCAAAGTACCATGTCCATGGGGGGGGGGGGGTGTTGTAGAGCTCTCCTTACCCTCTCCAAGCTCAAGATTGGTACTAGAACTTCACATGTGCAGAGAGGCATGCTGGGATGTAATCAGGTCATGATTCAGCACAGTTCATGTGGACAGGCGTTTGATAGGCTGGGTTGGCAATGTTTCTTCCACTGGTTTCATATATTTCATTGTCAACAGACTCCAGCCTTATGCTTAGAGACAGATGTATTTTTGTACAGTTATGAATATAGTCTCATAAACTCTGCTGTTTAGTGTAATGATGAAAATCTGGCACATCCTAGCTGCATATAGCCAATATCTGTATTCGTTTTATTGATAGTGTTTAATCATTTAGGAAACACATTTGTAATACAGATCTATATTTTGCATGCAAGTTTGCAGGCATATGACCTTTTGTCATCGTCTTCTTCCTCTTCTTTAGTTAGTTAGTTAGTCGACAGATCATCCTCGTTGCACATCGGACCATTCAGTCCATAAGTGCTTGGATCCCCTCCTCAGCAAATCCCGCAGCGTGTTGCGGCTAACGATGCCAGTTCTGTGTTGGTTTATCAATCTTCTTTGGCTTCCTGCGTAGTGTTCTTGTTTGGCCACCCCTCTTTTAATTTGCTGCTCTCGCAGTTTGGCCATTGTTGTAGATTCACAGTCATCACTTGGTTCTTGCAAAAGTCTCACTTCTCGTAGAGCATTCAGAATGTCAGCCTGGTCCATGGCGCGTCCGCCCTCCACAGTAGCCTCACCTGCGAGCTTGTCAGCCCGCTCATTTCCTTGTACTCCCGCATGACCTGGCACGAAGATGAAACTAATCTTTGCCAGCCGAGACCGCTCCAGAGGCAGCAACCATTCTCTTCGGATCGACCCCTCCTCTATCCTCTTGATCATGTTCATTGAGTCGCTAAGGAAACAAGCCCTAGTGAATGTCTGTGTCTCGAGCCATGTTATTGCTTTACTTACTGCCATGACTTCCATGGTCAGGCTACTTGTGGTTTCAGTGAAAGCACCAGAGTCCTCCTTCACAATTCTCCCTCCAGGCCCGAGCTGTAAAGGCCCATGAGCTTCTCACATGTCGGACGACCGACCCATCTGTGTAGATGACCGCGTCACTGTCTAGCGAATTCTCGAAAATCAACGCTTGTACTTCAGCCTCCACAGCAGCCGGATTTTCTTGTCTGCATTTTCTATCTAGTTGGATGCAAACTGAAAAGGATGTGCAGAAGTCTGTTGGCACTTGCACCCACTCCTCGCCAGGTTCTAAGTCCTCAAGTGAACACACCTGTTGAAGAATGTCTTCGGCTTGACCCATCCACGACCGTCCTCTTTTTAACCTGCTGCCCTTCACCTTCCTAATTTCACTATGCAGTGGATGCTGTGTGTTTGCGTTAATTCTGAGGTAGGCGCGTGCCCTGCAAACTTGCATTCTCTCTTCAATGGTTGGAAAATCAAGAAGGTAGCGCATCGCCCTGCATGCTGTATCTCTTGTACATCCAAGAATAATGCGCATAGCTTCATTCTGTATCCTTTCCATCCTTTCTATCTGCTTATGGCTGAGAGTCAGGATTGCCATTGCATACTCCAAAACAGACATGACCAGCCCCTCGTATAGAAGACATAGATAGCGCTGCTCACAGTTTGCTGCCGCCATCACCCGCATCGCTGCCAAACCCCGCTTGGCCTTTGTTATCACCTGGTCTATGTGCTACATTATAAGCAAGGCTTCGATCAAACCGTATCCCCAGGTAATTCATTGCCTGCGTTCTTTCCACCGTCTCTGAACACAGCATTACAGTTGGTGTTGGATTGTTGACAATATGATTATTCAACGAGAACCAAGTCACTGTTGCCTTTGTTGGGTTGACCATTGCCCCAGCTTCATCACACCAAGTACTTATGCGATTGAGTTCGGTTTGTAGTTCCACAGCAACCTCCTCTCTATCCTTACCCTGACGATACACTAAAACATCATCGGCATATGACAATGTCCTGCCAGGTCCAGTGATCTGCCTCACTAGGTGATTCTCACTGTGTAGGCGTTGAACAGTACCGGAGATAATGGTGATCCCTGTGGTAGGCCAGGATATATTGTTGTTGGTTCCGAAGTCCAACTGCCACATCTAAAAACTACTTTCCGTTGGAAGAGGGCTGCAGCGATCCAACTAAGGAGGAATGGACTTACGTTTAGTTCAAGAAGCTGAAACATTAAAAAATCCAGTGGTACTCTGTTGTATGCGTCCTCAAGATCAATCGCTGCAGCAACAGTTTCAGTGCCTGAGTGGAAACCTTCATAGACATCATGGGCAAAGACTGCTGCATTGGTCCAGGTTTCTCTTTTTGGACGGTACCCACCCAGGGTAGGTGGGAAAACACCTTGCCTCTCTAGTTGGCTTGATATTTTCCTGGCAATTACCTTCTCCAGCAGCTTGCCTACTGTATTCTGCATGGTTATAATTCGATATCCCTGAATTTTTTTGTGGTCTTTGTCAGGCTTCGGCAAGGGAATCAGATAGCTATGTAACCATTCCTCCTTGATGCTAGCACTCCCTATACTGTTGTTGTACATGTCTGCTAGTTTCTCTAGCTCATTGTCGGTACACCTATTTATGTCGTCGTATCTTATGCCATCAGGACCTGGAGCACTGTTTTTTGATCGTCGAAGCACAGCCTTGATTTCTGTCACTGTCACTGTGTCTTCATCCGAAGTGTTCTGGGCCTTGCATCTGTCTGAGGTGACCTCCTTGGCCAGATTCCGGCCTCCCATGTCTGTCTGGTTGCTCTGCTCAAGGTAGCGTTCAAAGAGGGCTTTGCCCTTGTCCTCATCAGTCCTCTGCCAGATGAGGTCAGCACCTTGGAAGTCAGAAATGCTCTTATTCTTGACTACCCCACTCATGCTTTTATGTAGTCGCCAGAACAATTTCAGTGACTTGTCTGTGCTTACTCTTTGACACACCTCTGCCCATTTTTCGCTTTTAACCACCTTGACCAGTTTTTTGAAATAGCTTACTTTTGTGTGCATCTCTCTTTCTAAGTGCAAGCAGGGACTATAATGACCAGCTCTGTTCTTCTTGGCATTTTGCCATCTCCTTACAGCACTACGCTTATCCACCCAAGCCTTCTCCACCTCGAAACTCCACCACGGTGGCTGCTCCCTGCTTTTTCTCCTGCCCTGAAACGTTCTGCGCTTGTCACGTCTTATTTTGCTCACCACATCTTGCCCTGTACTGTCATACTGGAACGTCTTTACCTTTAGCTTGTGCTGCCTGGTTCTGCCTTTCTCCACCAATATGCTGCAAGGGTGGTGGTCGCTGCCATGGTGTCCTAGGACACCCCATCTACACACTGTAGTGAGTGAAGGTGAAACTAGCGCCAGATCAATAGCACTGTCCTCATCGCCTGGACGGCTTGCTGTCCTGGTGACACAGCCACTGTTGATACAAACCAGGTCGATGGTTTCCAGTGCAGTCTCGAGCTCCTCCCCTTGTGTATTGGAGGAAGTGTTTCCCCATGATCTGCCTTTAGCGTTGAAGTCACCACAGAAAATAACATTTCTCTCGTGGCCTAATATGCCACTTAAGCATTGCCACTTCTGGGCGTCCACACTCGCATTGCGGGCATAAACATTAACCAACACGAATGGTATACTGGAATGAACTCTCAACGCCTGTATTTGTATATCGTCACTGTCCCAACTGGACATGTCTAGCTCTGACACCACCATGCTGTCGCGAACGAGAATCGCCGTTCCCAGATGTCGTCTGTTGTAGAAACATTTGAAGCCGGCAATTCGGAGTAGCTGATCGCCCAGTCTCGTCTCCTGGAGTGCTACAATGTCGTTCCTGTAAACTAGGGTTTCTAAAATAGAGCCCCGTTGTTTTACACTGGCACAGTTCCAATATAGAATACGGATGTTCCTGAGTCCTAGACGGTGACACTTGAGTCTAAAACGTCTCAAACCCCCGCGCTTACCTTGCTTCTTTGTCCCTGCGCGGCTACCACGCCGCTTCATTATGTTGACTGTTGATCGCTCGGAAAGAAGATGTTCTTCCGCCATGTTGAAAAAACGTAAACACAGACTGCTGATAACCACACACGCTGCTGAAAATTCACTCAAGGATGGCTTCGCTCGATGCACGAACTCCGTAGCACCCGCGCAGATCTTGAGTAGAAACTCCTGGTTTTACATCCTGGCACACCAATTACACGCAAGAGATGAATAAATCCACCCCTTACGCGAAAAAGTTAACGAACACAAAACAACACGACCGTCCGTCGCCATCTTGAAACCGGAAATCAAAACCAAACTCTTCTTTGTACATGTTAAGACATCAATATGAATATATCCAAAGCAGCAGGCAAGTTTAACCCCTTGTCATCTCCATAGAGCCTGTCCTCAAATGTAGCGTGTGTAAGTCTCTCAGTAAACTTTATTTGATTAAACAAGGAACACATTCATAATATACATGTGTACTGTAATTCATAATATACATATGTACATTACACACAGATTTGATTATTATGCAGCCATTCAGGTGATTACTTATCCTATTCCCATCTGATAATGTCTGTTTACAGGAGATGTATCAGACATTTGGAATACCTTTTCTTCTCAAGATTAAAGATGTAAGTAGACCATTCCATTGAACATATTGTTATGCAGCTGCTTATTTTATATATTTGTGTGTAAATATATATAGTAGTAGTAGGCTTCTTTCAGTCCTGTAGGACGCGTTATGCCACTGGTGATTGTATAGTCCAATGCGAGAGTTAAGTCTCTGTCACAGTTTCCGCATCTGAAAGATGAGGCAGGTCCTGCAGTAATTGACTGCATTTTATGCCTGTGCCTCCTATCCTCAGTTTGTTGAATCAGATTGTGCTTAGAGAGCACCAGTCTGTTTCGTACATCTCTTCTCCATGAACATCTGTCTGCTGCAGCTCTTTCCCACGTGTGTGGATCTATGCAGAGGGTTTTCATATCTTGTTTACACACATCCTTATATCGCATTTGTGTGTGTATATATGTATATAGGAGTAGAAAACACTCAACATGTTTCAAGAGATAGCCCTTTTCCCCTGTAGCCAGCATATTTATGTTTATAAGTACAAGCTAATAAAATGATTGAACATGCGGGACCAGGTAGACATTGTAGGGCGCCATGGCAACTAGGCGCCAGCCATTCTCTTTTTTTTTTTTTTTTTTTTTTGTTGCGTATCCCTTACGGGGCGTTGCAGTCAACACCAGCATTTTTCAGCTGCTGTTGATGTACTAGGCAAGTGTTACGTTCAGTAGTTTGCCATTGCTTTCTGAACGACCGGCTCCCATACCAGCACGTTATAGCACATCGCGACATGGTCTGCTGCACAAATCGGTCGCAGCTGAGCTTCGAACGCCTGGTACCCGGCTCACGAACCGCGTTTGCAGGTCTTTAGCCACAAAGCCGGTGAGTACCAACTAGTGTATAAAAATATGGGCCTGTAACCAATATGCATCAAGGCATGTAGTGTAAAAATATCCTTAACTTTTAAAATGTTATAATTGTTACCACTGATGTTGTTTTTGCATAGCCTGATCTTGATATACACTGGAACATGACCAAATTAGTTAATCGAATTGACTACATGTATACCCTTATGTTGAATTCATGCTGGCACGAAATGTATTTTCTAAAACTGCATATTGATCACATAGTTCTTTATTTCACATAGCTTTAAACACGGACTGGGAATCTACATCAACAGACTGTAGCAAATGTTCTCATTATTCAAAACAATGTTTTCCCGTAGATGAATATATGCGTGTGTGTAAAATGTAGATGCTTATATATTGGGGAGCCTGGCTGAGAGGCTCTAGTGTTCATCTCTGGCTCAGAAGGTACCAGGTTTGATCTCAGATCTACTGGAACTATTAGTGTTGGAACTCTTCGCTGGCTGCTGAGGATAGGGACGGAGCGCTTATGGGAATGTCCCGAATGCTGTGATGTCGGTTCCTAAATCAATCAATCAATCAATCAATCTCAGTGTGGGGTTGGGAATGTTTCCAGCAACCTTAAGTATCTCATGATCTCAGTGTAGGGTTAAGAATGATTTCAGCAACCTTAGCTATCCCGTATCTCAGTATATGGTTGGGAATGTTTCCAGCAACCTTAGCTAGCTATCTCATGATCTCAGTGTAGGGTTGGGAATGTTCCCAGCAACCTTAGCTATCTCATGATCTCAGTGTAGGGTTGGGAATGTTTCCAGCAACCTTAGCTAGCTAACTCATGATCTCAGTGTAGGGTTGGGAATGTTCCCAGCAACCTTAGCTATCTCATGATCTCAGTGTAGGGTTGGGAATGTTTCCAGCAACCTTAGCTAGCTATCTCATGATCTCAGTGTAGGGTTGGGAATGTTTCCAGCAACCTTAGCTATCTCATGATCTCAGTGTAGGGTTGGGAATGTTCCCAGCAACCTTAGCTATCTCATGATCTCAGTGTAGGGTTGGGAATGTTTCCAGCAACCTTAGCTATCTCATGATCTCAGTGTAGGGTTGGGAATGTTTCCAGCAACCTTAGCTAGCTATCTCATGATCTCAGTGTAGGGTTGGGAATGTTCCCAGCAACCTTAGCTAGCTATCTCATGATCTCAGTGTAGGGTTGGGAATGTTCCCAGCAACCTTAGCTATCTCATGATCTCAGTGTAGGGTTGGGAAAGTTCCCAGCAACCTTAGCTATCTCATGATCTCAGTGTAGGGTTGGGAATGTTTCCAGCAACCTTAGCTAGCTATCTCATGATCTCAGTGTAGGGTTGGGAATGTTCCTAGCAACCTTAGCTATCTCATGATCTCAGTGTATGGTTGCGAATGTTTCCAGCAACCTTAGCTATCTCATGATCTCAGTGTAGGGTTGGGAATGTTTCCAGCAACCTTAGCTATCTCATGATCTCAGTGTAGGGTTGGGAATGTTCCTAGCAACCTTAGCTATCTCATGATCTCAGTGTAGGGTTGGGAATGTTCCCAGCAACCTTAGCTATCTCATGATCTCAGTGTAGGGTTGGGAATGTTCCCAGCAACCTTATCTATCTCATGATCTCAGTGTAGGGTTGGGAATGTTCCCAGCAACCTTAGCTAGCTATCTCATGATCTCAGTGTAGGGTTGGGAAGCAACCTTAGCTATCTCATGATCTCAGTGTAGGGTTGGGAATGTTCCCAGCAACCTTAGCTATCTCATGATCTCAGTGTAGGGTTGGGAATGTTCCCAGCAACCTTAGCTATCTCATGATCTCAGTGTAGGGTTGGGAATGTTTCCAGCAACCTTAGCTAGCTGTCTCATGATCTCAGTGTAGGGTTGGGAATGTTTCCAGCAACCTTAGCTAGCTATCTCATGATCTCAGTGTAGGGTTGGGAATGTTCCCAGCAACCTTAGCTAGCTGTCTCATGATCTCAGTGTAGGGTTGGGAATGTTTCCAGCAACCTTAGCTAGCTATCTCATGATCTCAGTGTAGGGTTGGGAATGTTCCCAGCAACCTTAGCTAGCTATCTCATGATCTCAGTGTAGGGTTGGGAATGTTTCCAGCAACCTTAGCTAGCTGTCTCATGATCTCAGTGTAGGGTTGGGAATGTTTCCAGCAACCTTAGCTAGCTATCTCATGATCTCAGTGTAGGGTTGGGAATGTTTCCAGCAACCTTAGCTATCTCATGATCTCAGTGTAGGGTTGGGAATGTTCCCAGCAACCTTAGCTAGCTATCTCATGATCTCAGTGTAGGGTTGGGAATGTTCCCAGCAACCTTAGCTATCTCATGATCTCAGTGTAGGGTTGGGAATGTTTCCAGCAACCTTAGCTAGCTATCTCATGATCTCAGTGTAGGGTTGGGAATGTTCCCAGCAACCTTAGCTAGCTAACTCATGATCTCAGTGTAGGGTTGGGAATGTTCCCAGCAACCTTAGCTATCTCATGATCTCAGTGTAGGGTTGGGAATGTTTCCAGCAACCTTAGCTAGCTATCTCATGATCTCACTGTAGGGTTGGGAATGTTTCCAGCAACCTTAGCTATCTCAGTGTAGGGTTGGGAATGTTTCCAGCAACCTTAGCTAGCTATCTCATGATCTCAGTGTAGGGTTGGGAATGTTCCTAGCAACCTTAGCTATCTCATGATCTCAGTGTAGGGTTGGGAATGTTTCCAGCAACCTTAGCTAGCTATCTCATGATCTCACTGTAGGATTGGGAATGTTTCCAGCAACCTTAGCTAGCTATCTCATGATCTCAGTGTAGGGTTGGGAATGTTTCCAGCAACCTTAGCTAGCTATCTCATGATCTCAGTGTAGGGTTGGGAATGTTCCCAGCAACCTTAGCTATCTCATGACTGCTCCACAGTCTGGGATGGATGCTCCAAATCAATAACAAAACGCCTATATTCACTCCAGAAAAGGGCAGTGCGTTTAATTAATGGTGAAAAGCTTACCGACAATGCTAACCTATATAAACGTCTCCGGTTACAGCCACTCCACAAGCGCCTGCTTTTTAATAAGACCAAACTAATTCACAAAATCCTATTTCAAAATGCTCCAAGCTACCTTTGGCCATTGTTTAAATATAACGCTAGACATAGCGAACGACTAAATATACTTCATGTCCCTAAACCTAGGATAGACTTATATAAAACAAGCTTAGCATACTCTGCCGCTCAGTTGTGGAACAATCTTCCACAAGAAATCAAAGACACCACCAATCATGATACATACATTCGCAACCTGTTTGAACACTACCTTAGTACAGACTACATGCCCCCATAACAAATAACACAAAAAAGACAATAATGGTAACTTATCTCAAACGACAACTAGCCAAAAAACATTCCCTTATGTATGGCACATTACACCCTCCTTAGGTATTTATAATGCCCATGTTAAACACTGCCTCAGTGAGTCATTTGTTATTGATTATTTTTCATGCGTTTTAATGTTCTTTTGTTGTCAAAAGTTGCTTCATAAGTGATGTTGAATGAAAGAATGTATGAGAGGAAATAGAGAAGAAGGGCAGAATGTCAGACGGGCCTGCGTGCCCAATTCTTAACCCTTTGAAAATAAAGACTTATTATTATTATTATTATTATTATTAGTGTAGGGTTGGGAATGTTCCCAGCAACCTTAGCTATCTCATGATCTCAGTGTAGGGTTGGGAATGTTTCCAGCAACCTTAGCTAGCTATCTCATGATCTCAGTGTAGGGTTGGGAATGTTCCTAGCAACCTTAGCTAGCTATCTCATGATCTCAGTGTAGGGTTGGGAATGTTTCCAGCAACCTTAGCTATCTCATGATCTCAGTGTAGGGTTGGGAATGTTTCCAGCAACCTTAGCTAGCTAACTCATGATCTCAGTGTAGGGTTGGGAATGTTTCCAGCAACCTTAGCTATCTCATGATCTCAGTGTAGGGTTGGGAATGTTCCCAGCAACCTTAGCTAGCTATCTCATGATCTCAGTGTAGGGTTGGGAATGTTCCCAGCAACCTTAGCTATCTCATGATCTCAGTGTAGGGTTGGGAATGTTTCCAGCAACCTAAGCTAGCTATCTCATGATCTCAGTGTAGGGTTGGGAATGTTTCCAGCAACCTTAGCTAGCTATCTCATGATCTCAGTGTAGGGTTGGGAATGTTCCTAGCAACCTTAGCTAGCTATCTCATGATCTCAGTGTACGGTTGGGAATGTTCCTAGCAACCTTAGCTAGCTATCTCATGATCTCAGTGTAGGGTTGGGAATGTTCCCAGCATCCTTAGCTATCTCATGATCTCAGTGTAGGGTTGGGAATGTTTCCAGCAACCTTAGCTATCTCATGATCTCAGTGTAGGGTTGGGAATGTTCCCAACAACCTTAGCTATCTCATGATCTCAGTGTAGGGTTGGGAATGTTCCCAGCAACCTTAGCTATCTCATGATTTCAGTGTAGGGTTGGGAATGTTTCCAGCAACCTTAGCTAGCTATCTCATGATCTCAGTGCAGGGTTGGGAATGTTCCCAGCAACCTTAGCTAGCTATCTCATGATCTCAGTGTAGGGTTGGGAATGTTCCCAGCAACCTTAGCTAGCTATCTCATGATCTCAGTGTAGGGTTGGGAATGTTTCCAGCAACCTTAGCTAGCTATCTCATGATCTCAGTGCAGGGTTGGGAATGTTTCCAGCAACCTTAGCTAGCTATCTCATGATCTCAGTGTAGGGTTGGGAATGTTCCTAGCAACCTTAGCTAGCTATCTCATGATCTCAGTGTAGGGTTGGGAATGTTTCCAGCAACCTTAGCTAGCTATCTCATGATCTCAGTGTAGGGTTGGGAATGTTCCCAGCAACCTTAGCTATCTCATGATCTCAGTGTAGGGTTGGGAATGTTTCCAGCAACCTTAGCTATCTCATGATCTCAGTGTAGGGTTGGGAATGTTCCCAGCAACCTTAGCTATCTCATGATCTCAGTGTAGGGTTAGGAATGTTCCTAGCAACCTTAGCTAGCTATCTCATGATCTCAGTGTAGGGTTGGGAATGTTCCTAGCAACCTTAGCTAGCTATCTCATGATCTCAGTGTAGGGTTGGGAATGTTCCCAGCAACCTTAGCTATCTCATGATCTCAGTGTAGGGTTGGGAATATTTCCAGCAACCTTAGCTAGCTATCTCATGATCTCAGTGCAGGGTTGGGAATGTTCCCAGCAACCTTAGCTAGCTATCTCATGATCTCAGTGTAGGGTTGGGAATGTTCCTAGCAACCTTAGCTAGCTATCTCATGATCTCAGTGTAGGGTTGGGAATGTTCCCAGCAACCTTAGCTAGCTAACTCATGATCTCAGTGTAGGGTTGGGAATGTTTCCAGCAACCTTAGCTATCTCATGATCTCAGTGTAGGGTTGGGAATGTTCCCAGCAACCTTAGCTAGCTAACTCATGATCTCAGTGTAGGGTTGGGAATGTTCCCAGCAACCTTAGCTATCTCATGATCTCAGTGTAGGGTTGGGAATGTTTCCAGCAACCTTAGCTAGCTATCTCATGATCTCAGTGCAGGGTTGGGAATGTTCCCAGCAACCTTAGCTAGCTATCTCATGATCTCAGTGTAGGGTTGGGAATGTTCCTAGCAACCTTAGCTAGCTATCTCATGATCTCAGTGTAGGGTTGGGAATGTTCCCAGCAACCTTAGCTAGCTAACTCATGATCTCAGTGTAGGGTTGGGAATGTTTCCAGCAACCTTAGCTATCTCATGATCTCAGTGTAGGGTTGGGAATGTTCCCAGCAACCTTAGCTAGCTAACTCATGATCTCAGTGTAGGGTTGGGAATGTTTCCAGCAACCTTAGCTATCTCATGATCTCAGTGTAGGGTTGGGAATGTTTCCAGCAACCTTAGCTATCTCATGATCTCAGTGTAGGGTTGGGAATGTTTCCAGCAACCTTAGCTATCTCATGATCTCAGTGTAGGGTTGGGAATGTTCCTAGCAACCTTAGCTATCTCATGATCTCAGTGTAGGGTTGGGAATGTTCCTAGCAACCTTAGCTATCTCATGATCTCAGTGTAGGGTTGGGAATGTTTCCAGCAACCTTAGCTAGCTAACTTATGATCTCAGTGTAGGGTTGGGAATGTTCCCAGCAACCTTAGCTAGCTATCTCATGATCTCAGTGTAGGGTTGGGAATGTTTCCAGCAACCTTAGCTAGCTATCTCATGATCTCAGTGCAGGGTTGGGAATGTTTCCAGCAACCTTAGCTATCTATCTCATGATCTCAGTGTAGGGTTGGGAATGTTTATCTCTTACTTCTCGGATTATTATTACTGCAAGCTGAATTCACCTATCATGGATTTTTATATCAATGTACTCGTTGTGATTCTGTGGATGTGGTTAAATAGTTTTTAGATTAATACAAGTGTTGATTATCGCAAAAATGTGTGTTATATATAATATTCAATTAGAGTGATAGTTGAACACACTATTAAATTTTAACCAATCAAGTGCACGAGGCGTGACAGAAACAACCACGGGACCTCAAATTGCCCGCGGCGTGGCTAGATAACAATGCGATTGCTGCATTCTTCAAGTTTAGTTATTCGTAATATTATGCAATAATGTCAGGGGAAGGAGAGTGCTCCGTATTGGAAGTGAATGGTGAAAGGAATCGCTCAGGTTTACGATCGGCTGTCAATAAAACTTACACACTGAACAAAGAGAAAGCCGTGAAGAACAAGCTATCCAAGTGCACGAATCCCACCGGCCTACTCGTCAAACACACCAACTCAGGACAGTGTGTTACTGTTTCCTTCAACAACACACTGCATTATGAGGCATTCCGAACTTGCCTACTCAACTACTACAGGCTTGAACAAATTGAACACAGGCAAGATAAGCGCGGGGCCCACGTTGAGGCACTGATTACGACGCCAGTGATTACAATACACTTATACCACAGTAAGAGCAAAATCATGACACAAGGCAGTATTGAAAACATTAATTCTTGGCTAAAAGTAGATTTTGTTGAACTTGAAAACTCGATACAGGCATTCACCGAATCTACGCAGCCCACAACTACAGCTGTCGACAGCACACCAGCTTACAATGTTCGTCAATTAACTCATACGATGAGTGTACATGACAACATCAACACGAGGCCTACCAACCCACCAGTGCTCTTGGCCATTGAATACCCAATGGAGCGCAGCCAAAACAACATAGAACCTAGTGTTGACATTGTTGAAGAAGTACCCGCCTCGGATAACAATAGTGTCTTAACTATAAATGGACATTCTTGCGACTGTAAACAGCGCATTGAGGAACTAGAACAATCACTAAAGGCGCTCATTGTCACTGTTTCAACCAACATTGAAGCAAACAACAAGATAAGCAGTGATTACAATGCTCTCAAGACAGAAGTCGCACTCCTGCGAGACGAAAATTTGCTGCTGAGAAATACAGTTCAAATCTTACAGAATGCGTCCTCTACCAACCAAACCGAAGAAGCATGTAATTCTAAAGCAACAGCTTCATCCTTGGGAAATCTTGGGGAAGCTCAATTCCACCCAGAACAGATAATCACTATGAAAACAACTCAACGCGCAGAGGAAGATAAAAAACAACAAACACCTCAATGTGCAGACGAAGATAAACAACAACAAGCAGTCTACCCCATTGACGTCAAAATAAGCAATAGGTTTGAAGTACTTCAAGAAAAGTCACCAGAAAACTTACAGTGCTTTAACATGCTGCAAACGGGCAAGACAAGCCAACAAGATACATCGGGAGAACCACAAGGAGACATAAAGACTGCTGATAATCGGAAATGGATGAAACAACGGTCGAGACGTGCTGACAACCAACATGTACAGACAGCACGACCTGACTGTGCACATATTATACTAGGCGATTCCTTAATGAAAGGTTTATACAGCGACAGGATGGCCACATCAGACAAAGACATTGTTTCAATAATCCCACTGCCTGGGGCTGGTGTAGACCGGCTGACAGACAAGATTAGCAGGTTGACTGTTAATCATAGCGTTAGAAGGGCAAGCGTACATATTGGCATCACCGAAAAAAACACTAACCACTGAACAT
>JACEFZ010027308.1:110000-112956 GCA_014155875.1 Cepaea nemoralis | reverse complement strand
AACCAAAAAAAAAATTTTTCCCCCGGGGCCCCCAAATTAATGTTTCAAAACATCACTTGAGAACAGAATAGTAAAAAGTGAATTTCTTTTACACCACCTGGGAACAGCCCAGTGGCAGTATGTTTTACACGACAGGTGAACAAACAAAGAGATACAGTTATTCCCCATCACATGGGAATAAATCAGTATAAACTTATTAGGAAGTTAGTATAACAATGGTCTTATGAACAGTAGACACTTGAGACAGGAAGTACATTTATTACAAAGAACAGTATGTTCGTGTCCTCACTAGACAAGGGTGTTATAAGTATAGGAACAAATTAGACATATATTAACTGTGTGATCCAGACAGGATTTAGGGTCGGACTGTGACTAGTTCTTTTGAGTGATCAAACAGCCACCGGTGGAAATCTACATCTAGCAGGATGGACACATACCTGGGTGAGGTCTTCGTGGACTGAATGAAGATGTGGTGTGATCCTTTCTGGGATGATCGGGCTGGGCTCTTCAGCTACCTGGTCTAAGTCTGCACCCACTAGAATATTCGACACACATTCTACACATTACTAACACACACTTCTCACACTTATACTCTTTGCTTAATAAATTATTTTGTATTTATTTGTTAAAGCTAGAGTTGTGGAGTATGTTATGTTGGGGAGGAGTGAGAGGGGGCATGATACAAGGGTGAGTGAGAGTAAGAAAAAGGTGTTTGCAGACCGACGGAGTTTTGTGGACGGAGTCTGGTGGTTTCTCTAGGACAATAATATTGGGGTAATAAAAATGTAGTGTTGATTCCCCCCACTCCAGGGACAACACGAAAGTAAGTAAGGAAGACTTACGACACCGACCCATCTGTGTAAATGACAGCATCACCGTCTAGCGAATTCTCAAAAATTAACGCGTGTACTTCCGCCTCCACAGCTGCCGGGTTTTCTTGTCTGCATTGTATGTCTACTTGAATGCAAATTGAAAAGGATGTGCAGAAATATGTTGGCACTTGTACCCACTCCTCGCCAGGTTCTAAGTCCTCAAGTGAACACACCTGTTTAAGAATGTCTTCGGCTTGACCCATCCACGACAGTCCTCTTTTTAACCTGCTGCTCTTCACCGTCATAATTTCACTATGCATGAATATTGTGTGTTTGCGTTAACTCTGAGGTAGGCGCGAGCTCTGCAGACTTGTATTCTGTCTTCAATGGGTGGAAAATCAAGAAGTTAGCGCATCGCCCTGCATGCTGTATCTCTTGTACATCCAAGAATAATGCGCATAGCTTCATTCTGTATCCTTTCCATCCTTTCTATCTGCTTACGACTGAGAGTCAGGATTGCCATTGCATACTCAAAAACAGACATGACCAGCCCCTGGTACAGAAGACATAGATGGCGCTGCTCACAGTTTGCTGCCGCCATCACCCGCATCGCAGCCAAACCCCGCTTGGCCTTTGTTATCACCTGGTCTATGTGCACATTATAAGCAAGGCTTCGATCAAACCGTATCCCCAGGTAATTCCTTGCCTGCGTTCTTTACACCGTCTCTGAACACAAATTTATAGTTGGTGTTGGAGTGCTGACAATATGATTATTCAACGAGAACCAAGTCACTGTTGCCTTTGTTGGGTTGGCCATTGCCCCAGCCTCAACACATCACGTACTTATGCGACTGAGTTCGGTTTGTAGTCCCACATCAACCTGATCTCTATCCTTACCCTGGCGATATACTAAAACATCGTCGGCATATGCCAATGTCCTACTAGGTCCAGTGATCTGCTCACTGGTGATTCTCACAGTGTAGGCGTTGAAAATAATGGTGATCCCTGTGGTAGGCCAGGATATGTTGTTGTTGGTTCCGACGTCCACTGCCACATCTAAAAACTGCTTTCCTTTGGACGAAGGCTACAGCGATCCAACTAAGGAGGAATGGACTTATTTTGAGTTCAAGAAGCTGAAGCATTAAAAAATCCAATGGTACTCTGTTGTACGCGTCCTCAAGATCAATCGCTGCAGCAAAGGTTTCAATGCCTTAGTGGAAACCATCATAGACATGGGCAAAAACTGCTGCATTGGTCCAGATTTCTCTTTTTGGACGTATCTACCCAGGGTAGGTGGGAACACACCTTGCCTCACTAGCTGGCTTGATATTTTCCTGGCAATTAACTTCTCCAGCAGCTTGCCTATTGTAGTCTGCATGGTTATAACTCGATATCCCTGAATTTTTGGGTGGTCTTTGCCAGGCTTCGGCAAGAGAATCAGATAGCTGTGTAACCACTTCTCCTTGATGCTAGAACTCCCAATACTGTTGTTGTACATGTCTGCTAGTTCCTCTAGCTCGTTGTCGGTACACCTACTGATGTCGTTGTATCTTATGCCATCTGGCCCTGGAGCGCTGTTTTTTGATCGTCGAAGCACAGCCTTTCTTTCACTGTCACTGTGTCTTCATTTTAAGTGTTCTGGGTCTTGCACCTGTCTGAGTTGACCTCCTTGGCAAGATTTCGGCCTCTCATGTATGTCTGGTTGCTCTGCTGTAGATAGCGTTCAAAGAGGGCTTTGCCCTTGTCCTCGTTAGTCCTCTGCCAGATGAGGTCAGCACCTTAGAAGTCAGAAATGCTCTTATTCTTGACTACCCCGTTCATGCGTTTATGTAGTCGCCAGAACAGTTTCAGTGACTTGTCTGTGCTTACTCTTTGACACACCTCTGCCCATCTTTCACTTGTAACCACCTTGACCAGTTTGTGAAATAGCTCACTTTTGTGTGCATCTCTCTTTCTAAGTGCATGCAGGGAATGGGATGGCCAGTTATGTTCTTCTTGGCATTTTGCCATCTCCTTACAGTATCACGTTTATCCAACCACGCCTTCTCCACCTCAAGATTTCACCACGGTGGCTGCTCCCAGCTTTTTCTCCTGCCCTGAAGCTTTCTGCGCTTGTCACGTCTTATTTTACTCACCACATCTTG
>JACEFZ010027308.1:0-105000 GCA_014155875.1 Cepaea nemoralis | reverse complement strand
AAATAAATATAAGAAGCACGCGGTTTGTGCATCACAGCCAGTAATCTTTAATACATGATTTAAACACGTATAATATAAATAGATGAGCGAAAACAACGTTGTCCAGCAAACAAAGGATGGAAAAACAGATGGGCGATGAAACCACGGCATATATATATATATATATATATATATATATATATATATATATATATATATATATATATAGAGAGAGAGAGAGAGAGAGAGAGAGAGAGAGAGAGAAGTGGGGTAGTATGTGTTTACAGTTGGACATGAGAGACTAGGAGTAACTGAACGTAAAGAGTTGCATAGGAATAAAGCTCATATACCATGTCACCAAGCTTCTAGTCAGTTATAATGAGTATGTAGAAAATCTAGAACAATAGAAGATGATACATATTGACGAACAATTTGGATTTTTGAAAGGGAACGAAACAAAAAAAAAAACATCAGTATTACGAACAGTGAAAGAAATCTTGACTGAGGCAAAACAAAAACGATGGTTGCGTATTTCAGATTACACTAACGCATTTGATCAGCTAAAACCAGAATGTTGATGAGTAGTATAACGATTTCAGAATTAAATAAAACAAAACAAACTAGAACCAGTTGGCAGCAATTAAAATTGAGGAAAACAAATAAAAAATTACAATGGGCTGGTAGAAACAAATACCTCAAGATGTATGAACAAAAAGAGTGTTGTGACCGGATATACTGCGAAATAATAGTGATAACAATCAAAATAAAAGACAAACCAGGAATACGAATGATATTTATAATACAAACTGTTTACGTTACACATAGATGACAAGCATTGATAGCCAAAACATGCATATATTCATAACGTCTGTTATACGCAGTAATGATACCTATGAAAGAACACGATATTCCTAGAATATCAAGGAAACATAAGCAATGGTTGCAGAAATGAACACGACAACATCAACATGTGATACTGTAATATTTATTGTTGCGTAAAACTACTCCCCATGTGTACACATTCCCTACTCTACCGAAGTAATAACAGCGATGGAATGTGTCTGAGAAAGATTAAGAATAGAATAGGTCTAGTAGAAGATATATTTCAGAAGATCCACTTGCATCTGATGTATTAAGTCACTCTTATTAATTGTTAGAAGGAGAGTACTGAAGGTATGAATTGCACCTGCTGCTATCCTATATTGCAGTGAATCTAGGGATGCTAGCGAACACATTAGGAAGAGATTGGAATTAAAATAACTCTGGAGTCTGAGATGAATATGCAAAAGCGCTGGACTGGCAGAGCAAGTGGTAACAAGTGACTGGAAAAAGCTAAAACATTTAGAACATTATATACAGCTCTAGGAAGGAGACACTATCCTGTGGTCACTTAATGTTCAGCCATGTATTCGACAACATCGTTACGACTGGACAGATCTGCTTTACAAGAGAGATACCAAGATAGAAGATTGCAGATTCCTAAGATGGCGTGAGTACAGTTATCTCGGAACAGTCATAACATCTGATGGGAGATGCCTTGAAGAAATTAGAACAAGAATTACCATTGCGAACGTAGCCTTTTGCAAGATGAAAAACATACTGACCAATAAAAAAAAAGATATCAATTGAAACGAGAAAAAGACTGTTCAAGTGCTACATAGAACATGTTGTTTTGTATGGATGTGAAGCGTGGACAATGAGCAGACAAGCTGAAAAATATTTGATGGCTGTGGAAATGAGGTTTCTGAGGAAAATGCAAAGAATGCCATGGGCAGACATAAAAACCACTGAACAAATCCTTCAAGAAACAAATGAAGATCGTAAACCGATAAGATACATTAGACGTAGAAATTCAAAATTGTCTAGGCATGTTATGAGAAGAAATGAATTGGAGAACTTGGTGACAATTGGAAAGAGTGAAGGGAAGAGACCAAGGGGAAGACCCAGAAGTAAATATCTGGATGGCTTGACCACGTAGCATGGCCGAGATAGAAACACAAAGCTGATCCACGACTCTGGTGATCGAGTGAGATGAAAAAAAAACTTGACCGCCCAAGCTTATCGGCATGGCACATGATGGATGGAAGATGACGTCATAGAATAATGTCAAATAAAGAATTATTTAAAAACACCAAGATCTCAGATGTGTGGAGAAAAAGAAGACATTCTGACGGCATTATGTAGAGCACCTAAGTGTTAGAAAGTACGTGTACTGGTCTCGAGAACATTAAGATCAACACTGAGTCCACATTCTTGCAAAATGTGATCTTTATAGCTGGAAATATCTTTGTGTGTGTGTATACATTATTTAAAAATTAATCTAAGTTACGTCACCTGTTTGTGATTAACTTGCTTTAATATGGACATACTATTTAAAAATATTTAAACAATTAAAATTTTTACATTTTAAATTTAGTAAAAAAAAAAAATTTAAAATCTTATAAATAAATCGTGGAGTACTGTGAACAACATACACTATTGAAAATATAACGAGTAACTTGAAGTTAATTTGTAACGTTGCGGAAATGAATTTTACCTCCATCATAAAAGAGAAGTACCAATTATTTCTGCAGCAATGAGCTGTTTTCATTTGGAAGTGCCAGGGGCAAATCTAAGTTTGATAACTGTAACATTCAATTCTGTTTCTTTCTCCTTATCTCTCCTTCTTTTTTCTAATTCAACGAGCGAGAGTCAAGTGATACACATCTAATGTGTGTTCTCAAGTGTTGTTATGTGCTCTTAAATGGTTTATGTGTGTTGACCAGTCAACCCGAAACATATAACTGCATTTAAAATAAATTGTTATAGATTTTAAAAAGCTTGATAGGGATGCGGTTTTCTATTCAAGCCAATGAATCTGTAAAATGAATAGGAATAAACGTCTCTTATAATCAGCGTGTGTAAAATTTATCACGTGTAAGATGAGGAGGAGGATCAGGAGCGAAATCGGGAGAGGGAGGGGGGGGGGGGGGGATAGATGAAAAAGACGAAGATGAGATTAAATTCATTAAATTCATCCACTACCTTGAATGTAACATTGAACTTATGTAAATTCAAGACGTAATTAAAACATTGTCATTTATTTACTCAAATACATACCCATTAGACTGACGTTGACAGGATCGTGGAGACCTTGTTTGGTGAAGGAGATTATGTTGATTACGTTAGAACAGATACCAAAAATATTGACTGATTGGCACACTACGGTGAGCATAATCCAGTAATAGATGCGTGATATATATGCAAGTGCAAGAAAGATATTGTCATCATGTAATTGCTGTTGGTTCACCAACAATAGATTCATAGTAATTTGAGAGTAATCATCCGTATACATTGTACACAACCCACACAACCTGTCCACTTATTGAAGTGTAAATCAACGAGTCTGAAATATTAATCGTATTGCCTGGTACCCATTGTATGTTGATTCGACCTGGGAGACCAGAACATGGTTTATTCAATCCCAGCCCAATCCCAGCCCATCCCCCATACTTGACCACCGGGAAAGCAGGCAAGCTTGCCACTGCCCTACATCAAATGTGTGTTTGTGCTTGTATATGTCTATCGTGCTATGAAATTACAGATCTGGTTTTTACTTATATATATATATATATATATATATATATATATATATATATATATATATATATATATATATCTTTCTAATAGTGACCTGAGAATATATGCTTTTTCTTTGCGCTTTACAAATCTATACTATGCATTAGCTAATTTATGTGTTAATCTTTTTTCTTATTCTTCTCATAATTTGAATAATGAAGACACAAACCTTATATAGTACGATTTATTGCCTGGCACATTTCGCTGCATCTCGTCAGGTACTTACTGCAGATGTCACACAACATAGAGTAAAATAATTAGAATCATCGTTCAAGCTGAAATATACACATGTTCACACAGTAATATCAGTTGTTTAGCATGGTAATTTTAAATTGACTAACATGTCTTTCTGTTTGCACAAAATTGGCTTGTGCAGGTGAATCATTATCGCTTCTGCAAACTTTAACAAACGACTATTTTGTGTATGAAACAACACGCGAAAAGCGCTGTGTCTTCATTATTCAAATTCACTACGGGAAAGCATTGATTTGATCTTCTCATAATTATTATCATTAATAGCTTTGTGACGTATTGTGCGACGTATTGTGCGACGGTCTTCTTGTTTCTTTGTTTGAACTATATAGATGGATTGTAATAGACCACTAGAAATGCATTCACTAGTGTAGATGCCATGAGATCCGGAGTACGACAAGCTTATGTCCCCCCCCCCCTTTCATGTTCATAAACTATATAGAGAGTATATGTAAAGCAACCAGCTAAAGAGATATTGTAACAACACCGCATGCAGAACAGAACACAGAAGAAGAAACAACGGCAATTCACACCATTAAAGAACTCCTATTTGTTGACAATCAACCAGTGATAGCAGAATCAAAATAAAAATCACAAGACCACATAAATACTCTGAACGAAATGTGTATGGAACAAAGCATGAAAATAAGCATAAGTAAAACTGAGGTAATGACTATAACCAAAGAAGAAAGCACAACAAGGATCCATCTAGAAGGACACCCCCTAAATGAAGTAAAGAGCTTCATGTATCTAGAAAGTATAATATCATCAAATGGCAATTCAGCAGACGAGATCAATAATAGATGCAACAAGGCAAACCAGCTCATTGGACAAATGGCACAATCACTAAAGAAGAAACATGTGTCAATAATTACCAAGAAAACACTCTACAGCACACTCTTCCTACCAACTTTATGCTACCTATGCCAACACTTGACAATGACAGAACAAGAGAAAAGAAAAATCACAACATAAATGAGATTCCTGATAAGAATACCGAATGGATCAAGAAGAGAGACAATCAGAAATGTAGAAATCAGGACGAAAGTTGTGGTTAAAGCAGGGCTAGACTTCATCAGAAAACAGCAAGTTAAGTGTTTTGGCCGTATGACTAGACTACAAACTAACAGTATACAACAGCATGCAATGTTGTACAGTCCAAACGGAAGCAGATGACGAGACCGATTACGTAAACGATGGACAGAAGGAATTACAGAGTCAATAGAAATCTTCTCATGTGTATGTATGTGGGGGGGGGGGGGGGGGGGGGCATTAATGCACGAAACAGAGAGTTGGGCAATATTTGGGAAAACCGACAGGAACATGCCTATGCATAATTCATGGTGGATTCCGAAGTAGTCTGCATTGGCGATCGGAGGCCAGCGTGAATGTGGGATGGTGCTTGATGATGCAGACACGGCTATTGATCTGGCATTTCGTACCCAGTCGGCTATATTTTATGTAAAATGGACTGCCCTGTGTGATCATTGCACTGACCATATACCCTGTTCAGTATTGATTTCCATTTCCAAGTCCAACAAGAGCAAGGCTGTTAGAGCAAGTAAGAACTTTAAATATGAGAGGGATAACACCCTTCTGAAATAGGGCATGCAGTTTAACTAGATAACCTATTTATGTGCAGACTCCATGTTGAATATCCGAGATAGAACGGGCATGGAAATCACAGACAGCTGCAGTTGAACAGTTACAGAAAGTGCCAGGACACCCCGCAACTCACAACAGGAAATGGGCAAAGCTTCGAAAGAAAAGAAGGATACGTTGGAGGGACACAAGCGCTGCGCAGCTAAGGCATAGATAGCGAAATGGAAAAGCTTTATGAAGGAGATTGGAAGAGATAAGACACTGCGAAAGTTCTGGAAAGACCGTCCTATAACATTACATATAATATGCAGAGATTGCGGTTCACATTTGACAGCAGACATAGAGAGGAAAGGGAAGCATTCCTGCAGAGATTTAAAGCACAGACAAATCAGTATGATGGGGTATCATAGACTCATTTTAAAAAGATATATCCGGTATCATTAATGATGTGACTGTGAAGATATCATCCAGTCGAAAAATGATTCGGGTATATACTACAAAATGCAAGACACCGCACCAGGGCCCGATAGTGTTAGGCACCCTCACATATGGGATATGAGTGATGGAGAACTTATGGAGATGGCTGCTTGCTTTAACCTGAGCATCACGACTCCATCAGAACCCCAGAATTAGGTGCGCAACTATTTAACACCGCTCCCTAAACCAGCGAAGATCATTCAAAGCTAAATGGGTTTGGTATTATTACTCTACGTAATACGTTCGGCAAGATGCTGGAGAAGATCGTTGATGTTTAGCTTTGGGAATATTTAGAAAGGGAAAAGCTCCTTCTAGGAGGTTTGGGAAGTTACCCGCCTGGGAAAGATACTTTGTCAATTGCAGTAATTTTTGTCTATGATGTTTATGAAGGGTTCCAAAACAGACAGGACACGGCGGTGGCAGCACTCGATCTCTAGGAACCGTATAATGAATAGTCAGATATGATATGTTGATGTACGCTCTTATTGAGATGAGTGTCTGTCCTTAGTTGGTGAATTGGATTGTGGCTGTCTTGTATTCTCGTAGAGTAGTTCTATGGCTCGGTACGTGGACCTCAGAGCCATGTATTATAGACCCCAGACTAAAACAGGGGTAAGCAATTTCACCGGTGCTTTCCAATGTATAATTGGCGTTCATTTGAAATCCGTTCGTGCCGCACCGCCTCTAATTGCGTACGTTGAACATGATCATGACATAGTCATGTGATAAGTACTGACCAATGAATAAACGAGCCCGTGCTTATCGTCCCATGATGCATAGGTTCTGTTTCTGACCGTTGAGAAAATGACCGGGTTGATCCAAAATCCGCCCAAAGAAGCTCGTAGAGCGGTGATTCAGTTTCTTTCAGTTGAAGGATGTCGACCAGTGGACATTCATCGAAGAATGAAGACAGCGTACGGTACCAAATTTGTGTCGAAGACAACAGTGACATAATGGGCACGAATGTTTCGGAAAGGAAGTCACTTCACGTCAGATCTTCGACGGCCGGATCAAATACATATTGTACAGAAAAAAACCATCGCCAAAATTGATGCAGGAGTACAGATGAACCGTTGTCGAAGCATACATTCGCTAGCGAAAGAATTTGATTTGTCATTGGGACAATTCAAAAGGTTGTTCGTAAGAAACTGCAATATCGGAAGGTGTGTTCAGAGTGGGTACCACGGATGTTGAACGACCACCAAAAAGAGGAACGCATTGGATGGTGTTTGCACCACTTACAGAGTGGAGGGTGATGCATTACTCTTCCGCATAGCGACAGTCGATGAATCATGGTGTCACCACTTTGAGCCGAGCAGCAAAAGAGAGAGCATGCAATGGAAGCATGCTGGATCACCAAAAGCCAAAAAAAAAATTCGAGTTACATGTTTCCGCTGGTAAGGTTATGCTGAGCGCATTTTTTTTTACCATAAAGGGCCAACTTTAAAGAACCTGGTGTCAACATCAACTCTACCCATTACTTGCAAACACTAGACAAGCTGCAAAAAGCCATCAAGAATAAACGACCCGGCATTCTTTCTCGTGGTGTGATTTTGTTGCACGATAATGCTCATCCGCATGTCGCAAAGATTGTGCAGGAAGCATTGGCAAGGAAGAAGTGGGAAATTCTGCAACATCCAGCCCATAGTCCTGATTTGTCACCATGTGATTTTCATTTGTTCGGACCTCTAAATAAAAGTTCTCAAGGAGCAACGATTTCACACAGATGCAGACGTAATGAACGCGGTGAACGCTTGGTTCAGTGAGCAAGCATATCCTTTTTTGCGGACGACAATCGCCGCCTACCTAAGCAATGGGATGCTTGCCGGAATGCCAACGGTGATTTCTTCTGACCAACCCATGGTGCATAATTCATTCAATATGTATGCTTTGTTTAATTCTACCACACCGTGTAATGTTTCTTTCATGCTTTTGTAATAAAGCCATTGGAACGGGTTTTTAATGAAAGTCCCTAATATTTACGAGCAAGGTTACAAACATCGAAGGACCACAAGCTGGAAGGATGCTAATATTTGCAGATGATGTTCTCGCTTACATGCATGGGAGGGACAAACATTAAATATATCAGGAGCTGCAGGATGACATATGACAAAGTGATGTACTGTGTACGGGGATGAATGCTAGCCAGAAAAGGCATATCTCTTGTGGTGCTCTCTGGACAATACGAGTGTTAAAGCTGACCTCCCAAACCTCACTATAAATGGTGGAAATGTGAATAGAGAAAGCAGACTGAAGTACCTGGCTGGAATAGATTTTGATAGAAGCATGTCTTTTAGGGATCTTATTGAAGTGGTGGTTACATAGTGTCACAAGTTGCGCAATTTACTGAAAAGTATGTCAGCAAGGGACATGTGCAGAAAATAATATTTACACTGTTTCAGCACTTGATAATGCCTGTGGTACTGTATATATTAAAAGTGCTCACTGTCTCAAAGGAGTCAGCTAGTGAAACTAGAGCGCATACGTAATGCAAATATTATTTGATCTACAATGGACACCTCATTGTGATACATTCTGGTATTGCCGACCATTGGAGGCAGACTCAAGGTTTTGCAGGCAAGGCCACGCCTCTAGGATAAGGATCACCTCCGGTATCATTCCCTGGATTCAGTCAAGAACCACACGCTGTAAAGAGGAAATCGTGGATGACTCAGGCAGAAGATATCACCAGAGCAATGTGCACACCTAAGAAGATTGAGAGAGGCCAGGGGTGGGTAAGAGTGTCGAATAAAAATCCAGGTACTTTTCTGTTAATTCACTCCAAACAAACGAGCCAGCTATATTTAGGGTCACCAGCTATATTTAGCAATGACGGTGATCTCCTCTGTGTTCGGGTACAGTGCGTGTCAGTGCGTTTTCAATTGTCCCCCCCCCCCCCCCCACAGTATTTCTTTGCCTTTGGCAACCGTTTCTGTGTGACTGCGTGTGTGTGTTTTCTGGAACTGGCAGCAGCAGCTGTCCACGACAAGCAGATTAGCGTTGCTTTTCTGCAGCATCATGGCATCTGACATTCTGCTAGACGCTGTTCTAATAATTATCTTATGGTGCTATCACTGATCTAAGCGTCAGGATAGATGGAGATGCCAACGTCCACCATGTCGGCAGGACATCCTCCCGCAGAGACAAGGCACATGGTTGCAAGGCTCGCATCTCTCCTACAGACAGATCATTCTTTTCATATACTGCTGGTCTCAAGAGTTGATAAGCATTTCATTTTGCCAGTTACAGTTGGGGGATGTCGCCGACAGCAACTGTTGAACTGGAGTAATTACCTACGAGATGTGTGTGCCACAACAAACTGTTAGTCATTCCCGTAGTAATCGGAGGACCAAATACCACTGTCGAGATAGATGAGAGCCTATTTACGAGGCGCAAACATCATGTGGGACGAGTGTTGCCACAACAGTGGATATTTGGTGGCATCTGTCGTGAAACCACAGCCGACTGCTTCATGTTCTGTGTTCCAGACAGAACAGCAGCAACGCTTCTGCCGCTGATCAGGACACACATTCGGCCTGGCACAACTATAGTCGTCTCCGACCTCTGGCGTGCGTACGACGGAATTGGAAAGTATTCCCGTATTGACGCATCTCACAGCCAACCACTCCTACAACTTTGTGGACCCTACCACCGGTGCACATACTCAATGCATCGAGCGCATGTGGAGAACGGCCCAGGAGAGAAACAAGAGGCAGAATGGAACACACAGGCATCTACTAGAGTCCTACATTCTAGCCACAGCAAGAATAGCGTACAACCGCCGCATACAACATTGACACACCGATAGAATTGCGCACCGAGCTACGGCGCAATACAGGGAAACCCTAGATGTGACGTCATACACTGGGATTCCGTTTGTTTAGGGTGAATTAACAGAAGTACCAAAATCCCCAATTATGTGGAGATATAATCACATTGGGCATTGAGTGTAGAGATTGACCACACATTTTATGGTAGTATAATTCGGCAATGAATTAAATTAATGACTACTCTCGGCCTGGCGATGTGATTATCTATACCTGTGGTTCTGTGTTAAGAGGCACGTGAAACGTGCCTGGGGATTCATCGCAACCGCAACTGTCCAATGTTTAGTAAAGAAGAGCTTCGCTTATGATACCACAATCGCGTGTCTGATAATGGAGGTAGAGGTGGTTACTGCAGCTTTCCGTTTGTGGAGAACAAACTGTATACCCATGTTGGGATTGTAACTGATTCCCAAAGATTGCTGTCAAAGTTGAAGACAGGCTGCTTTCGTGAGAAATGGAATGAGGTCGTGGGTAGTGAGCATTCCCATGAAATTTTCTCCGAAACATTATGGTGTGGTTGGAAATTTTAAAAAAATAGACAGATTGGCTGGTGCCACATCATGAAGTGTTGATTTGATGCATGATAAAGCAAATGTATTGAATTCCCTCTATGAGCATGTAAATAATGCAGAAGAGCAGACATACAATCATTGTCTAGAGAGAATGCAGATCCAAGGGGTGGTCAGGGGATCTGGGACAGTCGTCATTCAGAAGCAAAAGCGGATACATAATCAGGTTGCAACGGGCCTATTATTATTGGAACTCTTTACTGGCTGTTCAAAATTAGGACTGAGCGCTTATGGGAATGACCCAATTAAACTCAACTTCACCACATGTTAATACACAAATTCTCACTCGCGACACTTAAATAATACAGAAAACAAATATCAGCGACACATTTATCTTAATTTTGGCTTGTAGCGATTCAACTCAGAGCCACTATAAATGAACTTGTTAAATAATGGAGTGATTGTAGGCCGTCATCTACTATCGCAACGTAATTTACACGTTCACCTGTCGTCAGTTATATTGTTTTCTAATTTATCTTCGTTTTATTATAAGCGATTACCAGTATCTGTCTTGGAAAGTTGATGTCCGTAAACTTGCACTATGTAACCAATTATGAACCTAGTAAAAGTTATCTCAGAATCAGATCCCTTGTCCATTGAATAGTTGTATAAAACCTTAATTATAGTTACACCCCATATCGACATTGGTAAATCGAGCTAAACGTTCATGCGTCTTCGTTTGTTTTCCAAATATTATTTTAGATAATACTCTATGAAATATACCGAGCAACGTGAATTTTCATTTGAAATAAGCAATTTCCCGCTGACTATTGTATTTACAGAACGCATGGATAACAGATAAATCGTTATAATATTGGTAATTGTATCTTTCAGTTAAATATTTATAGAATGAAATATAACATTCTTCTTAAACATCTACATCGTCAGTAGAATTGCATATAATCACACTAGTATTATTTTAAACATATTGTTACACTAATAACAGCCACAGTGTGTTGCGTTGCTATAATCATTTGTGTGTTACGATTGTCAAAAATACACATTTACTAAAAACATACAAAAATACACAAAAATACACATACATAACATTTACTTGTCTAGACATAATGATATTATACAACTTTTGGAATGACTGCAAAATTTAATCGTCATTATTATTTTTTCTTCTATACAATTAGGTTGCATGTTTGCTGGCTTATTAACTAGTTGAAATGTTGCCACTTGTCGAACCTTTCCAATCTAAAATAACAACTCACCAAACGAACAACAGCCATCGTGAATTTATAATACGTACGAGGGTAAGTTAATAAGTAAGTCACAAATGGCTGTAGAAAAATAACTAAATATGATAACAACTTGGAAGAAGTTTAATTTTATACATACATTGTCCCTTTATTTCTCAACATAATTTCCACCAACATTGATGCACTTTATCCCATCGTTTTATCAGTCCTCCCAAACCCGCCTCTTCCAGAAGCAGTTTCCAGAAACGAGGGGATAGGACGTACTACACACATACTATGTATTTATATAATTTACATTAGACATAATATCATAATTGCATTAGGTATATATATATATATATATATATATATATATATATATATATATATATATATATATATATATATATATATATATATATATATATATATATATCCTACTGGGGCCCGCCTTCTTTCGTTTGTTGAATTCTTTTCTCTATTAGCACTGTTACGTGCTTGTCGCTTCTCACTAAATAACACAAGAAGCGACAAGCACGTAACAGTGCTAACAGAGAAAAGAATCCAACAAATGAAAGAAGGCGGGCCTCAGTAGGCCCGACCAAGGGCCGGTCTTTATCAGGACAAACACAAGCCAAAGAAAACAAACAGATAGCACAAAACAAATCTATCCGATGAACAGAGCGGAACCAATGCTTGCTTGCTTGCTTGTGTTCGTTGGCTTGGGCTCCAACGCGAAGTCCTGTATGTCGGATGAAGGCATCCTGTTGTCCAACATCAGTGTGATGTCATACAAGACCTGAGTTTTGCGTGAGTATCCGTTGTCCCATGTCTGGCTTATTGGTGTGCAGACTGGTGGTTCCTCGCCGTACAGGCAGACACTCTCCGACTTCGGAGGAATCGGCGATCCTACTGACTTTAGCCAGGACGCCGAAGGGACCTGTTGCCCAGGACGCTCGACGAGGACGCGTCAATAGGTCTTGGCCAGTATATAACCCGGCCCTGGTGCCTTGGAAACACCTCTGCGTCCCAGCGGAACCAATAAAACCAGTAGGAATTAGGACAAGCAATCCACACAACCACGGCTCACAACAATAACCACCGCTGAAGAAGCAGGTTATATATATATATATATATATGTGTGTGTGTGTGTGTGTGTGTGTGTGTGCGTGTGTGTGTGTGCGCGCTAATTTGTCCATTGCTCCGGACTGAACACACACACACACACACACACACACACACACACACACATAAATATAGACACACACACACTCACACGCAATGGGCGTTCATTTGAAATCTGTTCGTGCCGCATCGCGCGTAATTGCGTACGCTGAACGTGATCATGTCATCGTCACGTGATAAGTACTGACCAATGAATACAAGAGCATGTGCTTATCGTCCCATGATGCATAGGGTATGTTTCTGACCGTTGAGAAAATGGCCGGGTTGATCCGAAATCCGTCCAAAAATCTCAAAGAGCGGTGATTCAGTTTCTTTCATTTCAAGGATGTCGACCAGTGGTCATTCATCGAAAGTTGCAGGCAGCGTACGGTAACAAATGTGTGTCGAAGACAACAGTGACAGACTGGGCACGAATGTTTTGGAAAGGACGTAAGTTAACGACAGATCTTCGACGGCCTTGTCAAGCGCATATTGTTGCAACAGAAAAACATCGTCGCCAAAATTGATGCAGGAGTACAGATAAATCGTTGTCGAAGCATACATTCGCTAGCGAAATAATTTGACGTGTCAATTGGCACAAATTAAAAGGTCGTTCGTTAGAAACTGCAATATCGGAAGGTGTGTTCACAGTGGGTACCACGGATGTTGACCGACCACCAAAAAGAGAAACGCATTGGATGGTATTTGAACCACTTGCTGCGTTACAGAGTGGAGGGTGATGCATTTTTCTTCCGCATAGTTTCAGGCGATGAATCACGGTGTCACCACTTTAAGTTGAACAGCAAAAGAGAGAGAGAGAGCATGAAATGGAAGCATGCTGGATCACAAAAGCCAAAAAATTCAAGTTACAGGTATCCGCTGGTAAGGTTACGCTGAGCCCATTTTTTGACCATGAACTGCTATTTTTGGCCGATTTTAAAGAACCTGATGTCAACATTAACTCTATCAACTACTAGTAAACACTTGAGAAGCTGTAAAAAGCCATCCAGAATAAACGACCCGGCATGCTTTCTCGCGGTGCGATTTTGTTGCACAATAATGCTCGTCCGCATGTTGCAAAGATTGTGCAGGAAGCATTAGCTTGGAAGAAGTGGGAAATTCTGCAAAATCCAGCCTATAGTCTTGATTTGTCACCATGTGATTTTTATTTGTTCGGACCTCTACAAAAAAAGCTCTCAAGGGGCAATGATTTCACACACATGCAGACGTAATGAACGCGGTTAACACTTGGTTCAGTGAGCAAACACTATCCTTTTTTTTGCGGGCGATATTCACCGCCTACTTAAACAATGGGATGCTTGCCTGAATGTCTACGGCGACTTCTTCTGACCAACCCATGGTGCATAATGTATTCAAATGAATGCTTTGTTTAATTCTACCGCACCTGTTAATGCGTCTTTCATGCTTTTGTAACAAAGCCCTTGGAACGGTTTTAAAATGAACGTCCCTAATATATATATATATATATATATATATATATATATATATATATATATATATATATATATATATATATATATATATATATATATAGGCTCACCTGGCATAGGGGTGTAACGTCTTTCTCCGTTATCCCGTGTACTCTCGTGAGTGGCGTGACGAACGGCGAGAAACTGTAGGGGTTCTCGCCGCGTCTGTGACGTATGGGGTATGTCAGCCGGTCGCTTTGAAAGCAATGGCAAACTACTGAGTGTAATCTTGCCAAGAAATCAAAACTCAGTTGAAAGATGCTGATGTTGACAGCGATGTCCTGTAAAGGATATGCGAAGGATAAAATAATGTCGCTCGCCGTGGTTATTTCTCTCAGCTTCTCCATTCTTGCCGAGACCAGGACTCTCTTAATTGGCTCTATGACCTCCCGTCTTTGACTAACTTGGACCTTACTTAAGATACTCTCAGATTACCTATTAATAATCGATGTCTATTCTCTCTCCTATCATCCAGAAGCATCACAACGTGAAATGTACAAACTTGACATAATGCTTAGTCAGTTTTCATTTACTCTATTACACAGACGTAATGACAAGTCAACAGATGGTCACAATTATACAACATTTCTATTGTCACACATCTAAAATATTACGCGGCACTGTATTCGGCCATTCATCATCATCATCATCATAATCATCATCACCATCATCATCATCATCATCTTCAACTTCTGCCGTCAAGCGTCGTGGGGAGGAATAATTTGCGTTCCAGCGCCCGGTGGGCGGCACTGGATAGTGTCATTCCGTGTAGTTGTACAATGTCTCTGATGTCGTCAATCCATTTTCTTCTTGGACGTCCTCGTGGTCTCGTCGCAGATGATCTTTGATGTAAGGCCAGTGATGGTAGTTGCTGATGTTGCATTCTAACGACATGGCCAAACCACTTGATCTTCTGTCTTTCAATTCTTCTTCTTTTTTCGTTCGCCTGAAATATGCTTATAACTGCAATGTTGTCTCTTGTATGAATCTAACAGTCTTTTTTAGTTCATTCAGCGGTCCATAGAGTTTATCTTCCACTGTTGTCTCTCTAGGCCAGAAGGTTCGCCTGGATATGTTGTAGTTTGGGCAATCCTGGAGTATGTGCTCTGCTGTCTGCGACGCCAAACCACATGTGCACATGGCTGAGTCACCAATCTTGAATTTTGTATACATGTGGTTGAGTAATCTATTGTGTCCTGTTCTGAGGCGCAGAAGAATGACCTGTTCTGGTCTGTCCATAACGTGGTAGTCGTCTTGAGTAAGGTTTGGTGGCCTTCTGACTGATTTGATCATTCTTTTCTTTTGGTGGTATGTAATAGGCACATCAGGTTGTTCTTCTTTTGCTCCTTCCTTAGCCAATCGATCAGCTCTGTCGTTTCCGGGGACTCCACAGTGGGATGGTATCCACTGTATGGTGATCTTACGCTGACTGCATAGTTCAGAAAGTAGTCTCCTCAGAACTGGCAATTTCTCAGACAGGAGCGCCTCTATTACGGATTTTGCATCTGTCAATATCACCACAGGTTGTGTACCATGGCTGGTATTTTGTAATTTCTCTGTGGCTATCTTGATTGCCTCAATTTCAGCATCATAGTTATGGCAGTACTTTCCTGTTGGAATTCTAGCCGTGTCTCTAGTATTATTTGGGTATTCTATGTACACTCCTGCTCCTCCATTTCGAACAGCATTTTGTGCTGACCCATCTGTGTAAACTCGGATCCATAGGTCCTGTGGGTATTCGTCATCAAGGAAGCTGAGAGTGGCTGTTCTGCGCTGTACACTGTTCTGTTTATCCTTGTCAAATATTCCTCTCACTTTTGACTGGATTTGTAGCGATATTCTATGTTCATTTTTCCACGGAGTTCGCTCTGGAATGGTTGTCAGGGGGATACCAACTGTGGGAAGATCGATGGTTTCTCTGCAGAGTCGTTTGGCCTGGTGGATGAAACTACTTCTTTTCAACCGCCCCATAGCTAAGTTTTCAAATCGGTTCTTCATAGGGTGGCCTGGCAAGCTGAGAAACATTTCTGCTTGTATGAGTGTTTTTGTATCTCTTCGTTCTCTTAAAGCTTGTGTCCTCCCCATTTTCTCCATTGCTACTATAGGGGTTGATCTCATCCCTCCTGTGATGACTCTAAGAGCTTGATTTTGCACCTTGTCCAGCTCCTGAAATGTAGTTTTTGATGCTGAACACCACGCAGTTAACCCGTATTCCAAGTGTGGTCGTATGCTCTGTTGATAAACTTTGCTAAGTATTTTCCCACTGGCTCCCCTAGTGGTTCCAGTTAGCTTTCTCAGGATGGCAATTTTCCTTCTGGCTTTTGCTACTGCTTTTTTGATGTGTTTTCTCCATGTCAGCCTGTCGTCGAATGTTACACCAGGGTATGTTGGTTCCTTGTTTTCTCTTAGGGGTGTTCCATTTATCTGAATGCTCCCGCCTTTTGTTTCGGAGAAAGGGTAAATAGAGTGGTGCTGCACGTGTCAGTGTTTATACTGACACACCATCTATTTGCCCATGCAACAAATGTATCTACAGCTCTCTGTAGCAATATGGTGGCCACTGATGCATGTTCATCTGCGCTCCATAAAACTAGGTCATCAGCGTACATTGCCGCTTTAATTCCATCGGGTAGATTAGCAACAAGATCATTGATGAAGATTAGAAAAAAGTGTTGGGGACAGGACTCCGCCCTAGGGAACACCGTGACGCAGTAGTACTTTCTTGCTCTTGAGACCGTCTATCTGTACTCGGGCTCTTCTGTTGTGCAAGTATGCTTTTACCCATTTGTACATTCTTCCATTGACTTTACAGTTCCTCAGTTTCTTCATTAGACCTTCTTTCCAGACTTTGTCAAAGGCTTTCTTCAGATCTATCCAAGCCGCAAGTACCAGCTTCTTCTCTTGGAATGCATCCTCAACTTCTTGGGAGAGGTAGGTTGTCTGATCTTCCGTAGAGTAGCACTGCCTAAAGGCAGCCTGTTGTGGTACAAGGATGTTTTCACTTTCAATGTACCACTGTAGTCTGTGATTGATGACCTTTCAATAAATGTCTTTCAATAAATGTGGCACAAGGTGTTGATCCCACAGTCTGTCTGATAATAGCATTTCTGCCTAACAGGCGCAGCAAATTTGGCAGATGTCATATAAGGAGCTACTATAGAATTCCCTAACATGCGACTACGTTTCGTATTCTGACTCATCTATGATATCCTGCCATCAGCTGCCAAACTGGTCAAGTGAGGTAAATACCCCGAATCGTCCTGTCTGTAACATAATGGGTGGGGTTGTCTTCCTAAATGTCACTACACATTGTTCACGGGACCTCTTTGGCCAGTCACGTTATCACTGTTCTGAAGACCCCTAAGTTCTTTGGATTGCTATACAGTACAAAGTAATTAATTTACTCCCACTCTAGACCATGACATTGCACACATAAGAAGCCAGTACACTACACATTGATTTAATCTAGGCACGTCAACATCAGTAAGGAACAATACAAATAGATATGAGAAACACTACAATGAATATCTTCAAGAATGAATACATAGTTCAAGCCAAGCTGTCAGGTATAATGACTATCAGTTCATCATAGACTTCACGTGTCACTGTCTGTATATATGCAAGTTGCAACACTCTCACTCGGCAGTGTCGGAGTTCCTTATTCCGGTAGCAGGTGATAACTCTGGACACTCTTCTTCTTTGTCAACAGGTCGGGATTGATGACTCTTGTAGATCAGCCAAGATAATGGCACTTGACAACTCTTGTTCATTGAAGACTTCAGGACGTAAAGTCAAACTTTCTGAGACATTATGGTAGTTGTCCTAATGTTCATTTATTCAGGTTGAGCTCACGACGACTATCACGTGCCAAGTTCTAATTTAACATGTTTAAGAACAATGTCCAGTTAGGCAATAAGCACTATATGGGGTGCCTATGAACACGACCTCATGCCAAAATATGAGGGTAACATATAGCCTCTATTGTCCTTCACTCTCGCCATATTAGACTCGCTCTATCACTTTAATGTCAACAGACCTGTCTTCCCTTCGGAAAGAAATCAATTAAGTTAATGTACAGTCCGATAAGACGTTAGTGTCTTGATACACGTAAGAACTGGGTACTGGAGACATAATTTCAGTCAGATAGCTCATCAGCCGAGAATAACGGTGCCATGTAAATAGGCTTTCTGTCTACCAGACAACTCTCATACTGACAAAGGCCATTATAATATTAGCCCTAAAACGTTGATTTAGTTCGTAAATATCGTTGGCATAAATAATAGGCGAGTTTTTCACTGCCGCATTACGATGTCACTTGGCCTAACATAGGCCATTGTGATTAAGCGTTGATTGTTTTTCCGCAATCCAAAAAGGAAGAACCTGACAAGAACAACTTGTTGAAAGTTATATCTCAGTCATACTGGACAGCTGAATTCCCTTACTGGTAAGCCATCAGAAACATATAGTGTCATCAATACATATTCATGACTACCTGATCCTTTGGCATGACGGGCAGACTTGATCGACGATAGCGCATCGTCTAAAACGAGGTCGACTGGAAGAGTCCCGTCTGGTAGAACGGCATCTCGTCTTGTAGAGGCCCAGCTCGTCGAGACAGCTCTTGAGAACTGGAACCCATTTATACAAGAAACACTCTACCCCACTCAATCCACACACACTTGTCTTTCGTCCATAAGGACTAGTTGTTTAGGTCTCTTTGACGTTTGGGGATGACACGTCACCCTGACGTCACATTAGCCATATAATACTTATTTTAACTAAGGTTATTTGGTTGTGTTCTACTGAATAAATGTATTATATGTATTGTACGAAACTATCTCAGTTCACCCAAAAGATTTACCCTCCCTACTGTTGCCCATTAATAAGTAGAAAAGAGATTCTCTGTCTATCTCGATCCTCTGTGGTTTAATTACCCCATGTTGACTGATTAATTTCATTAATCCATAACGTGATAATCAGATGCAGTAATTAAAGGTTCTATGATCCTAGGGAGCTAAATCAGCATATTACTAATACTAAGGCTTTGCTCTTGCTGATAGTGGAGTAATAATATTATTTCTCCCTATCATGTGCATAATTAAATTAAAGCTCTATTAATTAGAATATCAATACAGACATCGTAGAAATACATCGACGCTGCAGAATTATGCGGTAGACCACTCAAGCTTACAAAACACTAAATTCGTTAATCAAGACCACACGGCAGGTTAAACTGGTTATTCAAACATCGTCGGTAGTTAGTGTTGTTGTGACCTGATCCTGATTCTGTGCAAGACTATGGTAGCTTCCCTCGGTAATCGACTCATCTAATCTGCACTGTTAAGTACAGATAAATGGTAATTACCTTATCTTGGGAAAACAACACCTTGTCCGCATGAAAATTGGTACTGTAGATCGCAAGCTTGTGCGTTTTTGAGAACATTCAAACAGTTTAGAAGCTTTCCACACGAAGAAATATTGTTAATTGTCTTTACCGGATCTGCTAAGATCGTAAATATATTATAGCCTCGGACCTGAAGGAGTCCGGATTTTTCTGCCTAGAGACTGAATATTGTTAGGAATCCTGTGACTAAGTAAAATGCAGTAAATACTATTAAATATGGTACTTCAATTTTAATTCACCGCAAACAAAGAAGAATCCCTTCGAGCCTCATTTGCATCGGTCCGGCAATCATTTTCCGGTTTAGTGTTCGGTGGACTGCTAGACCGATCGATGGATGTATTTTTAGTTTTGGGCCCGTAGGGCCCTCACTGTCGTCGACAGTGAGGGCCCTACGGGCCCAAAAATTTAAAAACATCCATCGATCGGTCTAGCAGTCCACCGAACACTAAACCGGAAAATGATTGCCGGACCAATGCAAATGAGGCTCGAAGGGATTCTTCTTTGTTTGCGGTGAATTAAAATTGAAGTACCTTAAATATTCCTCTACTTTTCTATTTGTAAAGTAGAGTTGTATATTTAGTAAGGAACCGGAAAAACTAACAAAAAAACCGTATGCAGTTTCCCCGAAGAGGGGAATCCGCGGGAATTTCGCTACACTGTCTAGAAAGAAAGTGCAGACAGTGGGGCACGTACTGTCAGTATGTCAAGTCCGATTCACATCACGCTACAATAAAGTGCTTACTGGGCTGGCAGCTATACTTGATAAAGCTAGGTTGCGGCTGAACAGACGGGCCATAGCCGCAAGGATGCGGATTTACTTCGTCAGACCTTGGTAGCAACATAGAGATAATGAAGACTGGACTGCTGACTTGCCGTCCTATTTCGATTTCGAAATGAATGGGTGATGACTTACATAGCCGTGGTTCGTATTCGGCAGTGATCCAACAGTTTCGATTGCGACCTGACATTGCACTTCACTCCTCGTCGGCTCAGCAGGTAATGCTGATTGAGCTGACCGTCCCATATGAGTCGAGAATCTAGGAGCAGCACACGTACAAGATGAAGAATTACAGTGGTATCACAATTCTGAGACAGGAAGGGTACACTGTCAAGTTATTCGCCATAGAAGTAGGCGCAAGACGTTATAACACTGGTGGACATCAAAGGACATGCTAGAACGCGGACATAGAATGATGTATCCTAACAGCTAAACTAAGTATATTATCCTACTCGCTATTAAACTAAGTAATGCACATGTATTCACAAATTAGACAAGTCATGCAATTTTACATGGAAGACGCAGACAAATTACAATAAATACGTTTTGCGTACAATTTGTCCGCCAAGTGTATCGTTCTCTCATTTAATCCTTTCACGCAGTCATTCACTCACCTTTCATTCAAAATAGTATTTGGTTAAAATATATACTTAAAGTTAAGGTAAGCGTTATTGCCCTTAGAAAAAATGGGCTAGGCGATATTTCCCCTTTAAGAAAATACGTCTTTTTGTACGATGGATGAAAAATAGGTTATAATTTAACTAGAGACAATTGTATAGGACGGTTCTTTAGCCTATGAATGGCACCGCCTGTAATATTAAGTAGAATATGTAAAAAATTACAGGTAACACAATTATATACATCATTAATGGAATATAATACATATTTAATAAAAAAGAATTTAAATTAATTAAATACCTCCAACGATGATGTGCGCGTTGTTGTCCTGTCGTTAGCGTGTTATGCCATGAATGTTAAAGTTAGTATGGCTGTCTCTTAGTGTTGTAGTCGATGTCGTTCTGTTTCGGCTGTTTGCAAAGTTTCGTAGCAACAGCAAGTATTGTTCTCAATGTCCCGTATGAAATATACAGTGTTCAGAGTCAGTTCACTGTTGATATTATTGGTTGAAACAAACACAGTTACTTTTTCTTGCTGGAATCGTTCTCGAGCTTAGGCACTTGATGGTATAGTTCTTAAAGTATAGCTTTTAACGTATGTTCATGGGTTCGTAATTACCTAATCACTGAGAGTACTCTAGCGGGTGTAGAGTTACACTGTAAGATGCAACGACAAAAGTATCACAGTTTATAGTATGGCTAAGGTCGATGTGATAAGATCATTCTACTGGCGCTTTTGTTTGCCGTGATAAAAGGTCAGCCATAATTTATCGGTCCCCTTTATTGGCGGTTTTCAAAGTCGAAATTTTGAAGTAGAAGAAAAACCATAGTTGAAACCCGGGGGTTTTGGGCCCCCATGGTTAAGGACAAAATAATGGCGAACTGTCTGTAAGGACCACAAAGTGACTCCCAAGAGGAACTTAGAAACCCAATATACAGAAAAAAAGGCTTAAACACTCCAATTCCATGTGGCATAACGAGTCTCAGCCTTCTTTAGTTTGCGGCTCACGTAGAGAATCGGGTGTCGTACCCCAAACCCACTTCCTGCATTAAACATCCCCCTATTGCGATAGCGCTCGCATCTGTGGTCAAATAAAGGGAAAATTTTATGTTGGGTAATCGTAAAACTGGTGGATTAGAAAAAAATGTTTCAATCTACACATTGCATCCTCTAGCTGGTACTTTTACAAATTTTTGATGGATGATCTTTAGTTAACATATCAAAAAGACTGGGGTGAGTTCTGCCCAATGTGGAATAAATTTTGGGAATAATAGTTAATCAGACCTAGTAACTTCTAATCTGTTTCTTTGTGGTAGGAACTTCTAGATTAAGGATTTTGGAAAAAATTTTTTCATCAGTCAACAATTTCCTTCAGAAATTCTATGACCAAGGAAGTCTATTTGTGTATAGCCTATTTAAACCTTTGGGAAAGGGTTTTTGATAGTAACCCGAAAAGAGAGATTTGTTGAAGACTTGTTTGGGGTGAGAAAGTGAGAAGTCATATCAAAAGAATGGACGCATATATCATCAATTAGGATACTACATCATTAATTCCGTGTAATAACAATCTTGTTGGGTCTAGCAAATGTGGCCGGGGGCGTTTTTCGGGCCCAAAAAGGAAGATATAGCCATTCGTACAAACCGAGAGTGTTGCGAATGCTGTTATATTTTCTACAAGAAGGGTGTAGGGAAACTTCCCAATATCCTTTCGCTAAATCGGTCTTGGAAAAAAAGGATGATTGAGCCATTTTTAAAATAAGATCTTCACAACTTTTCTTGCTCTGCATCCGTTGTTGTTTTGTATTTAATACTCATAGTCGATGCACAAGCGGTTTGTCTGGTCCTTTTTTTTCACCAGGACAATGGGGAAGAATATTGAGACATCGATTTCTGAATAATGCCATTCTTCTCAAAATCTAAAATTTTTTTATCAAATTTGATCTGAAATGTGAGGAATAGAATATGTCTACATTTGAACGGTCTCAGATCTGTCAGCACAATTGAATTGTTATTCTATCAGTGCGTCCAGGTTGTTGGAAAAGATAGTCTTATAGTTGTCAAGGAGCGTAAAAAGTCTTGTCGCTGTTGTTGTGTCAAAGTGTCAGAGAATGTATGTCATTTATACTCCCGTCGTCAGTCATGATTGGTACAGGGATTTGGTATTGTCCACGTCTGTCTGATTTATCACAGATGCTACTGTTTGTAAATTGTCTTCAATGTCATTGTCGTCGTCGTCGAGATCAATCGTCAATATGTCGTCAAATTTGTCGTCGTCGTCGATATCACAGCTGGTCGGTAATGTCCATATGTCTTCGTCGTTTCGTCGTCGTAAGCTTGTGTCGTTAACGATGCTTCGTTTGTCGAGGTGTCATTTGGTTGGAAATTGTCGTATCGTCTTCCGTCACAGTTCGTTGCGTCTGTTCATTTGTCTCATTGTCCTGTCTAGCATAGTATGTTTAAACATATTTACATGAATAATTTAAACTTTCCATTTACAGAGAATGTAGTAGGGTTATTCCCTTGACCAGTTTATGACATATATCACAAGAGTAAAAATTTTTTAATGTTTTGGTCGAACTTGGCCCAATAAAACTGGGTCAGGACAATTGCCCTGGTCATTCGTATCCCATATGACCTCCAAAGGGGAGTCATGGCTATTTTAGCACTTTGTTTCGATGTGCTTTTGTAACATTATTTGCTGTATCGTGGTCTGTTTTGTTGTGTAAAATCTATTTAAGATGTTGTTCTTAGCCTAAATGTCCACGATGCGTTTTAGTGATTTTGGGGTTTTAAGTCCTACTAACTTAAAGTATGGTGCAAGTTTTTGTTTTGCTTTTTGTTCATTTCCAAAATTGATGTTAGTTGAGTTTGGCGCTATTATTTCAATGATTCCTTCAGTTGGTCAGTGTTGGTTTTATGGGTTGTCTGTCATGTTATTGCTTTTGGGTTTTTGTGTGTTTTTTTCCCACATTTACAGGTTTGGTATTTGGTAGATCGGTAGCATCCTCAATTCGAGGTGTTAATTCGGTCGTATCGCTCATAGATTCGACCGCCCCTGCATTGTACACCCCGGTGAATTCTTCTGAATTACCTCAGTGGTTTCCCCCTTGGTATTTGGCAGATTGAGAAAGCATGAATGGTGTTTCTCTTTAGCGTCGCTGTTTGTGGGTGGATACGTGTTTCTGCTCCCATTCTTTGATTTCTTTTCAGAGCATGGATGATGTGGGGAAATTCCAAGTATAAAACAGCGACTGGATTTTTAAGGACAGCACACAAAACTTGTCCTGATATGAACGGTGTTTGAATTTCGACCAGAGCAAGGGGTATTTCTCTATCGTACTGAGAATGTGCGACAAGTCACATGTTTTCTGTGTAGTCTTTAGTGTCTATTAATGTTTTCTAACCCACAGAGCGTTGCGCCGGAATCACGAAAATTTAAAGGGGATTTTTTTTGTTAACAAACCCTGTAAAAAAAATTGTTGCCTGTAGATGACAAAGCAGCGTTTGCTGTTTCATTTGAATAGGGATCGTGTGGCCACAAATAATGTTGTGTCAAGTTGGGAAATTCGTACAGGTGTTGCAATTACGTCTGTAATGGTGTTAACAATGTGTACAGCATTCCCAAGCTCGCTTTCATTGTCGTGTGATTATCACAGCCCTTTAGTGATTCAAGCTCTTCGTCAGACGACGTCTCTACTAGTGCAGCAGTGGCCTGTTTCAATAACTTTCGGCCCCCACAATTGCGACTATAATGGCCCCAGCATTGCAAAAATAACATTTTTATCGCTCTATGGTAAGCACTGTGCTTAGCCCGCTGCTTCCCACCCTCATTTGAGGTGGTGAGGATAGTTAGGGGCTTTGTCGCACATCCCGTCAATGTCGTGATTATAACTGCAATATTGCATTTCAGTACTTTACCGACACTGGAGCGCGGTTTAAATTTTCTCCTGTTTGTTTGGGGTATTTGGGTTTATTACTGCAGCGCTGTATCGTTGTGACTTATGTTCAGCTGAAAAAGTCCCTATTTGCTGTGAAAATGCATTCCCTTTGCCTCGATTTCCGATACTTTTACAGTCCATTTGTTTAAGAATTGCAAAAGGTGTGGGGATGGTGCTAACTATTTTGTCTATAATAATAAGCTCTTTAAGTTTTTCATGGCTATTGTGGTTTAGCCGAGTTAATCCATTTTGTGCAAAGTCTTGGGCTGTGCTGACATAATCTATAAAGGGGTTTTGGGTTTTGGGTTTTGGAGATAATTGGCAAAATGTTGTTGGAACCGCAGGTCTAAAGAAAAATGTTGGAGAATGCGTTGTTTTAAGTAGTCATAGTCTTTTCGCATTTCTGTGGTACTGTTTCTTTACTTCAGTGGTTCAAGCGCTAATTTTTTCTTAAAAAAAAGCCCAATCTGATTTATGACCTTATGATAGGCCATGAGACACTCAAAATTTTCAAATAGCGTGATGGAATTCTGAACATACGCCTTCACGAGTCCTTTGTACTGTTATATTTTTGTTCTTCTCTTTGCTTCTTAGCTTATTCACCGATATTTCTGGTTTGGGCTCAATCTCCATCTGTTTAAGTTTTATCTGTGTTCGGCATTCAATGGGCCTGCTTGGCTGCGGCCTCAAGCTCCATCTGTTTTTCCTGAGCCTGCAATTGTATTTCTTCTCTCAATTTGCAATTTCATTTTTTCTTTTCTGCTTGCATTTGCAATTTTGTTCCCTTCTGCCTCCATTTGCATTGCAATTTCCTTTCTTCTGCTTGCATTTTCTTTTCTTCGGCCTCGATTTGCAATTTCTTTTTCTCGTTCTAAAGCTCTTTCTCACGGGCAATATTTTCTGCGTGCGTTTTCTGTGCCCATTCTGACAGTTTCTCTTTTTATAACCTAACTTTTCCTTGCTCAATGCTTATTAAGCTAGACATTTTGTGTTTTATTTGTTTTAATGTTTGTCAAAAATTTAAAACCCTTAGAAAAAAATTTGGGAGGACAAAAAAATTGTTATTCCCTTACTTATTAAATTTGTAAATCAAAAAAGCAAGGTTATGTTGGTTTCAGATCACGAATATGCAAACAATCAATATGATACAAATGATACGTTGATGGAAGATGAAAGTACAGCTTAGAGTTACAAGGGTATGATGTGAAACTTAGCTCTCAATCCCGAACCTCCCATGTTGTCTGTACTCCGTCACTGTTGGAAAGGTTACATAGGTTGCACGCGGCACTAGTGCGGAACAATTTCTCGTGGAGTGAGAAAACATTAGTCAAAGTCACAGAGAAAAAGAAAAAAATCAAAATAGTAACATGTAAAATCATTTATAGAATCAAAATAATGAGGCGCACTGCGGAGGCAAAGGGGAAGTTGCCGAGGGACTCAGATTAATTCTATTTTTTCGCTAGATAGCTACAATTTTTTTTTAAGTTGTAAAGTTAATTGTTTTGATTTAAACAAATCAATGTGTTTTCAAAATCAATGTGATATGATTAAAAAGTATTTTTACATGGCATTTAATAACTTTTCCACAAAACATTCTATGCAAAAACCCGGAAAAAAAGCCCCCAAAAAGCCTGTCATCATCTTGCTCTTATCTAGGTAACTGAACATGGGTTCATACAGGCAACAATAAATCTGTTCGCTATGAGATCGAATATTTATTGTATTGAATATACAGTTGGCGCAGTGGGTTAACAGCCCGCGCTATATTATCTTACATATCACAGATAGTTAAACATCAAAACATAGTTGTATACAACAATCTAGCACACTATCTAGCCTATGTATATATATATATCTATGAATATCTATTGAGTCCCTCTCAGGCAGGCCTTGTTGCCTCTCTCAAGTCCGTCTGTCCTCTGCCGGTCTCCTCGTGTCCTAATTCGACACGGGCGGTAACTCTGTCCGAGTTCCTCGTGGACCCCGCATTAGGCGGGCCACATCAGTGTCCACGAAGCCATGGACTCGGTGACCCGCTCTTTCGAAAAGGCTCTCGATTACTCGGGTCCTGAGCGACTCTCTTCTGTCCCTTGGGCTGGAGTTGCAGCCCTCTAATAATCTATCTGACGGTGAGGCGGTGACACATGTTAATGCTTGCTTGCTTGTGTTAGTTGGCTTGAGCTCCAACGCGAAGTCCTGTACGCCGGATGAAGACATCCTGTTGTCCAACATCAGTGTGATGTCATACAGGACCTGATGTTTGCGTGAGTATCCCGTTGTCCCATGTCTGGCTTATTGGTGTGTAGACTGGTGGTTACTCGCCGTACAGGCAGACACTCTCCAACCTCGGAGGAATCGGCGATCCTACTGACTTTAGCCAGGAACCCAAAGGGACCTGTTGCCCAGGACGCTAGACGAGGACGCGTCAATAGGTCTTGGCCAGTATATAACCCAGCCCTGGTACCTTGGAAACACCTCTGCGTCCCAATCAACTTAATGAAACAGCCGAAAAGGCATGTGCCCTTTATGAAAGAAACGGAACATCGTGGGGGACAAGTATCTTCGGTAATGTCGTTATCGTTTCTGTCTGTAACTGCATCACAACTAACATCTCTTAACGAAGATCTAGAACCTGTACTATATCATGTCGACTCCGTAGCACACACCCCCCCCCCCTTTTTTCCTCCAGCCGAAGACAGTGCATCTGAGAACGGGGTTGTTCTTCGTGTGCGGAACGCAACGCGGCGCGGCAGCAGTCGTCGGCAAAGTCAGGTAAATGTCGGCCAAAGCCCAACCTCCAATAGGTGATGGTAGGCGTCTTGCGAAGAACACAGTCCGTAGCAGAGACCAGGAGAGAGAGGTCGAGGAATCCAATCCACAGTCAAGTAAATTAAAGGAAGAGCCGGCTTCCAAAAGTGAGACTCCATAAGCTTAGATCCGGGTACAAAGAAAGGAACACGTAATACAAGAACGGGACATAGCGAAGAGTCCGCGGCAAGGCGACTGAGGTAATGACCAGGGAACAAGCTGGCTTCCCAAGGCCACAATTACTATGGCATGTGAGGGCACGAAATGGCTCTCGAGACTCTCTTCTCGGAAGGGAGAGGGTGGATTGGGAGCAGGCATTTTTCGCAGGTATGGGACACATTCAGAACAATGCAAGATAACGCAAACACCAAACGTATGGAACGCCTAAGGGGAGTTGCTTCTGACGATCAGAAGTCTCATGGCGTGCTTGCTATATGCATATGTGTGTAAATAAACATATTGAATTAGAACGTAGCACCAGATAGTCGTCGTAGGGTTAACCTGAATAAATGAACGATAGGACAACTACATCTCATCATTTCCTCTTGTACCCTGCGGTGTCGAGGTAAAGTATTGACAGCGGGAGAGTGCCCGCTTTTGGGCATCATGTATCGATATGCCCATTGACAATGTTATTCTCTGCGTCCATCGTTTGCGTGATGGCATATTCCTCTGCTTCCCTCTGGTCTGTACACCATTGATTGTTGTGGTATATATATATATATATATATATATATATATATATATATATATATATATATATATATATATATATATATATATTATATATATATATATATAAACTGTATCTTTCAGAAAGTGTTATAGACTGAAAAATAAACTTGTGCACATGTGTGCGAGTGTGTGTGAGTGTTGTGTGTGTGTGTGTGTGTGTGTGTGTGTGTGTGTGTGTGTGTGTGTGTGTGTGTGTTGTGTGAGTTTTGGCAGACAAAGGAAATTAACTATTAATACCTAGAATAATCATGGGAAATCCCCAACAAGCCATTCTTTATTTTTAGAACGCTCTGTCAAGTCTGTTACATTCTCTGTATTGAAAATAAGTATAATTATACTCTAAAAAAAAACAGCAATTAAACTGACAAAGAACCAGATACCAGCTCCACTCGCTGTAAGTAAAAGCTGTGCATGGTAATATCTACATACACATTTACAAGGCAATATGTGAACTGCATAATTGGTACCTATTATGTTTTAGGCACGGTGGTAGAGAGGTTAGAGAGCTTGGTTGAAAAACTACGGTCTGGTTTGATCACCATCAGAGGTAGGATTATGCTGTTCTGATCAATATACCTTTAATGTTGATCTAGAGATAATGCAAATGGTCACCATACAATTTTAAGAAATATGTGGAATTTGTCAGCGTAGAACCAACGACGAGGATAGACATGAAACATCCCATTTATGTGTTACCTTCTTTTTCCCATTGCAAACGAACTACTTCATGTATGCTTTCTCATGTTCGGCAATTCCTGTATCTGTCTGTACATAGGTTGTTCAGTCAACATTCTTACACTGACTTTATAGCCAGACTTCTTTCGCACATGTTCGTATTATTTCTCTTTATTTAGGTTTGCATTCATCTTGACTTTGTTCACTTGTTCTAGTGTCCATAAGTTGTGGCATTTTCACTGTCATTCATTTCTTCTTCGGAAACGTGTTTATTCTGGCATGTTTTGTTTATATATCTGTAGTAATGCCTCTTTAGTCTTCACCATTGTTCGTCTATAATTCCTGTTTATTTTATACCATTTAACAATTTTTCTTTTAATGGTGCATATCATAAATTTATATAACATAACTTCTACACGATATTATAATCATAAGAACAAGAAATAAATTGTTTTGTTTTAAAATATATAAACTATGGGAATTTGTGAAGCACAGTATGGATTTGATGAAGGAACATTACAAATAATACGAGGGTCGTTCAGAAAATAATTCATCACATCATTTTTCTCAGCTAATAATGAAGATAGAAGCATGGGCTTTTGCAAACATAATCATGGCATCTGCCAGTTGTGTGTACCATATTGCAACCTATGGTATTGTCTTTATCTTCACACATGTCCTTTGCTGCGTTTCAGAGTGTGCTGGTCGGTGGGGCCCTTGCATACCTGCACGATCTTTGATATCTACAAGTGCGCCCGTATTTGCAGTCCTTATCTGTTGGGATCTCAACTTATTGACAGAGTCTGGAACCAGGGCTATATCTAAAGATGTATTTGTAGGTTATTATATATTTATTAAAACATGGTCAGTATACCAGAGAGGATATCTTGTTGGACAGACATAACATATTGTTCTGTTCCTGACGAGCTGATAAACCCAGGAGAGTGTTGGGAAAACGTGACACGTGAAATGGGGTATTCGAACTCTAACTGAAGAAGTTCGCTGGTTTTATTTCGTTACTGTGTTATAGAACCCCCATTTTAATAACTTCCAAAAGCTGCGTCCTCAAGGGCTAGAAGACCGTTATACAATAGCAGGGGCTCCCCTAGTCAGGTGGGGACTATGTCATGGGTTTTTCTAATCTAAATGTCCAGATTGAAGGTCTTTTCGAAGAGAGTCATGTGCCCAGAATATCAGAAGCCGTCCTCAAGTCGACGGTGTGAGTCTAGATGTAGAGGCATCCTAAAACCGTAGAATCCTCCACCGTAATGAAAAGGACCACGCACAGCTTGTCAAAAGTAATGCCAGTGAACGTACTCAACCCTAATGATGACGGTCAAGTACAAAAGTGAGCAGTCCTACATCTGTCAGATGACCTGTTCTACAAACTGAGACACGAACATATCTAAACACCTTGATACTACAGACAATCACTCCAGTAATTGTGATGATAAAACTCCAACAATAATGCTCTCAATTATACGTATCAGAGTCCGAGGAATTTCTAATTTTCGCCTTCAACCGCGATCAAGTATATCTTTGGAAGGGGGAGGCGGTGGTAAATGTTTCTACAATTAACATTATTTTATTTTTCTTCGTGATACAGAGTTGGGTCATTTCTTTGAATGTATCAGATGCAAATTAGAGACATTATCTTAAAAGTGTGCCGGCTTCGTAGGCTTAGAGGTTATGACTTTTCTCCGTAATCTCGTATACTCTCGTCAGGTAACGTGATGACTGTTCAAATCAGCAGTGGTTCTAATCGCATCGGTAACTTACGGGGTATGTGAGCCGGCCGCTCAGAAAGCAATGGGAAACTACTGAGCGTAATCTTGCCAAGAGATCAACATACAGCTGAAAGATGCTTGTGTTGACAGCTAAGTCCTGTAAAAAGGATATGCTAAAAAAAAAAACATCTTACAAGTATGTAGTCTGCTATTCTTTGTTTTATGTGAGGCGACGTTTGACAAAAAGTGGGATGTATGTACATATTATTAGAATAATCCAGAAATAATGGCAGGTGAACGCGGAACCCATTCCAAGGTGCTATTATATATATATATATTATATATATATATATATATATATTATATATATATATATATATATATATATTATATATATGATAGCACGAAGATGAGAGATGAGAGAGAGAAGTGGAGGAGAGAATAAAGAATTGAAAGATAAAGATTGTCCGTCTTCCGGTTGTAGAGATAACCACTGATTTGTGATTACCCTTGGTTTTATATACCAACCTCACAAGTATACAGGTATGCAGGTCACGAATACAACACTATCCTAACCGACAATAGTACAGGCACTCAAAAGATTAAGCTAACACTGAATCAAGTTTATTTGCTTCTCAAAAGACATTACAAAGTATACAAAGTGTCGTGCGGTAACAATTCAAACAATTATGGAAGAATGCTGTCAGGTAACTAGCATCAAGAGAATACCATCAAACTAAGGAATTGCAATTAAACCAATAACTAGTCACATATCAATCAGGGGAATATAATAAGAAAGTACGCCAATCTGACAAGAAAGTATATAAATCTACTAAGGATGCACACACACGAACTTCCACCGTCAAATGACCGCCCACTAGTTTACCCAGGCAATCGATCAAGCGACAACCTGAAAATTGAACAAAAAGACACCCTTGACTATGTGAACAGCATCATCGGGTGTCATCAACCTACTGCTCACCTTCGTCTTCAGCTACGTGTATTGACATCGGGTCAGAGATATTCCATCACTGCCTGGGCGGTCGTACACCATCAACCAGTGTTCCCCGATGCCAACATCAACCCATGAACCCCCATACACTTCACCATGTGTAATAATCATGTGACATTAATACAATACCCACGCCGACACTGATAGCCTTCCCACAGCGGACAGACACATATAACTCGGCAGTGGGACAACCCTAGACAACAACTCCTGATCTACTTGCACACACCGGCCGGGTTTCCCCGCGCCAGACACATAACACAACAGCTGATAACTGGTTGTCACATTTCAACAACTACATCAGGTAACCCCCAACAACAACACTTCTGTCCCCGAGGCCGACAACACAACACGCCAGTGACATGTACTAGGGCCATGTCTCATTATCATTGGCGCCATCGTCGTCCTCAATAGCATGTGTATATTCATTCTCAACAACATAAATTCCCCTTGTCATTAATCACAAAACAATCAACACATCATAAACATAGCAATCGATCAATAATAACCTGTATCCCCTAGTGACTCCAACTCCCATAACGTCATCATCATTGCGTATATCCTAGCCATTATCAATAACAACATAACTCTACATCATTAACAATATCATTGCAGCTTGGTACCCCAACTGTAATTATAAGACAACAAGATGGGACACCGGTACTGCCCACCAATCACATATATGAAATGCCCCTTTACACTGAAACCTCTACAGTCATAATAATCTTCTGCAGTACATAAGTTCACTCATGATTAACCATCATTATGGGCCGTCAACATCGACTACATAAACCCACACAACTATTAACACAAACCCATGTTGACAACATAGATTAATATCACGCCTAACAACACCATAGTTATGATAATTGATAAACGTGCCTCCATCCATCCCCGCAGTATAGTTTGTCGTCTTTATTAGCCAATCTTCTTCAATATTCAGCTCTTGAAGTATGGACGCACGTTTCCTTTTCTTTATCCAAGATATTCTCACAATCCGACTGTAACGTTTATATCCAAAGGCATTCTAGTCCCCTTCAGCTCATTTAATGCGCGTCGTTGTATCTATTCACCGCTCTCTATTTCCCTATCTCGCCTTATAGTATTAAAGCCATTTAAGTCCTTTACCCCCGATCCTCCGTGAAGGTCCGAACCCGCGACTTTTAGGTTGTACTGCTAACCAGTTGTATGCTCTATTTTCTCCGCCGCAGTTTGACCCCGATTCAACTCTACCTGGCCAACAACAATACGAACACATTCCTTAATCTGCAGGCTTGCTCCAAGCGCTGTCCATTCATCCGCTGCAGCCACCTGATCCCATTGTTTGGTTCGACCTAGTGGCCGAGTTTGGTGTCCGTCCTTCCTGCCCTGTCGTGTTTACATTTCTATAAGAAATAAATCGGGGACCTTTGAGGCCGCTAATACCGTTCACAACTAATCACTCCTATCATGGTTTCGGCGCTCATATGCCTACTTCGTAATTAACCACTGCGAGTTACGTATCCTTTACCTCCTTATAGAACGTCGTAGTCAGCCCCGCTATCAGTTAATTGTAGTTCGCCAATGCTCCCTGGTTTAGACTGCTATTATAGTTAGCTAGCTAGTCACGGGTCCGTTACAGGACGTCGCAGTCAAACCTAGCTTTTACTGACTGCTCATGGTTCTTCGGTAAATTTGTCCACGGTAGTTTGCCATTGCTTTCTAAACCTAAGTACCATTACCCGCGCCCGACTACAGACTAATATGTTTCTAATTAAACTTAACCAACTTACGTAAGAGTCCTGTCCAGTGGGTTTCCTTTGTCTCTGTCCAATCACTCGCTTGCCGTGGATCCCACTTGACCTTTCCGTCCTATCTGACTTTTAAGTCTGCTGTGTGGTTCCGACTACCTCGTCTTACTCTGGCTAATGTACGTCGTGTTCGACTTTTAGCCATCCATTACGACCCAAGAGCTGTTCCTTTAGCTATTTAGACGTTGGTCCTTCGTAGCAATCAATATATTATTTTGGGCGGCACTTTCTTCCAACACTCAAGTCCGTGTTTCGCTCTGGTCCTTAGGCGTATCTGCCCGATCAGAAATTCCACAGCCTTCTTGGTCTCAACAGCCCTTTGAGTATCTGCACTCGGCTGTCTAAAACCTGCTTATCTTATTAACTGCTTCTCTGTCCCGCGTATATATATACCGCTTAATTTGGCGGTTCTTCCTGGCATCACGTGATGTCGCTCCTCCTTGTCGCGAAGGGCTACCCAATGAGATTTTTAGCCGTACCACATAATTAATTCTACTTAATCCGCTTTATTCTAGATCCCTTGACACCACTAGGTTATAGCTTGAGGTTAAGGACCTACCCTTGCCGCCTTTGCCTGTTTTGGTTCATTGGGCGATCCCGTTCCCATATATCTAGCCCCATCCGTTGTATTTCTTGCCCATTTGACAGTTCCTATGCTAAGTTCGGCTTCATGTTTCCTGAATTTCTTATTTCACTAACAACGAAAGGTAAACTGTCGGTTAGCGGGCTGCAGCAGAGTCATTGCCCGGCCACTCACTAATTTTGAACTTATACTGGTCGGTGAACTCTCTACCTCAAAATTATTCCAGTCATTGCCCTCTGGTAAACTCAGGCGGTATGTGAAAAGCATTTTCATACTGTCTCATATATATATATATATATATATATATATATATATATATATATATATATATATATATATATATATATATATATATATATATATATATATATATATATATATATATATATCATGTGCCATTCCAGTAAGAGTGAGCTGTCATTATTCACAATTTCACGCGATCACCAGAGTCGTTGATCAGTTCAGGGTTAGTTAGTTAGTTAGTCGACAGATCATCCTCATTGCACATCGAACCATTCAGTCCATAAGTGCTCGGATCCCCTCCTCAGCAAATCCCGCAGCGTGTAGCGGCTAACGACGCCAGTTCTGTGTTGGTTTATCAATCTTCTTTGGCTTCCTGCGTAGTGTTCTTGTTTGGCCACCCCTCTTTTAATTTGCTGCTCTCGCAGTCTGGCCATTGTTGTAGATTCACAGTTCTGTTCAGTGTTCGTGTCTCGACCATGCCACGTGTTCAAACCATCCAGATATTTACTTATTTATCTCCCCGTTGTTCTATTCCCACCAAAGGCCAAGCGGGGCTTTGCTGCGATGCGAGTGATTTCGACAGAAAATTGTGAGCAGCACCATTTATGTCTTCTATACGAGGGTCTGGTCATGTCTGTTTTTGAGTATGCGATTGCGATCCTGATTCTCAACAGTGAGCAGATAGGGAGAATGGAAAGGATACAGAACGAAGCTATGTGTATTATTCTTGGATGCACAAGAGATACAGCATGCAGGGCGAAGCGCTATCGTCTTGATTTTCCAATTATTGGAGACAATACAAATTTACAGGAACGTGCCTACCTCAGAGTCAATGAAAACACACAACATCCACTGCATAGGGAAATTAAGAATGTAAAGGACAGCAGGTTAAAAAGAGGTCGTGGATGGGTCAAGCCGAAGACATTCTACAACAGATGTGTTCACTTGAAGCCTTAAAATCTAGCGAGGAGTGGGTATACGTGCCAAACGATGTATGTACGTCTTTTTTCAGTTTGCATCCAACTAGACAGAAAATGCAGACAAGGAAAATCCGGCGGCTGCTGTGGAAGCGGAAGTACAAGCGTTGGTCTTCGAGAATTCGTTAGACTGTGATATTGTCATTTACACAGATTGGTCGGTCGTTTGGCGAGTGAGGCGTTTATGGGCGTTTACGGCTCAAGACGGAGGGAGAACTGTGAAGGAAGATTCTGGTGCTTTTGCTTTGACCACAAGTGGCCTGACTATGGAAGTCATGGTATTAAGTTAAGCAATAACACGGTTCAAGACGACCGGCATTCATTAAGGCATATTTCCTTAGCAATTCAATGAACATGCGCAAGAAGATAGAGATGGGGTGGATCCGATGGATGGGTGCCGTCTCTGGAGCGGTCTTGGCTGGCAAAGATTAGTTTCATTTTAGGTGTCAGGGCATGCGGGTGTAAAAGGAAATGAGCGGACTGGACTGACAAGCTCGCAAGTAAGGCTACTGTGGATGCAGGACGCGCCACGGACCAGGCTGACATTCTGAATGCTTTACGAGACGTAGGTCGTTCTCAAGAACCAAGTGAAGACTGTGAATCTACAACCATTGTCAGGATGCAAGAACAGCAAATTAAAAGATGTGTGGCCAAACAAGAACACTACGTAGGAAGCCAAAGATGTTTGATAAACCAACACAGAACGGGTGTCGTTAGCTGCTACACTCTGCGGGATTTACTGAGGAAGGGATCCAAGCATTTATAGATACATTGTTCAATGTGCAATGAGGATGATCTGTCGACTAACTAAGTACGAGTATTTCCCTCGATCTTGCAAGTTTTCACCACGTTCTCTAATTTATTTTTGTTTCTCTTAAAATGACGGGGGAAAAAAATTGCCTGTTTACGTCTACTGACTGTAGTCAATTTACATTCTTTCATTTGTCTCTTGTAGGACGGGGTCGTTGGTTTTTCTGTCTGTCCATGGTATTCTTTGCATTCTCCTCAAAAATCGCATTTTTACAGCCATCAGATGCTTTTCAGCTTGACTGCTTGTTCATTGTCTACGCTTCACATCCGTACAAAAGTACATGTTCTAAGTAGCTCCTCAACACTCTTTTTCTAGTAGCAATTGCCATCTTTACATTTGTCAGTATGTTTCCATCTTGCAAAAGGCTACCTTCGACATGGCGATTCTTGTTCTAATCTCTTGAAGGCATCTCCCATCAGATGTTTTGACTATTCCGAGATACTTGTAACGATTCTCTTGTTTAAGAATATTCCCATTTACATGTCTATTAAATTGTGGTATTTCGTTCTTCCTAGTGACGACCTAATCTGTGTCTTCTTACAATTTAATTCTAAACCTAGTTGTTCACTGTGTGTAACAATCGCATTTACTAACTGTTGTAGGTGCTGCTCATTGTCTGCAATCAATACTGTATCATCTACATAACTATCGTTATTTGTGTTTCTTTCTCCAATGGTGATTCTTTTAATATCTTGTACATTTCTAAAATCATTTTCACTCTACATAGAAAACAGATATGGAGACATTACACATCCCTGTCTCACACCTCTCTTAACAGACTCATATTGACCTACTTCATTGGCAATTCTGATGGCATTTTTTACTTACAAATATAAGGTCTTTCCGATCAATTCCCATCTGCAAGCATTTCTATCATGTTGACATGTCTTACTCTATCGAAAGCCTTTTGGTAGTCAATAAGGCAACGATGTCTATCGTTATTTACTTCTATAGAACGTTCAATTACTGTATATATGTATATATATATATATATATATATATATATATATATATATATATATATATATATATATATATATATATATAGTAATTGCACGTTCTATAGAAGTACGTAAATAACGATAGATAAAAAACAGCAAAACAACTCGTCGGTCCAGAGCAATTTGACAAATCCGAAAGCATTGAATAACTCGAAGCCGGCTGACGTGATCATTCCAGCAATATTTATTTCCTGTGTACATCTTGTGCTCCATATGCATAAAAAGATTAATAATACAATTACTGATCAAAATACCGTTCCTGTACATCCAGGAGGGTCGGTATTATAATAACAACCATAGTTACACACAGCTGCACCTAGTCTTCAAAAGCTACGACAATGTTTCATCAGCTATCTATTGTCAGCCTCACTGCTTCTGATCCGTTGACCGTTCTGTCACCTTGGCCATTCTTGCCGAGTCGGTGCTAATTGATAATTTCATGGCCTGTGGTTGGTCCTGCCTGAGAAGAATAATGCTTTAACGATTTAACTCTTCTATCAAGTCGTTCCTAGCCATCACTGCCATCTCCTTAAGGTTTGTTGATAATATTTCTCCGTGAACAAACTCATGCCGCCCAAGCTCTGTCTGTTGTTGCTAAACTATCGCTGCGACGTTTCTACCTTCTCACGTCACACTTGACGACTTTTCCATGTCTTGTTTAGAGATTACTTCTTAGAGTCTTTTTGACTTATCCATTACGTCATTCATTCTGACTCGCTACTTGGCATATATATATATATATATATATATATATATATATATATATATATATATATATATATATATATATATATATATGTGTGTGTGTGTGTGTGTGTGTGTGTGTGTGTGTGTGGGGAGGGGGGCGGTTACGGGGTGTCAAGCATTGGTAGCACCTTTGGTAAGGATGACTCTCATGTCCTTTTTCAGGAACCATCCCCACACTGGTCCAAGCCTGACACCCAGCTCACGCCTGTGGCTCCTATTAGCTGTCAGCATGTGACAGCGGCCCAACAGCTGTGAGAGGCTGGCTAAACTAGGCGTGGGTAGCCGATTTAGTGTCAAACCAAACGGTGAACCAGGGTAAGCCTGCCCAGTATGTGAAGACATGATCCGCAGACTGCGCAGAAGAAATCATTCCTGATTAAACGGGCAAGACGGCGTTTACCTGCAAAGCGTTGTGGAAAGTGAAGAGCACGGCAAGGCACGTAGAGCGCCCTGGTCATCCACTGCACCTGCATTCGTCTCCAGTCGTCTTTACTTGTCTTGCCACTGGATTTAGATGGACTCAGGCGAGAGAGTGAGGTCGACGAATTGCGCAACCCTTCCTCACTTTAATCCAATTCATTGCGAAAGTCATTCTTCATCCAACGTCATATATCACCTTCAAGCCCTGTGGCGATTGGCGAGCGGCGAAGCGGCAGGCGTGGGTACCCTGGCAGCGGCCGTAAACGCAGACCTGCACACAGGCGGCTCAGGCCATATGGTAGTCTTCTACTGACCGGAGCAGCAGTGGGATTCGGGAGTCTCCTGAGCGACTGAGCCGAGTTCTATAGGAACACACTGCTCACCTCCATAGCATGAGGAAGGGGCTAGAAAAGGTGCCCTAAACATTGTCTGCTTCATCACTATCTAACCAGCTAGCCGCGGTTGGTGGGTAACCTAAACTGCGGTCGACATACAAAGAAAGAAAAAACAGGTAAAGCTAAAAGAGCAATCCATATTCCCTTAACAATCGGAACTTGGAATGTACGCACCCTACGTGCACAGAGATGGCGCGTCGGGCCCAGAGAGATTGGGAGAGAGCTGGGCAGGTACAACATCGACATTGTAGCCTTGAGTGAGACACGACTTGCAAAAGAAGGCCAAATCTGTGAAATAGGTGCCGGCTACAAAATTTTCTGGAGTGGAAGGAAAAGCGAGGAAAGACGCCAATCCGGTGTGGGATTTGCCATTAAGTCGGCCATGGTCGGCAAACTAGCTGGATTTCCAAAGGCTATAAACGACAGGCTCATGACCATTAAATTGCCCCTGCTGAATGGAAGGAAGCATGCAACCATTGTGAGTGTCTACGCACCAACTATGACCAGTGAAGGTGATGTCAAGAACAAGTTCTATGAGGAACTGCACAATGTATTAACATCTGTTCCCAAAGGAGACAAACTTATAGTCCTTGGGGATTTCAATGCTAGAGTAGGCACGGACACCACCTCTTGGAGTGGCATTATTGGAAAGTACGGAGTTTTTTTCAGACATGTACCGAACACGATCTCCTGATTACCAACACAGTTTTCCGTCTCCCCACGAGAAACAGGACATCGAGGATGCACCCTCGATCGAAACACTGGCATCTTATTGACTAGTGTCATCGTCAGGATGAGTGACAGACAAGACGTTCGGGTGACAAAATCCATGTGTGGTGCCGAATGTTGGACAGGCCATCGTCTCATTATCTCGAAAATAAACATACACATCAAACCACCACGGCGTCCTCAAGGGGTGAAAATGCAAAAAATAACTAAATGTCACCCGCCTAAACAGCAAAAAAATGCAGCTGTCGTTTGAAAATATGCTGGAAGACAGCCTCAAACCCAATGCTGCAGGTAAACAGGATACAGAAACAGAGTGGAGAGCCCTAAAAGACATAATTTACAACACTGCTACTGAAATCCTGGTCCAACCCGCCGAAAGCATAAAGACTGGTTTGATGAAAATTCCGAAGACATCAACCAATTGCTGGCCGAGAAACATCTTCTCCTCAAGGCACATCTGAATGACCCGAAGTCAACATTAAAAAAAAAAAAAGATGCCTTCAAGAACATTAAGAGAGTAGTGCAGCAGAAACTTCGGCACATGCGGCATGTTGATGCACAAAGCTGATGAAATTTAAGACTTTGCTGACAGACATGATATGAAAAACTTTTACGACTCACTGAGGGCGGTCTATGGTCCTACGTCACCAGGCATAGTTCCCCTTCTCAGTGCGGATGGGGGGGGGGGGGGACATTGGTCACCGATAAGAAAGAAATCCTTCAACGCTGGGCAGAACATTTCAGCAACATCTTAAATGCAGCTTCCTTCTTCGATGATGAAACCATCAACTGCCTTCCTCAAGTTCTCATCAATGATACACTTGATAACATGCTAACCATAGCGGAAGTAAACAAAGCCATCCAGCAACTCTCCAGCGGCAAGGCACCTGGTCCTGACTCCATCCCGGCAGAGATATACAAGACAGGTGGGCCGGTCCTAACAGAGCAGTTTCACCAAGCCTTTACAAACATATGGGTGAACGAGACTATGCCACAAGATTTCAGGGGCACGTCAATAATCCACCTTTACAAACGAAAAGGAAACAGCCAATCCTGTGACAATCACCGAGACATTTCTTTGCTTTCAATTGCAGGGAAGATACTCGCCAGAATTCTTCTCAATCGCCTGACGGCCCATCTCGATCAAGGTCTTCTTCCTGAGAGTCAATGTGGCTTCAGAAAAGAACGTGGAACTGTTGACATGATTTTCGCTGCAAGGCAGCTGCAAGAGAAATGTCAGGAACAGAACTGCGAAATGTTCTCCACTTTCATTGACCTTACCAAGGCTCTTGATACAGTCAGCAGAGAAGAACTGTGGAAGATTATGGCAAAATATGGTTGTCCACGAAAGTTTGTCCAAATAGTGCGGCTATTTCATGATGGCATGCAGGCAAGAGTACAGGAAAATGGTGAATTGTCTGAGCCCTTTCCTGTCATCAATGGAGTGAAGCAAGGATGTGTCCTGGCACCAATACTGTTCAGCCTCATGTTTTCAGCTATGTTGACGAATGCCTTCGAGAACAACGACATTGGAATAGACATCAATTACCGCATGGATGGAAAGTTATTCAATCTCAGAAGACTGAAAGCTAAAACCAAAATTAACAGCGACACCGTCAGAGAGCTCCTGTTTGCTGATGATTGCGCTCTATACGCCAACTCAGAGGCGGACATGCAACATAATGTTTCAGCTTTCTCACATGCCTGTGCCAACTTTGGGCTCAATATCAATTTGGAGAAGACTGTAGTTATGTACCAGCTAGCTCCAGGGAATAATCACACTGTGCTGAATATCAAAGTGAATGGTCATAGTCTAAGTGTTGTGGACAAATTCACCTATTTTGGCAACACTGTGTCACAAGCTGCCACAATTGTTGATGAAGCGAATGCAAGAATTTCCAAGGCCAGCGCGGCCTTTGGCAGACTGTACCAGAATGTATGGGACAGAAATGGAATAAGCCTGCAAACAAAGCTGAAAGTCTACAAAGCAGTTATATTATACACACTGCTATATGCTTGTGAAACCTGGACTGTTTATCAACGACACGCTAGGAAATTAAACCACTTCCACACAGTCTGCCTTAGGAAGTTACTGAAGATTAAATGGCAAGACAAGATCCCAGACACTGAAGTCCTCGAAAGAGCGTCCATGCCCAGTATCCACACTCCAATAATGAAGAATCTGATTCGCTGGATTGGTCACTTGACTCGCATGCCAGATCACAGGCTCCCTAAACGATTTTTTTTACGGCGAGTTGCGTTGTGGTAGACGCTCCCAAGGAGGCCAGAGGAAACGCTTTAAAGACACTCTGAAAATCTCATTGAATGCTTTTGGTATTCATCATGATACCTGTGAGACTGCAGCCAGAGACCGAAATTCGTGGCGTGCATCATTACGCAAGGGTGCAGTCACTTATAAGGCAACCAGGACTGCAAGAGCTGTGAAGAAAAGACAGAACAGAAAAACCACTGCAGGAGATTCTCCTCCAGAAACGTCAAGCATTCTTTGTCCACATTGACATAGAACATTTCGAGCCAAAATAGGCCTTATCAGCCATCTTAGAACTCACGGGTCCATACTTTCAACCCCACTGGATGAAATGAATGGTCATCATCATACCTTGATGGACAAACAACAACAACGGTGTGTGTGTGTGTGTGTGTGTGTATGTGAAGCAATAATGAAAGCGATCAAGGGGAGATCAATAAGACCAATTGGAGTCTATAATTTAAATGTTACACATCATACAGATGACACAATATTGGTGACCGAAAAATACACAAAATTTACAACCTGTGGGCATTGATAAAACAGAAACTGCAAAACAAATGTAACAGTCGTCTGTTGTTCGTTACCAATTTCTTGTTAGCAAATTCAATCTTTATTGCATTCTTGATTGTGTGTATATATAATAAGCATGTCATGTAACACAAATCACAATACTGTTTGTGTGCATTGTGATGCCTAAAAACATGTTACAGCAAAGAATACGATACAAGAAAATAATTAGTGTGCAGTTTGGCTTCTGAAAAAGACGAGGATGCAAAGAAGACATATTTGCATTGAGACAGTGAAACATCTATAGAACACCACAATGATCTATGTATGGCTGTCGTAGATCAAGAAAATTTCCTTGTACAAGTAAATAAGCTGTGGAATGTGCTCAGAGAATACGATGGGATTACACATCTCTTTGATAATGTCAAGGCAAGACACAAAAGAAAGTAAATGTGCAGTAAGAACAAATACCGACATGGCAAACTGGTTTCAATTAACATTAAAAGACCGACAAGGATGTGTTTTATCGCCACGTTTATTCTCACATATATGGATAAGCACAACCAGTCTGGTTTAATGAGTTGCTGTTGCATATAACGAGAGTTATGAGACAGTTGCCTTGACCAGTGCTGTCAGAATGTTGACATGAAGATTAATATCAAAAAGACAATTCAACGGACAGCACGTCAGTATAGCTTAAATATAAATGGAGAAACATTAAAGCAAGTTAGTGAGTACACGTATCTTGGCAATGAGCTCTCATAAGATGACAGACTAGACAGAGGCATATAAAGCAGACAACAGATAGTAAAAACATCAACAATGAAATAACTTATTCTAAACCATCCAGACATCAACATACATAAACAAAAGAAACGGGCGGACGCATGATCAGTTTCATCACTGCATTACCTATGCCAGCCATGCAGAGCACTAGAAACACACATTCTTGAATTCATAGCACGTGAGATGAGATGCTTAAATCTGCAGCTGCTAAAACAAATATAGATAGAGAGAGCATATTGAAGAAACATTAATGTTGATGTAGGTTAAACACCCATTACTGACTTTATAACGCACCAAAGAATTAAAGGCTCTGGTTCGGGCAATTGTTTAGAATTGATTCGATCAACCATCGACTAGAGCTGTATACGTGAAATCATTGGGATACAAGGCGAGATGATGACCAATGAAAAATAGGCTAAATGGTGTAAATAAGCCATTGAAGAAATGAAACATGATGTGTGTACAAGCAACAAGACTAGCGAAACATAACATTGTATCTGCCGTTTCTCTGCGACGTGTCGCGGCAAGAGCAGTAAAACAAAAGAAGAAGACGTTTCCACAATTTATTTTACAGCTTAACATATACAAGGCCAATTTTCCCAATGTAATTTTGGTTACACGGTCAGTCCGATTATGTTTCATTATTCTTTTTTGTTCGAGTAATAGGAAGTATAGTATGCAGGCTTGCCAGGTCATTCGCAGGTAAAGGTCAGGGATATCTGATCAAGTAAGGTCCTTCCTCCCTGGAGAGCCAGAGTCCCGTTGTCATGGTTTCCCAGTCTACTACTCCGAGGAGGTGAGACGGACTTGTGTAATATTCGGGTCATCAGACATCTACTAGTTTTCGAATGTCACCCCTCCTGGATTTACTAGCCGATCCTAATCCTATTGGTCGCAGGGCGAGGTGCATTCCACATTTTGTAGACCATGAAATCCGGAGGACGATAGATGTGTGTCCTGTGTCTCCTCATGCTCATAACTATATAGACACTAAATTCCCTCACCCACCAATCCCATTAAAAAAGGCAAACATGGACCGCAACATCACATAAAGCAGAACAGAACGCTGACAAATTAACACAGTAGAACAAACCGACTCATTGGGCACATTGTATCAATACTAATGAACAAATACTATCACTAGATACTAAACAAGCATCATTCAACAACATACATCTACCAACTCTCCTGCTATTAATTGCAAACTTGGACAATGCCTAGAAAAACAATAACAACAACGGAAAAGAGATTCCTGAGAAGAATACTCAGCGTATCAACGAATGTTTTACCTCGACACACTATTCAAGAGGAACAAGATGCGATAACATTAGATAGGTGACATTTGGTCTAGCATCATCGTCATCATAATATTTCTATTTTGCCGTCAGGCGTCGTGGGGAGGAATAATTGGCATCCAAACGCCCAATGGGTGGCACTGGATAGTGCCATTCTGTGTGATTGTACAATGTCTTACGGTATCGTCAATCTACTTTCCTCTCGGACATTATATTGCTCTTGTAGCAGATGTTCGTTGATGTAGAGCCATTGCTGGTAGTTGATGGTGTTGCATTCTAACGAGATGACCAAACCATTTTATCTTCTGTCTTTCAATAAATGTGGCACAAGGTGCTGAACCCACTGTCTGATAACAACATTTCTGACTCAGTATTGGATAGTTAAGTTGGCAGCTCTTCTCAAGCATCTTATCTCACAGCTGTTGATTTTTGTTTTTGGGTTGTATAAGTGTTATTTGGATAATGTCAAAGTTTTACATTAGTAGCATTGTTTTGATATTTATTATCTGTCGTTTTGCGAATATAGGTATATTTTGATGTGTCCATATGGGTGACAGTTGATATATAAACACACTCGCTTTGTGACATCTGCTTTCGATTTATGTTATCTAATCATTCATCCTTTGTGATCATACTTCCAAGATATTTGAATTCTTTAACTTGTTTCAGAGATGTGTTATTTATCAGTATACTAGTGGTAAAGGAGATCGGCAAACTTGTATTACTTAAGTTATTGCTTTATTTTACTCATATTGTATCTGTCCTCGTCGTTATAAAGCAGGCACTGATCGTCTGCAAATACACGGTCATTTATTACTTGTGAATCTGTTGTTTCATCTGAAGTAAAGTGTTCAACATTTTCTGAATCTGTTCTATCAAGGCTTGCTTCTTTGGATATTATTTCTATGTAGATATTAAATAGCAGAGGAGAGAGCACACAACTATGTATTGCTATAAGAACGATTATATTGGCCTTGTCTTAAAGAGTTTACTGAAGATGCTCCTGTAATTGCTGCTCATGCGATAATAAATGAAGATGTTCATAGATGAGTTGATAGATTCCAACAGCTGGGTTAAGCCCTGCTAACATGAAAACAAAATCTTTGTATTTACCAAATGCATTATACTGGGGATACAGATGACATGAACAAAAATAGTCCACACATTGGAGTAAAACTGACAATAAACAGAACGGAGATCATTGTAACCATTTTAGCAACTCTTTGGTTCCGAATGGTAGCGCTGTCAGCTGTTATTTTCATTGCGCCAAATGTCTTCCGCCAGTTGGTTGTCTTGTGCATACTAAACGCCAATAATATTGTGAAGCATAATATAATACAGAATGTGCAATAAGGAATAACGGCGTTGTTAACCATGTAAGAAATTTTCTCAACATCCATACCATCATTACTGTAAATAAGTCCTATCATGGTTTTATTTTTACCCGGAAATAACTTCATGCCTAGGTGGCTGACAAAATAAACAGGGGTTCCACTAGCAATGTTGACAGTGAAGATACTCACAGTTAAGACAATAACCTTCCGTGGAGTCACAATTCGATGCACCTAAAATGTATATTTATAAACCATTTCATAAGTGTTATGATGACATGATTTCAATATGTCCGATAAACAGTATGTCATACCGTAATGTATGTGTGTAAATGTTTATGTAACAGTATGGAATCAATATGGTACGCGTGGATGCACGTCGGTCAGTCTGTTTACTGTGTGTGTGCGAGTGTGTGTGTCCGTCTGTCTGTCTGAATATTACCATAAGAAAGATCAATGTTCTCAAAATTGTTTCTTTATTTTTGTTTTAGCTTATATCCTGCGCGTATGCTCCTCATACTGTGAAGCCATGGAAGGAGGTGGTGGATGGAATATGAGCGCAGTCGATAGATTGTTGTTGTTTAAGGTCTTCAGAGATAATGGCCATGGCCACCGACAAGCCCAGAAGGAAAGCATCCGTAAACTACCTTCTGCAAAACATGCCAATAAACCTAACAACCATGAAAGAAAGATCTGATTCTGAGACTACCAGGCCGGGCAGATAAAACTGGAGAAGAGTTTGAAGCAGGGGTAAGCACTAGTAATCGCGATGACGGAAATAATCTCAGCGGTGTTACCAAGAAATTATCATGTGTCAGACTAAAACGTAGAGTGAGACCAGGAACGTGTCATGTGAGAAGTCTGTATGAAGGAAAGCATACGAGTGTATGTGATGAGATTGAAAGATTCCATATCCAAATTATAGGAATTAGTAAACATCGCTGCAGTGGCAAGGGGCACTTTAAACATGAAAATGGAAGTATTGTAAATTATTCTGGTAGAGACGTTGCAGGTCAGAGAGGAGTGTTTTGATAAAACAACAGCAAAAGCTTTAATTTGTTATAACCCGGTTAATGATAGCATTCTCACTATCAGAGTTAGAGACCTTCCAAGAACTCAACTCTTATACAGATATGTGCACCTACATTAACGACATAGTAGGATGAAATTGAAGATGTTTACAGCACACCGCAAGACACATTAGGTACGATTAGTCATAATAGCATAACAGTAATTATGGAAGATTGTAATGCAACAGTAGGTACAGGAGGAGCTGAACATGAGAGACACGATGTTAGGAAAATATCGATTGGGAACATTCATGAGGCAGGCGACACTTTAATTGCATGTTTCACAGAAAATTAGTTAATGATAGCCAACACACATTTCAGGAAACACCCAAGAAGACTCTTTACATGGAAGTCCCTGAACAGTAATACCAAAATCAAGATATGGTATATTTTAATACAAAGAATATGGAGATCAAGCATAGCATCAACAAAAACCCTACGAAGCGCAGACTGTGATACAGTTCATCTGTTATTAATAACAGATATGAAAGTAACTCTCAAAAAGCCAACACGAGGACAAAGGCCACATGGTTTTGATCTCACACAAATACCAGACTCATACTGTGTAGAAGTGAAGAACCGTTTTGAGGTAGTGATGTATTTACAGGAGACGATGTCACATGATGAATTGACAGTACATGCTAGAAATATCTTGATATCAAGTAGTATTTCAGGATAAGTATAAAGTAAGTATTTCAGGATCCTCGCCGGTGCTACGGAATTCGTGCACTGAGCTGAGTTTCCCAGACTCAGGTTTGAGTTAGGAGGAGAACGGAGCATTTATGGGTTGTACCCGTGTGTCGTGATGTTGATCCAGCGACTAAACTAACCTAAACTAATATCTTGATATCAGCAGCCGGAGATTTAATTACATAAGCATCACACGACATCGATTACAACCGACACTTTAGAATTAATAAAACAACTAAAGAACTGAAACAGAAAGGAGGAGAATCCGATAACAGCAGGATGAAGTATATATCTGTAACACGAGAAATAAAACAGAATACAAGATAAGACAAAAACCAATGCATACATGATTGTTGCTAGTTAAATACCCCACGATTGGCTGCATAGCTACCTGGTCCCCCTCCCAAAGCCAGGTAAGGATAACTCCAGACTTAATGGATACCGAATCATAAACCTGCAAAACACGTATGGCAAAGACCTCGAAAAAATAGTAGCACGCAGGCGCCACCAACATTTGGAAAGTCTGAATTTCCTCTCCAAGGACTCGGGAGCTACCGGCCGGGAAAGGACACCTGGGCCAAAGCTGCAACTTTTGCATTCGATGTCTATGAGGGCTTCCAGGATAAACAGGAGACAGTGGCGGTAGCTCTTGACCTGAAGGATGCGTATAATAGGGTTAGGTATGATCGGTTAATACACAAACTGTTGGACATGGAGGTCTGCCCTTGCCTTGTTAGATGGGTTGCGGCAGTCCTTTATGAGCGCATGGTTGCATTGCGCATGGGTTCCTGGACTTCTGACCCCTGTACTATTACACCTGGGTTGCCGCCGGGATCTGCCTTGTTCCCAGTACTCTTTAATATCTACACCAGCTAAATCGCAGCTATTGGGACACCAGGTGTTGGTAGAATCTTGACATTTGCAGATTATGTGCTGGTGTACAGACAGGGCAGAGACAGGGCCAGTGTACCGAAATACTTACAGGTGGCGGTAAACCGTGTGCGGAGTGGTGCAGGGACGCAGGGGCCATTATAACCCCAGACAAGGCATCGGTTGTGTGGTGCTCCTTGGATAACCGGATCGTCAAGACAGACGTGACAGGTATTATGATGAATGGATGTCCTCTTAGTCGAGAGAGTCAATTGAAGTACTTGGGTATCACCTTTGACAGGTGTTTATCTTTTAAGGATCATGTGGAGGCTTTGGTGATGAAGGGTGGTAGGGGACTTAATGCATTGGGGGCTATGGCAGCACCGGGGTAGATCAGAGGATGCTGTACAGGCTCATTCAGCAGTTAATAATTTCTGTCACTAAGCATGGTTTGGGGCTGCTGACAGTATCAAAGAGCCAGCTTGAAAGGTTGGAGCGCATACAGAATGCTGCCATGCAGTTAATCCTGGGGTGCACAAAGGACACACCAATTATATGCATGAGGCATATCCTGGCGCTACCAGCAATGACCGATAGGCATAGGGTCCTTCAGGCCAAATGGTACATGAGAGTTGCCGCAGATAGGGATCACCCGCTGCATGCAGTAATGGATATGGTTAAGGGTCATAGACTAAGACGAGGTAGGTCCTGGATGGCACAGGCATAACTTTCTATACGTCAGGTGTGTGCTGTAGAGACCATCAATCTTGAAGAAGAGTGGGTTGAAGTTCCGGTAGACATGACGGACTGGCACAATGTAATAATAACACTGGGTCGTGAGTGCAGAGAATGGGCAGCGGGCCGCACTGAGTTTGAAGTGCAACAGCTGATCCAGAGCAACACACATCAAGGTGACATAGTCACCGATGGATCAGTGGTGAAAAACACGCTTTCCTGCATGGCACATGCTGGATGGATGTACCCTGATAATATAATGAGAAATGTGAGATATAATATAATACAGGAGCAATGAGATGCCCTAAATATCAGCGTCCATGAAATAACAGAGATTCGATACGCTGATGATATAGTTTTACTATCCGCACCACAGAATGGTGAATAAAACCGACTCACCTTAACAAATAAGAATAGTAAAAATCACAACATTTGTCTTAACATGGCAAAACAAAGACACTTGGTACATATAAAACTAATATATAGATATACATGTCTGTAAATCAGGAAACATTGGTGGTGGTGGAAAACTTCCAATATCTTGGGTAATTATTTACACCCCCCCCCCCAATGGTAAACACGATGAAAGAAATTTAAAAAGGACTATCTTTTGCTCTACAAAATCTAAAACAACTGAATAAATTGTGCAGGAATACAGATAGAATTAAAAATTTACATTTTTAAGAGCATGCATTTTTTCCCAGTGCACAATAGGCGTGTGAGACCTGGACACTTACTAAACAAGCTGAACAACGCATAAAAGCCCTTGAATATAAATGCCATAGACGGGTTCTAAGAATATCTTGGATACATAAAAGAACAAATGCATCCATACGACTCGAGTTGAACATTGAAGACGGTTGGCTACTTAAGACAATAAAACAGAGACCATTGAAATATTTTGGTCACTTGAACCGTCATGGAAGTTTTGAGAGAACAACAAATGGAGGTGTATATGACCGGGAAAAAGGGAAGAGGAAGACCAAAGAGAAGATGGGTGCAGGATGTGGCAGATGATCTCCATATGGGTGTATCGGACTCGGGACATCGTGCTTATGACCAAGAACGTTACCGGAAGGTTGTTATGGGCGCGAAGTTCTAAAAGAAACGTGTTACTGAATAAATTCCTTCTAACATCATTATAATTATCTTTATGATAATGAGAATGCGGATTGTCCTAGTAGATTTTATTAATGCGATTGTACGGGATCATGTTTGGAGCAAACATGTCTTATCTTTAAGTTATTAGTGTAGAATGTTCTCGTCTATGCTTTGGACCAAACAGCGCTGATCTCAGTCTTCCCATACCATGCATGACAGATACATACAATGGCTTCCACACAAATCTTATTATTTCAGTCGGTATATCGTCACAGTCTGACGTCTTCCCTTTCTTTACCGAACTGAACTCCCTCTACCCAGCTTCAAATAGATAACCTGAAGTGTCGTGGGAAGTAAAGGCGGTAGGTACGATGTTGTGAGCATCTACTATCAAGTGCCAGATGCACTTCGTAGGGTTGTTGCTGATGTTATGCTTCAAGGTCTGTAAACGTTTCCTTGACTAACTTTCCCCAGACACGGTCCTGATATATATATAACTAGAGCTGTGGTTCTCAACCTTTTTTTGGTCCTTGCACCCCTTCACCATATGTTCAGAATTGCATTCTCCCACCCTCTTCCGTATTCCCTGCCTATTAAGCTCCCCCACCCCAACCCGTTTCTACATAGTATACGTACAAATGGAGACAACCTTTAATAACACATACTAGAACAAGTCTAGACGTCTACACACAACGTGATTTGCGGGTCTACTTACGGTATACAACGAATTTCAGAAGGGCGAGAAATACATAACCGTAGTGTTTGGATGGAAAAACAATATCAAGTAATCGGTTCTTGTATTAACGCGATCTTGAAATACTTTTAACCCCCTTCCCCCCTCCCTCTCCCCATAGAAACCCTAACATTCACCCCCCCCCCCTTTTCTCCCGGATGTGGGGGGGGGGGATTCCTCACCGGTTCAGAAGCACTCAACTAGTGGATTCTAACATACAACAAGATATATGGCCAGACGTAGCACGGTCGTTGTCTCCCTGTGACTAATTATAGATTCACAGCTCATTGTGTTACATCTAACATACAACACATACATCTGCACCCACATAATCACTTTTTGGTAACATTTAACTCAAACAGCAAACATGACGTATAAGTGTAAATTACAAACCTTAAACGGCATTACAGTACAAAGCCATCTCTCAACTGTGATTGTGGCGGTGATCATTGCGGAAATCCGAGTAAATGTTGTATGAGGCATGCCAGTAACAAGGTACATAGTGTCAAACAGATCGAAGGTTAAATCTAAGTCCATGATTCCTGGTGTCATGCAAAGATCTGTCCATAACATTGTAGCTAAACTTCCTAAGTCTGCAACAGCGAGCCCTGTAGAGAAAGGAGACATAGTGTGTTCTGTTTAACATATAAATACAAGCGTTAACACGTGTTATTAATACTTCAGACTAAATCCTTTAAATTAGTAGGTGATTCAACAACAGTACAGTTACACAGCTTTACTAACCAATGCGGCAAAAGTGCAAATAAACACAAGAAGTGCATTGTGTACTCCACACTGGATATAATCTTTAATATACGATTTAAAGACAAATAATATAAAAAGATGGGCAAAAACAATGTTGTTCAACAAATGAAAGAAGGAAAAACAGACGTGCCGGATCAATACACGGTACATAAATATGTCTACAAAATATATATATTCTTCTTCTTCAGCGTTCCAAGCCATTGAGGTTCTTTGCTGCAGATACAAGCCGTGTCCATTCGTCTCTCTGGTGAATCTTCTCTTGCCAGTCGTTGACTCCAAGTGCTTGTAGGTCTGTATATATTTTATCTCTCCACCGTCTTCTTGGTCTACCTCGAGGTCTACGGTCATCTATTTCTTGAGTGTAAGCGAGTTTTGTTTCCCTATTATCTCCCATTCTGCATATATATATATATATATATATATATATATATATATATATATATATATATATATATATATATATATATATATATATATATATCATCATCATCATCATCATCAAGTGCCCTGCTAGCTGGCGTAGGTGTTCATGGCTTCACCATATATCTCGGTCTTTGGTATTCTGAATCAACTCTGATGATGGTATTCCTCTATGCCACTGTCTCAATTCATCCAGCATAATTTCTCTTGGTCTGCCTCTGCGTCTCTTCCCCTCGATCTTTCCAGTTATCACGATGTTCTCCAATGCCTCTCTTCTTATCACATGACAGAACAGAACGCTGTTTGTCTCTTTCTTATTGTTGTATATAATGTTCTAGTTTCATTAGCCTGTCTCATGCAGTCGTTTTACAGGGTGGGGCAAAATGATCTGACACATTTGTAACTTTGATAAAACTAAATAAGAATAAATGAACAAATAAGTATTATTATTTATCAAATGTACACATGATGCCATATTGTTTTATGTTGTTTGAATAATGATTTGTGTGGGGAAATTCAATAACAGATTCCCCGTACTGCTATTCTGATTTTCAGTGACGAGGAACATTTTCATTTGTGTGGAAGCGTTAATAAGCAAAATTTCCGCTATTCGTCCCAAAACAATCCTCGTGAGTTACACAAACGTCTCTTGCACAGTCCTCATGTAACTGTATGGTGTGCAATAGCATAATTTGGCATTTTTGGTCCATACTTTTTTGAAGAAGACAATGTTACAGTGACCGTTAACTCTGAACGAAATTGCGTGTTGATGGACACTTCTCTGCTACCCAAATTGGATGAAATTGACGTCAGAAATAATGTTTGGTTCCAACAAGATGGCGCAATAGAAATTTTGAGGGAGATGTTACCCGGTCATTTAATTTCTTTCCGATGTGACTTCGGTTGGCCTGCCCGATCACCTGACTTGAACCTGTGTGATTTTTTTTTCTCCGGGGATACCTAACATCAAAGGTATACGATCTATTGAACAATTGAAAGATGCAATTCATCCAGAAATTGAGTCTATTCCATATGAAATGATCCGCCGAGTTATGCACAACTTTCGCGAACGTCTTCAACAGTGTGTGGATAATAAAGGCGAACATTTCACTGATGTAATTTCTAAAAGAAAATGAAATAAAATGACATCATATATACATATGAGGAATAAAAATACTATTTTGTTCATTTATTCTAATTTAGTTTTATTAAAGTTACAAATGTGTCAGATCATTTTGCCCCACCCTGTATATATATATATATATATATATATATATATATATATATATATATATATATATATATATATATATATATATATATATATATATATATATATATATATATATATATATATATATTAATGCTCGTGTTTGTAAGGACTCGAGTTCATGACCATCGGTAACATAGATGACAATGGGCGACGGCTACTGGAGCATTGTACCACTAACGACATATGTGTTGCAAACTCTTTTTGTTTTAAACAAAAGAGTGGGCATAAGGTCACATTGAAACACCTATGGATCCGGTCATTGGTATCAGCTAGACTTCATCATCACTCGGAGACAACATTTGAATCAAACATCATTATCTCGAAGATACGAAAGTGCTGATTGTAATACTGATCATTCTGTAGTTGTTGCGAAGGTTAGGCTGAAACCAAAGGAAATTTACACGACTAAACACAAATCTTGGCCCATGAATGCCTTTAACATCGTGACGACTGGGCAGAGCTGCCGTAGAGGAAACAGACAGAAATAGAAAATTGCAGATGCCTAAGATGGTGCTAATGAGTAATGTCAAGTAAAGAACACCATGGACTGAGATACATGGAGACAACCCAGCACGGCATTATGTAGTTAGTTAGTTTGCATATCCTTTACAGGACGTCACAGTCAAGCCCAGCATTTATTAGCTCTTTGTGATCTCTTGACAAGTTTGCGTTCAGTAGTGTTCTTTCTGAACGACCGGCGATCTGCTGCTAAATCGCCCGCAGATGTGTTTCAAACGCGGTATGCTGAATTACAAAATGTCTTCGACACGGAGCGGGTCATTATGCAGAACACATGACAATGTTCATTATTATGAGATCGATGGCGACAGCAAACTGTTGGACATATACATATAATCATTGATGACATTCTATTGAGAACAAAACATGAGAATAATCTCATCTCGTCTCATCATGTTCCTCTTGTACCTTGCGGTGTCGAGGTGAAGTATAAACTTCGTGAGAGTGCCCGGTTATGGGCTTCGTATATCGACATTCCCATGGATTCTGTTATTCCCTCAGTCCAACGTTTACGTGGTCGGCCTCTTCCTCTGTTTCCATCTGGTCTGTACATCATTGCTTGTTGTGGCATGCTGTTAACTGGTAGCCTACTTGCATGGCCAAACCATTTGACTTGCTGCTTTCTAATAAAATCTAGAGCAGCTTTAACCCCTACTTTAGTCCTGATTTCTTCATTTCTGATCTTATCTCTTCTTGATACGTTGAGTATTCTTCTCAGAAACCTCATTTCTGTTGTTGTGATTTTTCTTTTCTCTTTTTCTGTCATTGTCCAGGTTTGGCATTGGTAGCAGAGAGTTGGTAGGAAGATTGTGTTGTAAAGTGCTTTCTTAGTAGTTATTGATACATGTTTGTTCTTTAGTATTGGTGCCATTTGTCCAATGAGTTGATTTGCCTTATTGCACCTATTTTCGATCTCGTCTTCTGATCTGCCATTTGATGATATTATACTTCCTAGGTACTTGAAGCTCTTTACTTGTTTCAAGGAATGTTCGTTTAGGTGAATTGTTGCTGTTTGTTCTTCTTTAGTTATAGTCATTACCTCTGTTTTGCTTGTGCTAATTTTCATGTTATGTTCCCTACACATTTCGTTTAGACTATTCATGTGGTCTTGTAATTCAGCTTCTGATTTTGCTATTAGTGCTTGGTCGTCCGCAAACAGGAGTTCTCTAATGGTTAGATTTGCAGATGGTTCTTCTTCTGTGTTCTCGTCATGCGGTATTCTTGCTGTCTCTGCTTGGCTGGTTTCTTTACATATGTTGTCTATATATGTTATGAACAAGAGAGGGGACAGGACACAACCTGTGTGAGAATGAGAATAATGGAATGTCAAATATAAAATGATAGTGACCTAAGAGTAAGTTTACTGGTCTCGAGATCCTTAACTTTACACTGAGTCCACTTTTTATGCAAAAAGTGATGTTATTGCTGGGCATGTCAGGTTGTGTAAATTAAAAGTGATGTTATTGCTGGGCATGTCAGGGTGTTTAATTTATTTATAAATTAATCTAAGCTATGCCAGCTATTGGTGATTAACTTGCTTTAATACGGAAATAACATTGTTTTTTTTTTTTTAAATTAATCACGGAACACTGTCAATAACATATAGTATGAAAATATAACTAGTAACTTGAAGTTAATTTTGTAACGTTGCGAAATGCATTTTACCTTACCTGCACTATATAAGCGAAATGCCATTTATTTCTGCAGCAAGTATCTCGTTTTGTTTGGAGGTGACAGGGTGAAATCTAAGTGTGGTAGCTATAACTTTCAAGTTTGATGTCCCCAAATCTCTACTTTTTGGGAGGTGTAATTCAAAGAGCGCCAATGTATTCAGGTGACATAAACTTGCTGTGGGTTCTCAGGTTTTATATGTGTCCGTACGTGGTTTATATGCTATCATGTGGCATATGTGCTCTAATGTGGTGTATGTGTTCTCGCGCGGTTTGTGTGTGCAGACCAGTCAACTCGAAACATACAAATGCATGCAACATTGTTACAGATTTAAAACCGCTTGATCCGGATGCAGATTAAAACAAAACCTAAAAATATGTCAAAGGAATTGACATAAACGGCTCTAATAATCAGTGTGTAAATGTCATCACGGAGGAGGAGATGGGTGAGGAACAAAGGGGAAGGACAAATGTGGAAGAGGGGATGGGGGTATATGAAAAAGACGAAGACGAGATTAAAGTAATATATTAACTTGCTTATAACATGGAACTTCCTAAATTCGAGATCAGTTAAAACAATGGCATTTGATTAATCAAACTCATACCTAGCAGATTGATGTTGACAGGATCGTTGAAGCCTTGTTTGATGAAGCAGATTATGTTGATTAAGTTAGTACAGACACCAAAAATGTTGACTGATTGACACATTACGGTGAACACAATCCAAAAATAGATGCGTGATATATATTCAATCGTAAGAAAGAAACAGTCATCATAACATTTCTGTTGTTTCACAAATAAAATATTCATGGTGATTTGAGAGTTATCTTCCGTATGCATTCTCACGCAACCCACAGAGACTGTCCACGTAATGAAACGTAAGTCAACGATTCTGAAATATTAATCACATTTCTGGTACCAATTGTATGCTGATTCGACATGAGAGGCCAAAACATTTGTTATTCAATTCCACCCCTGTAAGATTCGAACATGTAACCACCATGAGAGCCAGCAAGCAAGCTAGCCACTATCCTACCGCTAATATGTGTGTGTGTGTGTGTGTGTGTGTGTGTGTGCTTGTGTGCTATGAAAGTATAGGTCTGTTTTTACTTCTATATATCTTTATACTGGTGTCCTGAGAATATAGGCATCTTTGTACTTTTTTCTTTCTACAAATCTATACTTTGCATTACTAATTTCTGGTTTAATCTTGTTTCTTATTATTCTCATAATTATTCTCAGAATCATCTTTGTCATGCGGCTCACAAGATGTATTGTGCGTTGCTCTTCATATTCTGAAGTGCCTGGTTTCTTTGTTACAGCTACAAAGATGGATCTTAATAGACAACTAGGAATGCACTCACTAGAGTAGATACCCTTTTGAAATTGTGTCAATATTTCGATTCCAGAATCACCTATAGTCTCACTTTCCTTCAATGTAATGTTGCCAGGTCCGGGTGTCTTTCCTTTCTATAGTCGACATAGTGCATCTTCAACGTCCACAGCAAGTATTGGTGGAACCTCGCAATTGTTTTAAATAATTACATCCGATCTGCTATCATCATACAACTCCTGCAGATATGCCACCCACCTATTGATTATATCATCATATGTCATCAATATTTCATCTTACCTTGATTTTAAACAGCCAGTAGTAGTGTGCGTTTTCTTAACAGTTATTGTATTTACTTCTGATACATTAAATGCTTGTCTTTTCCACACGTTGCCCCAATCTCTATGCATTGTTGATTCAGCCAGACTTCGTTAGCTTCTACTCAATTGATAAGTATTTCTTTATGTTTTATAGTATATTTTTCTGTATCTTGGTATTGTTTATTTTTTCACCCATAATCTGCAAAGCTTAATTCGTCATACATTTCATTTTTGCAGTTTTATGTTTAAGTGGAATGATTTCCTTTCATACCTCTTGGATTGATTCACGCCACATGTTCCATTATTCATCAATAGTTTGTATTAACTATTCGGCATTATATATGTTCTTTACAGAAACAGTGAACCTTTCTCTAATTTACCAGCTACTCCTAGTCTACACTGCTTCTGAACCTCTGTAGAATTAGTATGTAGTCAATTTGATTGCGAAATATTATGTCCAGGGCCTTTCCACGTATATAATATTGTCGAGAATGTTGTTTGAATCACGTGTTACCTAATATAATGCCATGACATTCTGCCTGTCCTATTCTTTTCCACCTTTTAAATTCCCGCCACCAAGAATCTAGGTCCTACATGGAGCATGTACTTGTTTTACGTCAATATCCAGATCTGTGGAATTGTAGTCATAACACCCTATCTGAGATTGTCCAAAATCCAGTAACTGTAATATCATTTATTTGCTCTAAAATAAGGCCAACTCCCCTTTGATAGTACTTCCCTCTTGAAAGTAAATAAGCATGTTCGTATCTAAACATGTTTTTCCTTACACACAGCCATCGTATTGCAATAACACCTAATTTATTTGTCTGAATTATTTCCATGTCTTTCTTGATATTCTCTAACTTGCCATTCTGGTTAAGAGTTCTGAAACTCCACGTACCGACATTTAATGTGTTTTAACATTTGAGTTGCATACAATCACATGATGAGGGTCGGGTACCACTTGTAGCAGAGGTAGATTCTTTTGTCACAAGGGAACGATGGGACTAGGTTAAGGACCTGGAGGAGATCCCAGACAGTAGGCTTCTCATGTGTGGGGACTTTAATGAACGACACAGAGATTGGGACAATATTAGGGAAAATCGACAGGGAAATTCCCTTGCACAAGACATGGCTGATTCAGAAGTAGTCTGCATAAACGATGGTAGGCCAACGAGAATGGGGTCTGGTGATGCAAACACGGCTATTGACCTGGCATTTGTTACCCAGTCGGCTGTATTGGATGTTAGTTAGTTAGTTAGTCGACAGATCATCCTCGTTGCACATCGGACCATTCAGTCCATAAGTGCTCGGATCCCCTCCTCAGCAAATCCCGCAGCGTGTAGCGGCTAACGACGCCAGTTCTGTGTTGGTTTATCAATCTTCTTTGGCTTCCTGCGTAGTGTTCTTGTTTGGCCACCCCTCTTTTAATTTGCTGCTCTCGCTGTCTGGCCATTGTTGTAGATTCACAGTCATCACTTGGTTCTTGCAAAAGTCTCACTTCTCGTAGAGCATTCAGAATGTCAGCCTGGTCCATGGCGCGTCCGCCCTCCACAGTAGCCTCACCTGCGAGCTTGTCAGCCCGCTCATTTCCTTGTACTCCCGCATGACCTGGCACGAAGATGAAACTAATCTTTGCCAGCCGAGACCGCTCCAGAGGCAGCAACCATTCTCTTCGGATCGACCCCTCCTCTATCCTCTTGATCATGTTCATTGAGTCGCTAAGGAAACAAGCCCTAGTGAATGTCTGTGTCTCGAGCCATGTTATTGCTTTACTTACTGCCATGACTTCCATGGTCAGGCTACTTGTAGTTTCAGTGAAAGCACCAGAGTTCTCCTTCACAATTCTCCCTCCGGACCGAGCTGTAAAGGCCCATGAGCTTCTCACATGTCGGACGACCGACCCATCTGTGTAGATGACCGCGTCACTGTCTAGAGAATTCTCGAAAATCAACGCTTGTACTTCAGCCTCCACAGCAGCCGGATTTTCTTGTCTGCATTTTCTATCTAGTTGGATGCAAACTGAAAAGGATGTGCAGAAGTCTGTTGGCACTTGCACCCACTCCTCGCCAGGTTCTAAGTCCTCAAGTGAACACACCTGTTGAAGAATGTCTTCGGCTTGACCCATCGACGACCGTCCTCTTTTTAACCTGCTGCCCTTCACCTTCCTAATTTCACTATGCAGTGGATGCTGTGTGTTTGCGTTAATTCTGAGGTAGGCGCGTGCCCTGCAAACTTGCATTCTCTCTTCAATGGTTGGAAAATCAAGAAGGTAGCGCATCGCCCTGCATGCTGTATCTCTTGTACATCCAAGAATAATGCGCATAGCTTCATTCTGTATCCTTTCCATCCTTTCTATCTGCTTATGGCTGAGAGTCAGGATTGCCATTGCATACTCCAAAACAGACATGACCAGCCCCTCGTACAGAAGACATAGATGGCGCTGCTCACAGTTTGCTGCCGCCATCACCCGCATCGCTGCCAAGCCCCGCTTGGCCTTTGTTATCACCTGGTCTATGTGCACATTATAAGCAAGGCTTCGATCAAACCGTATCCCCAGGTAATTCATTGCCTGCGTTCTTTCCACCGTCTCTGAACACAGCATTACAGTTGGTGTTGGATTGTTGACAATATGATTATTCAACGAGAACCAAGTCACTGTTGCCTTTGTTGGGTTGACCATTGCCCCAGCTTCATCACACCAAGTACTTATGCGATTGAGTTCGGTTTGTAGTTCCACAGCAACCTCCTCTCTATCCTTACCATGACGATACACTAAAACATCATCGGCATATGACAATGTCCTGCCAGGTCCACTGATCTGCACACTGGTGATTCTCACTGTGTAGGCGTTGAACAGTACCGGAGATAATGGTGATCCCTGTGGTAGGCCAGGATATATTGTTGTTGGTTCCGAAGTCCAACTGCCACATCTAAAAACTACTTTCCGTTGGAAGAGGGCTGCAGCGATCCAACTAAGGAGGAATGGACTTACGTTTAGTTCAAGAAGCTGAAACATTAAAAAATCCAGTGGTACTCTGTTGTATGCGTCCTCAAGATCAATCGCTGCAGCAACAGTTTCAGTGCCTGAGTGGAAACCTTCATAGACATCATGGGCAAAGACTGCTGCATTGGTCCAGGTTTCTCTTTTGGACGGTACCCACCCAGGGTAGGTGGGAAAACACCTTGCCTCTCTAGTTGGCTTGATATTTTCCTGGCAATTACCTTCTCCAGCAGCTTGCCTACTGTATTCTGCATGGTTATAATTCGATATCCCTGAATTTTTTTGTGGTCTTTGTCAGGCTTCGGCAAGGGAATCAGATAGCTATGTAACCATTCCTCCTTGATGCTAGCACTCCCTATACTGTTGTTGTACATGTCTGCTAGTTTCTCTAGCTCATTGTCGGTACACCTATTTATGTCGTCGTATCTTATGCCATCAGGACCTGGAGCACTGTTTTTTGATCGTCGAAGCACAGCCTTGATTTCTTTCACTGTCACTGTGTCTTCATCCGAAGTGTTCTGGGCCTTGCATCTGTCTGAGGTGACCTCCTTGGCCAGATTCCGGCCTCCCATGTCTGTCTGGTTGCTCTGCTCAAGGTAGCGTTCAAAGAGGGCTTTGCCCTTGTCCTCATCAGTCCTCTGCCAGATGAGGTCAGCACCTTGGAAGTCAGAAATGCTCTTATTCTTGACTACCCCACTCATGCTTTTATGTAGTCGCCAGAACAATTTCAGTGACTTGTCTGTGCTTACTCTTTGACACACCTCTGCCCATTTTTCACTTTTAACCACCTTGACTATTTTTTTGAAATAGCTTACTTTTGTGTGCATCTCTCTTTCTAAGTGCAAGCAGGGACTAGGATGACCAGCTCTGTTCTTCTTGGCATTTTGCCATCTCCTTACAGCACTACGCTTATCCACCCAAGCCTTCTCCACCTCGAAACTCCACCACGGTGGCTGCTCCCAGCTTTTTCTCCTGCCCTGAAACTTTCTGCGCTTGTCACGTCTTATTTTGCTCACCACATCTTGCCCTGTACTGTCATACTGGAACGTCTTTACCTTTAGCTTGTGCTGCCTGGTTCTGCCTTTCTCCACCAATATGCTGCAAGGGTGGTGGTCGCTGCCATGGTGTCCTAGGACACCCCATCTACACACTGTAGTGAGTGAAGGTGAAACTAGCGCCAGATCAATAGCACTGTCCTCATCGCCTGGACGGCTTGCTGTCCTGGTGACACAGCCACTGTTGATACAAACCAGGTCGATGGTTTCCAGTGCAGTCTCGAGCTCCTCCCCTTGTGTATTGGAGGAAGTGTTTCCCCATGATCTGCCTTTAGCGTTGAAGTCACCACAGAAAATAACATTTCTCTCGTGGCCTAATATGCCACTTAAGCACTGCCACTTCTGGGCGTCCACACTCGCATTGCGGGCATAAACATTAACCAACACGAATGGTATACTGGAATGAACTCTCAACGCCTGTATTTGTATATCATCACTGTCCCAACTGGACATGTCTAGCTCTGACGCCACCATGCTGTCGCGAACGAGAATCGCCGTTCCCAGATGTCGTCTGTTGTAGAAACATTTGAAGCCGGCAATTCGGAGTAGATGATCGCCCAGTCTCGTCTCCTGGAGTGCTACAATGTCGTTCCTGTAAACTAGGGTTTCTAAAATAGAGCCCCGTTGTTTTACACTGGCACAGTTCCAATATAGAATACGGATGTTCCTGAGTCCTAGACGGTGACACTTGAGTCGAAAACGTCTCAAACCCCCGCGCTTACCTTGCTTCTTTGTCCCTGCGCGGCTACCACGCCGCTTCGTTATGTTGACTGTTGATCGCTCGGAAAGAAGACGTTCTTCCGCCATGTTGAAAAAACGTAAACACAGACTGCTGATAACCACACACGCTGCTGAAAATTCACTCAAGGATGGCTTCGCTCGATGCACGAACTCCGTAGCACCCGCGCAGATCTTGAGTAGAAACTCCTGGTTTTACATCCTGGCACACCAATTACACGCAAGAGATGAATAAATCCATCCCTTACGCGAAAAAGTTAACGAACACAAAACAATACGACCGTCCGTCGCCATCTTGAAACCGGAAGTATTGGATGTAAAATGGACTGTCCTGTGTGATCACGGGAGTGACTATCTACCATTTTAAGTATTGATTTCTACGTACAACAAGACCAAGGCTGTAAGCCCTTTAAATATTAGAGGGAAAACATTCTTCTATGACGCCCCAGAGGGCATGCAGTGTAAACTAGCTAACCTTTTTAAGTACAGCCTCCAGGATGGACCTCCGAGGTAGAACGGTCATGGAAACCAAAGAGAGCGGCAGTCAAATGGTTACAGAAAATGCGACAGACACGCCATAGCTCACAAGAAAAAATAGAGAAACCTTCCACAGACAAGAAAGATAAGTTGGAAGAATATAAGAGCTGCGCTGCAGCGACAAAAATAGCGAAATGGGAACGCTCTATGAATGAAATTATAGAAAATAGAACACTGGGAAAGTTATAAACATTGCACAGACAGATGCAAAAGAAAGATCTTCCTGTCACAGTAGAGATAGTGGTTCGCCTTTGACTACAGACTAAGAGAAAGACGAATCTTTCCTGCAGATATGTATTACACAGAGAGATCATTATGATGGGGGAATCAGAGATTCACTTAGAGAAGACCTATCAGCTATCATTAAAGATACCTAATGTGAAGATTATAATGTGAAACTGGTCTCCCTGCCAAGAGGTTAACGGTATTGTTCGTAATCCCGTACATCCACGTTGGGGAATAGAGCAACTGAAAGATTCGGCAGTGGTTCGCGCCGCGTTGGTAACTTAGGGGGTGTGTGAGCCGGTCACTCAGAAAGCAATAGTAAACTACTGATCGTAAAACTTTCCTAGTACATCAACAGCAGCTGAAAATGCTTGTGTTGACTGCAACGTCCTGTAAGGGATATGCAGCATTTAAAACACAATGTGAGGTCATCGTACATGTATTGAAAAAAGCAAAAGATAATGCATCAAGGCCCAATGGGGTTAGGTGCGTTCATATGTGGGATATTAGTGATGTAGAACTTATGGAGATGGACTGCTTGCTTTAGCTTGAGCATGAGGATGTCATCACTACCGCAGAATTAGATACACAGCTATTTAACACAGCTATTTAACACCACTTCCTAAAGCAGCAAAGATAATTCAAAGCTAAATGGGTTTAGCATTATCACCCTACATAATACTTTTGGCAAGGTGCAGGAAAAGGTCGCTGTTATTTAGCTTCAGGAATATTTAGAAGGGGGATTCTCCTCCCGGAAGGTATGGGAAGTTATCGGCCATGGAGAGATACTTGGTCAATAGCAGCCACTTTTACCCATGGTGATTATGAAATTTTCCAAAGCAGACAGGAGACGGCGGTGGCAGAACTCGATCTCGGTGACGCGTACAACAGTCAGATATGATATTTTGGCGTGCGCTCTTATGGAGATGAGAGTCTGTCCATGGTTGGTGAACTGGATTGTGGTTGTCTTGTATTCTCGTATAGAGGTTCTCCGGCTGGGTACGTGGATTTCTGAGCAATGTATCATAGCCCACAGACTACCACAGGGGTCAGCAATTTCGCCTGTGCTTTTTAATGTATATACTAGCAGGACTGTAAGCCTTGAAGCATGAGGGGCTGGAATGACTAACATTTGCAGATGATGTTCTCGCATACAGACAGAGAAAGGGCGGAAATAAAGTAGCACAGGAGCTGCAGGTGACACTGAACATATGGCGAGATGAATGCTGTCAATAACCCAAAAACGCATCTGTCTTGCAGTGCTCTCTCGACTGATAAAGATTGCTAAAACTGACATCCTAAGCCTCATAATAAATGGTAGACATGTGAACAGAGTAAGGAGACCAAAGTACTAGGGAATCATTTTTAATAGAATCATGTCATTTAGGGATCATGTTGAAGTGGTGTTTACGAAGTGTTACAAAGGTTACAAAGTATTGCACTGAAGAGTATGTCAGCAAGGGACATGGAGGAGAAAATGTCATTCACACTGTTTCAGCACTAGATAATTTCAGTGGTATAGTATGGCATAGGACTGCCCACTGTCTCAAAGAGCCAGATAGTAAATTGGCGTTATGTTTTGTACTGCCGGTTGACTGTATTTCCGGTCCATGGTGTGTATGTGTGTGTGTGTGTGTGTGTGTGTTTGCCCCCTCCCCCAACCGGAAGTAAAACAAAGGATAAATTGAGGTTGGGTCTTGTAGTGAAAAAAGGTGGCGGGATAACCCCGTATATAAGAATTTATCGGAGGTTCGTAAACGCATTCAGCCATGACTCTTTGTTACATCTGTATCTCCAAATAATAATCCAATACCGCCTGACGCACTACTCATAGAGCAGACTGATCAGAAAGACGAGCTCGCCAGACAGAGGACCACAACGACACTCTCAGTTGAGCGAGGAGACCGGGACGGATAAAGAATATGTAATCCCTGCTGAGGAATTACCCGCAATGCTCAATAAATCACCCAACACTGCACCAGGCCCAGACGGCATCCGATCTGGGGACCTACAGACGATGTCAGACGATGACATGGAAGAGCTGGCCAGAAAATTTACCACCAGTAAACAAAGGGGCCTGGTCAAAGAGGAATGGCTACACAGCTACTTGTTACCACTGCCAAAACCTAACAAAGACCATTCCAAGATATGTGGCTACAGAATCAAAACGATGCAGAACACTGATGGCAAGCTACTGGAGAAAATTGTAGCACACAGACTTGCTCGTGGCTTGAAACAACTAGGCTGCTTCCCGCCCACACTTGGAGATACAGATGTAACAAAGAGTCATGGCTGAATGCGTTTACGAACGGTTTTAGAGCAGAGAAGAAGCATGGGCGGATGTCATAGACTTAGAGGACGCTTACTATAAAGTATCCTTGGAACACTTGATGCAAACCCTTCTAAGACTGAAAGTGCATCCTCACCTTATACGATGGATAACTGCAGTCCTGTTCCAGAGGAAGGTGGTGCTAAGTTGTGGGAGGTGGTCTTCTGAGCCGACAACTATATGTTCAGGATTGCCGCAGGGTTCACCACTTTCACCAATACTATTCAACGTGTATAAGTTGTCGATCACTGAACAACAGTTGGACGCGAGGGGCAGGTTATTTGCTGACGACATTCTTGTGTATCGACAGGGTCGGATAGACAGGCGGTTGCCAATGGTATGCAGGGCGAAATAGATCGAATGTCCTCATGGTGTGCTGATGCCAGTGCCCTTGTCAGCCCTGCAAAGTCATCGGTTACATGGTTCTCCCTAAACAACCATATTGTGAAAACAGACATGCCGGCAGTGAAGATGGATGGGAGTATTTTGTCTAGAACCCAGTCGATGACATACAGATCTTGGCGTGAGATTTGATCGTAGTCTGTCAATCAGATATCTTGTTGATTGTGTCATAACGAAAGCTCGAGAAGGTTTGACAGCAATGAGAGTCATGGCAACTGCCAATATTGAGCAAAGACTGTTAATACTTCTATTCCAACTGACTGATACTTTCACCAATCGAATATGCCCTGGCCATCCTCACTGTCAGCACTACACAGATTGGAAGACTTGAAAAGGTACAAAACGAAGCGTTGCGCATCAGTTTGGGCTGCATGAGAGACACCATGTGTGTAGCAGTGAGATACCTCCTTGACTTCCCGACCATGAATCACAGGATCACGATCTGGAGAGCTCGTGCTTACTTAAAAATAAGTGCAGATGAGCAGCATCCTCTGCATGAGGACATCGTCAGAGAAAAGGGTGACAGACTAAAGAGGGGTAAATCATGAATGGGTCGGATGGAAGATATCAGACAGGTCTGCTGTCCTACCATATCAACCCCGGCAAGGAATGGGTGCCTGTGCCTCCAACTGTTTAAGTGCACTTTCTCCTGCATTATCACACTTTACAGATGGTGCAGAGAGCAGAACCCTGCCGCTGTCAATGCAGAGGTCAACGCCCTCGTCTATGAACACTCAGATAGCCTTATCTATACTGATGGATCTGTTGTAAAGCAGCAGAGAAGTGCGTGGGCATTCACAGCCCGTTCGGCGGGCCGAACCGTTCAAGAATCCAGTGGTGCCCACTCCTATGACCACGAGCAGCAATGACGATGAAAGTGATGGCAGTTACACAGGCTTTCATATGGCTGGAATCACAGCATTATACCAATGTGTGTGTAATAGGTGATTCAGTGAGCATGATTAGGAAGGTCGATGCAGGATCTGTACGTAGACAGTAGACTGATTCGCTGCTGACGTCCGTTGTCCGTAAAGTAATCTTTATCTTCAACCCGGGACATGCGGGAGTCGAGGGAAATGAACGAGCTGATAAACTGGTTCCTCTGCATCCCCTGCAGATGGCCATCCTATGGATCGCGCCGATGTTATTAACATCTTTAAAGAGATGTCGAGAACAGAGAACATTGACGTAAGTGAATCCACATCGCTGTCCAGGATAAAAGACTTGGGAGTAAGAATTGGCACGGCCAGACACGAGAGGTACATCGGGAAGACGAGAGGCCTCGTCAACCAACGACAGAACTGGCACTATTAGCCATCGGACGCTGATGCATATACTGTGGGGGGGGGGGGGGGGGGGAAGAGGATCTTAACACCTATGGACCTGTCCGGAGTGCAATGACGATAGCCCAACTGATAACTGATAACTGATTATCTATACCGATAGTTCTGTTTTAAGAGGCATAACAAAAGTGCTTGGGGATTCATCGCAAGAGCACATGGCCAATGTTTAGTAAAGAAGAGCTTGCCATATGATACTAAAACTTTAAGTCTGAGATTGGAGGTCGAGGCGGTTATTGCAACTTTATGCTGGTTGGAGAACAAACTATATTTTCATTTTATGATTATATCTGACTCACAAAGATTGTTGTCAAAGTGGAAGGCTGGCATGATTCGTGCAGAATGGCATGCATCGATTCAGAGGTCACGGGTTGTGAGCTTCAGCGGGATATTTTCTCCAGGACACTCTGTGTGGTTGGAAATGAACGCGCAGACAGTGTGTCTGGTGCTGCATCATTAAGGTGTCATTTGATGATTGATAAAGCAGATGTGGTGAAGCCCCTCCGGGAGCATGTGAATAATGCAGAAAAGCAGATAGACAATCAATGTCTAGAGAGAATGCAGAAGCAAGGGATGGTCAGGGGGATCTGTTCGACAGTCCTCAGAGTTAAAACAAGACGGACATATAATCAGATTGCAACGGGCTCATTATTATTGGAACTCTTAGTTACCTGTTGAAGATGGGGACTAGGTGCTTATGGAAATGGCCTGAGTGCAACTATGTCGGTTCTTGACTAAACTAAACTCATCTCAACTCCACCACGTATTAATACACAGATACTAACTTGCGACACTTAAATAATACAGGAAATGAAATACCAGCGACGCAGTTAAATTAATTTTGACTTTTGGTGATTCAACTACTGGAGCAACTATAATTGACATTTTGACACAATGGAGAGATTGTAGGCAACATCTTCTCTCGAAGCGTAATCTACAGTTTGATAGATTTTATGTAATATTATTTTCTAATTTGTCTCATCTCATCTCATCTCATCATGTTCCTCTTGTACCTTGCGGTGTCGAGGTGAAGTATAAACTTCGTGAGAGTGCCCGGTTATGGGCTTCGTATATCGACATTCCCATGGATTCTGTTATTCCCTCAGTCCAACGTTTACGTGGTCGGCCTCTTCCTCTGTTTCCATCTGATTTGTCTTCGTTTAATTATAAACGATTACCAGTATATGATGTCTAAAGTTGGTGTCCGTAAACTTGTACTATGTCACCAATTATGAGGCTAGTAAAATGTGTCCACTGAATAGTTGCATAACATCTTTGTTATAATGACACCCCATACCAACTATCAATTCATCCATCCATCACGTCCCATGCCGATAAGCATGGGCGGCGGTCATGTTTTGCCATCTCATTCGATCACCAGAGTCGTGAATCAGCTCCGTGTTCCTGTCTCGACCATGCCAAGCCATCAAGGTATTTACTTCTCGTTCTTCCCCTTGGTCTCTTCCCTTCGATCTTGCCAGTTATCACCAAGTTCTCGAAGTCATTTCTTCTCATATCATGCCCAAAAATATTGACTGTCTACGCCTAATGACTCTAATCAGTTTACGATCTTCATTTGTTTCTTGAAGGACTTGTTCAATGTTTTGTTTTGTTTCTGCCTGTTCATTGAAGTCTTTGCATTTTCCTCAGAAACCACATGTCCACAGCCATCAGATGTTTTTCAGCTTGACTGCTCATTGTCCACGCTTCACACCCATACAAAAGTAGAGGTTCTATGTAACACTTCAACACTCTTTTTCTCGTTTCAATTGATATCTTTTTATTGGTCAGTATGATTTTCATCTTGCAAAAGGCTACCTACGCAATGGCAATTCTTATTCTAATCTCCTCAAGGCATCTCCCATCAAATGTTATGAGGGTTCCGAGATAACTGTACCGATTAACTTGCTTAAGAATAGTCCCATTTACTCGTATATCACATTGTGGTATTTCCTTCTTCCCAGTGACGACCATAATCGGTGTCTTCTTATTATTCAATTCTAAGCCTAGTTGCTCACTGCGTGCAAACAACCGCATCTACTAAATGTCACAGGTCCTGTTCATTATCTGCAATCAAGACTGTATCATTTGCATATATAATGTTATTGATGCATCTTCCTCCAATATTGATTACTTCCATATTTTCTATATGCCAACTATACCAAACCATATAAATAGAGGAACTATTCAAAAAGTTGTGTTTGTTTTGGAAAGATTCTTTTATATAATACTTGATGAAATGTTCCAAGCAACGTGAAATCTCATTTAAAATAAGCAATCTCCGGCTGGCTTTACATTTACAGAACACTGGTACGAAAGTTACATTGATATAATGTGGGTCACTTTATGTTTCAATAAATTATTAATAGAATACAAAATAAAATGATTGAAATCGACACCGTGAGTAGAATTGCACACATTCTATATAGTATTATTTTAAACATATAGTCCCACTAATAATACCGGCAGTATTCTGCTTCGCTAATGTCACTTGTGAGTTGCAATTATCAACGGTAAAAATTACTTAGCATTTACTTGCTAGACATACTGAAATTATACAAAGTTTAGAATGACTGTGACATTAAACCGTCATTATTATGTTTCCTTGTATGCAATTGAGATGCTTAGACGCTGGTGTATTGGATAGTTGAAGTATTGCCAACTTATCGAACTTTTCGAATAAAAAAAATAACAACTCACCCGACGAAATAACAGCTATCGTGACTTTATGTTACGTATTATTGAACCTGATAGAGTGTTACACACATGTAGTTTTTAATAGTACTGTTGCACTCACAGAGGACTATATTTTTACAAAGAGCCTGGCAGAAATAAGTAAGAGAAAGATAGATATAGCATGTATTACACAAGGAATTTGTTGTTATATAATTTACATTAGACATATTATTATAATTGTATCAGATATATATAAGTGTATATGTGATAACATGTCTATTGCGCCTGACTGAATAACTCACCAACGGAACAACAATCATCGTGAATGTAAATTACGTACAATTGAACCCGATAGAGGGTTATGCATATGTGGTAGCATATGTGGTATTCAATAATACTTCTGACAGAAGCCTATACTCTGTTAATAAATCTCTGCATTGAATATATTTATCCGTTTTGATTATTATATCCTAACAATAATTACAACAAGGCGAACATATCTTGAAGAAGGAGAAATAAAGCGATGCATTATGCCTTGTGGAGACAATGAGATAGCATTTAATACACATAATTTGTATTTATAGAATCTTTCATTTATCTTACCAAGGCTTTTGATACAGTCAGCAGAGAAGGACTGTGGAAGATTATGGCGAAATATGGCTGTCCGCAAAAGTCTGTCCAAATAGTGCGGCTATTTCATGATGGTATACAGGCAAGAGTACAGGAAAATGGTGAACTGTCTGAGCCCTTTCCTATCACCAATGGAGTGAAGCAAGGATGTGTCCTGGCACCAACACTGTTCAGCCTTATGTTTTCAGCTATGCTGACGAATGCCTTCGAGAACAAACAAACTCCACAATTGATGACGAAGTAAATGCAAGAATCTCCAAGGCCAGCGCGGCCTTTGGCAGACTGTACAAGAATGTATTGGACAGAAATGGAATAAGCCTGCAAACAAAGCTGAAAGTCTATAAAGCAGTTGTATTATCCACACTGCTATATGCTTGTGAAACATGGACTGTTTACCAGCGACATGCTAAGAAATTAAACCACTTCCACACAGTCTGCCTTATGAAGCTGTTGAAGGTTAAATGGCAAGACAAGATCCCAGACACTGAAGTTTTAGAAAGAGCGCCCATGCCCAGTACCCACACTCTACTAAGGAAAAATCAGATTCGCTGGGCTGATCTCTTAACTCGTATGCCAGATCACAGGCTTCCTAAACAATTTGATATTTTTACGGCGAGCTGCGTTGTGGTAAACGCTCCCAAATCGGCCAGAGGAAACTCTTTAAAGCACTCTGAAAATCTCAATGAAAGCTTTTGGAATTCATCTTGACACCTGGGATACTGCTGATAAAGACCGTAATTCTTGGCGTACATCATTACATACGGGTGCAGTCACTTGTGAAGCAACCATGACTGCAAGAGTTGTGAAGAAAAGACTGGACAGAACAACCACTGCAGGAGATCCTCCTCCTGGAACGTCAAGCATTCTTTGCCCATATTGTCAAATAACATTTTCGTGCCAAAATAGGCCTTATCAGCCATCCTAGAACTCATGGCTCCATATTTTCAACAGCACTCTATGAAAGGAATGGTCATCATCATTCTTGATGGAAAACAACAAACAAACACACTCAGTTATATCCTGGAACTCTCTCCACTCAGTTCGCTTCAAGACTATGGACATGGCTGGTGCCCACTCTCTGAATATATTAGTTGAGATAAATCCTTCAGTAGTAAAAATAAATAATTTAATAGTGACGATAAATTCAGTATGGTAGTATGACCTTCAGTATGGCAGACACATCCTTAAAGATACAATTGAAACAAATCTCTTCCTTCCTCAGTAATTATACTGTGGAATCAGGCACAATATGTTGTAATCAGCCCTCTGGGGTGGTAACAAGCTACTAGTCGTCTTCTGGGGTTGCGCTGGTACAAAATTGGCCATTGAGCACACATGGTTACCTATCATGGTAGCATTTCCTTTGGGCGTTGAGGCAGGACATCAGTCTGGTTATCAGGTAATTACTCTTGAGACATTGACAAGGTGACTTTCTCCGCTCATATACAATGAGATAGACTGTCCCCTCCGTTCAGTTGAATGTATCTGAACATCACGTCATACACCACCCGTTGATTTAATCATGATGGCACTCCAATGGTAGGTTTTACGACATACGAAAAGATGTTGGGCTGCCCAAGAATATGCTGGGTGACCATAACGCGGGTGTTTTTTTCTGAGAATAATCATTCTTCACGCAGTCTGTCAGAAGACAGTTTCGGACTTCTTTACATAAAATGTCGAGGATGAGGTGACTGAACACCCCCCCCCCCCCCCCTCCTTTACAATCAGGTATAAAGCTTCGACCCATTCATTAGTCCCATTAGCAATTCAGTAGGGCTACTTCGTGAAGTTTAGGCCACTCCACACCATCACTCCCTCTGTCAAAATAAACCACAGGTCATCATAATTAAAATCTCACACACATCAAGACAAAAGAAGAAGTGGAGAAGAAGGGAGAATGTTACAATGTCACCCATCCCGCGTCTCCAGTGATGGAGCCCATTCCAACCCTGACGTAGTGTGAGTGGTATTTGCATATGGATCACTCATGTTCTCCATGGATGTCATGATGTCATAATAATATAACTCATGAAAGACCAGGACAGCAAGATAAGATACATTTATAAGGATGAGATCAAGTTGTCCTGTTGTGTCAGAGATTTGTGGTATCAAAGACATATTGTGATATATGTTTCCGGTTGTGATAAGGTCATCCTGTTGAAAGAGATGCATCCATTTGAGATAATGTCATCCAATTAAGACAAAGGCATCACGATAAGACAAAAGGCATATTGAGATACGGCATGTTGAGATAAGGTCAGCATGATAGATTATCATCCCACGTACGTGACAGAAAGCCGGTCTTTATTCTCTTCAGTTGAGACCCGGTTTACCTCCACACTCACAATCCCTTTACTCTCACACTCTGTCTCTGGGAAACTTCAAACACCTGTCCCAGCAGTCACGGTTATGGTTAATAGATCACCTGCACATGTGAACCAAATTCACAGGAAAACAAAACATATAATCAATGCATGAAATAAGGCAGGATCCATCCAATGGATATTCATCAACATTAACCCAGATTCGAACACAAAACCACACTGTCAATTGTACTTCTCCCATGAGAGTATAGCTAACAAAATAACATGACACTCGCTTAAATACTCTCAGCCCTTTCTTAATATAGATTACATGTCCAACCACACATTCTGAATACAAGAGTTATAAAATGCAGGACTCTCAAGAACCTTCCACATCTGGAGGAAGAATGTGCAATGGTATGTGTCCATAGGGAACAATCCTATAGCACACAGAGAAGACATATATGCTGTGAGAGTGTGATAACATTCACAAAGCATACAGCAACTACTACTATCAGACGAAACGCTAAACATGGTAAAACGCAGTGGAACAGGCAGATCATGCCGGCAGAAGGCGAGCAAATTAGGCTATGATGTAAATAAAGTTCTGATTTCTCAATATCACCATTCACGCACAAAATACTTTTACCTGCACTCCCTTTCATCCAAAAGCACTGTCATAGCATTCACAATGAATGTATAAACATACCAGCAAGTCCTCCTTGTGTCTACGTTGATGCGTAGGTCTGAAGAAGCAAGTCCTCATCCGTAAGGCTCCGCTGTTCACCTGCATCCTCGCTTTATCGAGTATATTTACCAGCCCAGTAAGCAATTCATTGTGGCGCCATGTAAATCGGCCTTGGGAAATGAGCTTCGTTGCATGCAGGTATTACGTTCTCCGCTGTTTGGACTTTTTATTTACTGAGGGGGTATGACGAGTCAATGGCTATACCCCATTTGACCAGGATGACAGCTGATGGCAGGATATTTTAAATGGATGGGACGAGGAAACTTAAGCACATGTTATGGACTTCTGTAGTAACCTCTCTCATGACATCCACTGGCCATGCTGCATCTGTTGGGCGGCCATTTGCAGTCTCTTTTTGGCATATTTTATGCGGATCTACTGAATAACTATGTCTCAGAGTTCCTTGGTCATTGCCTTAAACCACAGCTGAGATCTGTCATTGTGACTGAAGTCCCTTCTACCCAACTAGGTGTGTCCAATGACTTCCTTCAATTTGAGTGATGCTTGCGACTGCGCTATCAACCGTACACTACCTTCCCGTTTTAAGCTCGGGTTGTGAGAAACTGTTTCATCTGGAGACTCGATCAGCATCATAGCGAGTCTGGCTTTTCCGACTTTTAATTCATACGTGACTGACTTAATAGGGAGGAAGAGCTTTGCTGTTTAATAGTAAAACGCAACCTTCGCGAGATCCGGTGGTGATACAAGACATTTTATTATCTATTTGCGTATCCTCGTCTCAATGGCATCAGTCTTGCTCGTGCCTGCTCATATATTAGTAGAGGACATACGATTTTCAGAATCAGCATGGATTGGAGACACCTGCGAACGTATTTTGTTATCACTGATGTTCCTGGAAAAGGAGAAAAGGGACACTCCTTATAAGGACGGGGTGTAAGTCTGAATTGAGCCCGACCATTGGTTTGCTCAAATCCCGGCCAGGCTTCAAAAAACCGGGCCGGCAAATAATTTTCTCTTGTCCAGAAATTTTCGGAGCAAAAAAGTCCCTACCTTAGGGGAGGTTTTCATACTGCCCAAACTCGCTCTCTAAGCCTCAAGTGTACTTCGACGCACGACCAGCTAGACACTCCTTGTGTGAAGGGGGAGTGTCCAAGTTGGTTGTGCGTCGAAGTACACTTGTTCCTGCAGCGAGGCGCCGTCGTCATTTGGAGGCGACAGGTTCGATCCCGGTCGGTAACTATTATAGCTTTCAAATTTTATGTTGTATAGTGCGTCTTATAATCTCTATTTCCTTCTTCTTCTTCTTCTTCTTCTTCTTCTTCTTCTTCTTCTTCTTCTTCTTCTTCTGTGAGCGACAAATAATACTATGTGTGTCTTTTTATGTAATCGTCTTAGTGGCCTCAACGGTTCTCCCCATTTATTTCTTGTGTTGACAGCCATAAAGAAGAGTACTAAGGACACAGGCTGGATAGACAAGGACTTTTGGTTTGGCAATAAGATTTCTGTTCTCCCATAATTTTGTTTGTTGTTTGTTGTTTTTGTTAACCTGTTTATTGTTGTTGCTGCCTTACCTATCCTGATGATGATTTCCTGATTTCCTGTTCTCCCAGAATTTTTTTGGTATTTTGTTGTTGTTGTTAACCTGTTCATTGCTGTTGCTGCCTTACCTATCCTGATGATGATTTCCTGATCTAGGGATAAAATGCTACTTACCTCTGATTCTAAATATATAAAATGGTCTACTATCCCCAGTTCGGCGTCGTCAATAAAGATTGCTACCCCGTGTGCACCTTGTGACATAATCTGTGTCTTCTTTTTGCTAATTGTTAAACCAAATTCAGACGAAGCATTGGAGAATGCAAATAGTAGACGTAATTCTTCCCCAGAGTGGGTTGTAATTGCAGCATCATCTACAAACAGCAACTCTCTGATATATTACACTCCTAATTTACGGTCTTGACCGTCTCTGGGCATTATAGAGGCCGCCATTTGAGCGTGAGTGAATGTATACACCACCATCCTGATTTCGAAAGGCATATTTCAGTAGAAGTAGAAAGCATATTCCAAAGAGGGTAGGAGTAATTACACAACCATGCTTAACTCCACTCTTGATTTCAAACTCTTTTGAAGTTGTACTAGCAAACTTGATTATACCCGTCAAGCCTGTGTGGAACGATTCTATAATGAACAGAAGAGTTGGTGGGCAGCCAATCTTCTTTAGTACCTTGCACGGTCCCTCACGACTGACACAACCAAATGCCGTTGTGAGGTCGATTAAAGCAATAAACAGTGGTTGATTCTGTTCACGGCATTTTTCTTGCATTTGTTGCAATGAGAATAGCATATCAATGGTAGACCTGTCCCGTCGAAAGCCACACTGTAATTCGGGGTAGACTTGAACTCCAAGGACTTGAAGTCTGCGCAGAAAAATTATGGCAAATATTTTGCAGAAGTGAGATACCCTTATAATTGGTTAGTCATTCCGATTCCCCTTGTTCTTGAACAGTGTTATGATGCTTGAATCTGTGAAATCCTGTGGGACTTGTCCTTCTCGCCAGCATAGCTCTATTAGATGGTGAATTTGTAAAGAGAGTGTGTGCAGTGACACCTGCAGGTGTCTTCCACCGTCAGGTGCAACTAGTGGCGCCCCATGTCTACGCCAGTTTACAATGACGTATAACCCGTAATTGCTACCTTTCGCTTTTATTCCGAGACCGGTTAAGGCCAGGGATCGAGTTGACCTCTTCATAACACAAAGCGTGGGATTAAATATAGAAACCATGTATTTCCAATGCAGCATGACCCCTCTCTCGGTCTGCCTAGTTCACTCCAGAGGAAAGGTGACGCCATTACATCTGGAACAAGACAAGCTGCAAAAGATGCCGTATAAGCAAAGTAATGCTCAAACTGTACGCCTGTCGGAGCTTCGATGTTAACCAAGGCTAAGGGTCTGATCTGCCCTGCTGTGACATGGTGTCTTTAAGTTGCATTTCCACGCAACAGGATAGGCTTGCAGCCTCCCAATTGCGCTCTTCCGCTCGATGCCGTTGGCACAATGTGGGGTGTCGGGTTTGGTATGCGCCGCCCAACATTCAGGGCGAACAACATTCACCAGTTAACTTAATATTTCTGCTCTAAATTCTCCAAATATCACTAATGCATTTGGTGAAATGATGTGTGTTGTTAACTGTAAGAAATTCTGAAAACTTAAGTGCACATATGATTCTAATTAAAGCTATCAAAATGTATTTAAACGTATCGGGAGGTATGCATATAATTTCGTAACTATGTTTTGCCAATTGTATACATATTATTGATTCCACATTCTCTCAATATGTGCAGTTCATCTTCATAGATTTAATCATGCCCACCAGCGTTAATTTTATTTATATGTTTCTAAGCATCAATTGCTTTTGCTTTTTAAATATGAAGCTTCTACGTTATTCTGATAATTCTCCACATTTCCTTTCACATAACACTCTTTTGTATTTGTTACACCCTGTTTTTACACGTCCTTGATTTCAAACGCCACATACTCTTCCTTGAGGTGGGGACGTAAATTACATGTACTTCGGACGTCGATATGGGTGCGTCTGACTGAGATGGAATACTGACTGGTAATGAGGAAATCTAGCCCACACGCAAAATGAAATGAGTATTTCAATAACAACAATTCAGTTTAATAGAATGTAATCTTAAAAAAATAAAAATAAAAATCGTAGTCATGTAAACTCAAATACGTTTTAAAAAAAAATAGAATTGTGGTTTAATATGGCGGATATGATGTAAAGCTGTTAAAACTTATGTAGTGTTTATGCTACTAGCTACAGTTTGCTTAAGCATTTCCCTCATTTCTGACTGATAGCACAACCTCCTGTCGAAAGCTACCGAGTAAATTGTGTGGAGCGATACTGTGAAATATGCATATCGTGTGGTCAGTGGTGGTTTGTATTTCGAGCTGCATATTTAAGAATAACGGCGTCGTTTACTGGACTAGCTGATTTTGCCTTATGTATTACTGTGTGTACAACTGCTGGTTTTCTAGTGACTGCGTCTTCCATAGACGATTAACTGTAATTTTAGCTCCAACTGGAGTGCTAAAATTATGGCAGTCGTCTTATACATGCATGCCAGAGCGTGGTGTTGCTTTGTTGTGACTGCTGTCTGTCCCAATGTTCACATGAAGCAGTGAGGAGCATTTCGTGTGATATTTATTGGCACAGGAAAGGAGCATTATGGGGTGATCTTTTGCCATGCAGCTGGAACCGCGACTAAATAGTAATTAAGTTGCGTAAGACCATATATGCCAGCTTCGTGGCTTAGAGGTTATGACTCTCGTCGGTAACGTGATGACGGTGAGAATCAGCAGTGGTTCGAATCGCATCGGTAACTTACCGGGTATGTGAGCCGGCCGCTCAGAAAGCATTGGCAAACTACTGAGCGTAATCTTGCCAAGAAATCAACATACAGCTGAAAGATGCTGGTGTTGACAGCGAGGTCCTGTACAGCATATGCACACAAAAAAAAAGAAGAAAGAAAAACAAAAGACCATATATGCAGGAATATTGCTTTCTTTAATACTCAAATTGAAAAGTCCAGCCGTAATCTGAATGTTAGTAAAATGGTTTTGACAGTGCATTTTTGTTTATTGTTTACTTGGCACCAATCGCACTAGTTATGCTTGCAATTGCTTTTGAGCCAACTATGTCAGCAACTGCGAGACATGTTAAATTGCCGCCTAATATTAGCAGAGTTCATATATTTTTGGAAGAATTAAACTCGTCCATGTATATATGTATTTGCCATCACATGTTTAATATATACAGAACATTTCCGTACCTATTTAACGGAATCAAAATGCATGTCACCATTTTAGTGCGATATGCTTTGAAAGAAAAATGTATTTTAATACTATTTTTTGCACTTTCCATACTTATTTACTCAATTTAACCAGTAGAACTATGTCCGACACAGCCCACTATCCTTGAACAGATGTTGATGTTTTCCGGTCCAAAATTATTGCAACTCCCCTTTGTCGATCTTCATGTGATAGAGTGAGAAAAGAAGAGGCAGAGGGAGATAGAGGAAGGAAGGAGAGAGATAAGGTAAAGAAGGTGGATAAGGGATAAAACAGATTTAGGTTCGTGTCTCCGCGTGAGAACAATAGTTAATTATACTATTGCACCATCAATGTCTCGCGGTGTATGTTAGGTTATAGAAGAGATGTACAGCCCACCTCACAATGTCTCTAAACTACTCTAATCAACGCAACCTCAGACTGGCAAATCTAAATGAAAGGCAACTCAAACATATATTTATTTCCTTCTGAACAGTAAAATGTGACAATCTCCAACATAACAAGTAAAGTGACCATTACGTCTGTTACAACAGACAAAAAACACATGAAGCAAAGTAATAAAGCTAGGAAAGTACACCGGCCTATTGTTTCGTAGCTATCGTTCCATAGGCTTATTAGATGGTCCCTGTATTTAGCCCAAATACCCAGGGATCATTTTGTTCCTAGTTAAGCTTGTTCAGAGGCTACCCGTATGTTCGGGTAACGCCGACTTACCCAGGCAAACGCCTGAAACATGAGAAAAAACAATACCTGTGAGTGTTATGTCAAAATAAACCTTAGTCTTTCACTACCTACAGAGTACCTAGCACCTATTGCTTCTTTATCTATACTAGTATTAAGCCTCATCAGGAACATCATCATTATGCATCCCCATTATTACTACATATATGATTTTCTATCTTAGCCATCGTATAAATTGACAATAGTATTGTAAACACAGTAATCAATCGTCTACATATATTTAACTAACATTATTATTTCCTATCTCCCAACGCGTCGTCTAAAGCCAAAATAAACCTAAAAGTATTTAACCATTTACCTGGACTCTCGAGTAGATTTGAATTCGCTGCCTGTACTTCGCAAGGCCAGCCTTTCGCCGCATTAACTATACAGCAACAGAAACGCGATCCCGCTTCACCTCCGTCTAGTCGGATAAAAGACACGCATTCCTTCTTGTGCCCGCCTCGTCTCCGGCCGACGATCTCACCTGTCCTTATTGTCTGGTTGACCTAGTGGCCGCGAGTGCATCCATACTTTCTTCTGTCCGTTTGCAGTGTTTGGTCGCCGTGTTTATATCTTGCAGTACGACTTTCGTTTCATATTTACAAGCTGTGTTAACCCGCCTAGTTGTCATTAGTTTTGTAGTCTAATTGCTTAGTTTACATGTACATATATAGTTTATCTACACTCTGCTTATCTAACCGATTAATTTGACTCCCAACACTCTATTTCAGCCAGCTAGATATAGGTCATTTGCAGGACGTCGCATTCAGTCCTGATCCTTGCCGGGTCGTGATTCCTTAGCGGGTTAACGTTCAGTAGTTTGCCAATGCTTCCTGGTTTAGACTACTATTATAGTTAGCTAGCTAGTTAGATGTGGATCCTTTGAAGGACGTCGTAGTCAAACCTAGCCTTTATTGACTGCTCATGATTCCTTGGCCAATTTAACTACCTAGTTTGACATAACTTTCTAAACTAAGGTACCTTATTATAGTCTAACAATTATACTAATTAAGTCTAGTAGTCTTACGCAACTTACGTTCAGCTTCTGCCGTTCCGTTGTCCTTATGGGTTCCATAGTTGAAATATAATTGCTTTCTTCAACCTCTCGTTTGTCGTGGATCCCACCAGACGTCTTCCAGTCATGTTCGACCTTAGAATCATGTGTGATTCCGATCGACCTTAGTCTCCTGTGTGATTCCGACCGCAGTGTCTCTGGCTAGTGGTTGTCCTATCTGACGTTAGCCATCATCTGCAACTAATGAGCGGTTTCCTTTGCCAACAGTCTTTCTTAAATGGCTTGCACGCCATTTTGTGCTCCTCGGAATTTGCGTTCCACTCCATCAGGTTTATCTACCTGGAATAAATGGTTCACAGATCCTAGACAATCTGATTGTCTTCGGCGGTCTAGACGGAACTCTGATATGTGCATCTTTTCCGTCTTCAATACCACCTCGTCATCTTCCTGGACACTAAACAGCCTGGGATATGGACATCACCATCGCCGAAGTTCCGAACCTATACCCCCTGGACTGGGCAATCGCCCAGCCCTCGGCTTAATGGGCCCTGTTGCTAAACCGTAATCTTGCTCGTTCCACACTGTCCAAACTTACTGGATCCTAAAGTATATATCACTTCTCGAGTTGGCACGTTTCTGGAATCACCTGATCATGCTCTCTCTCATCCCGCGAAGGTCCTCCAATCCGTACCTCGCGTACTCTGATTTATTTGCATACTCTGCTTCATATCTTTAACCCAAATCGGCATTGTTTCTAGAGTTCATGGTAGGGTCCATGTTTCCGAGTTCATGTACTTTTCCCGCTGCCATAAATTTGGAGTATGGCGTTCCTTTCCGACAGCCCTGGTCACCTCCGACCCCGCTTGTACTCATAAATCCTGCTGCCTCCAAAGTTCACCATTGTCCACCTGACAGCTTGAACCCAAAGTGTAGATTACATCCGGCATTCCTCTCCCTGAGAAGCCATTAGTTAACAATGGAAGGTGGCCTTGCCGCTATTCGGCCATGCACTCCCGCTCAAACTCTAAATATTTTTAAAACAATCCTGGTCCTTGAAATTTCTGTTTCAAAAATATTCCAGTCCATGTCCCGGCAACGCTTGGGCGGTTTGTAAAAGTCATTTCCCATACTGTCTCATTCACCTCCAGAATAAATAATCTTAAAATCTTCATCTATCTTGATGCCTGCTCCTGTCCATCTCGTTTCACATATCCCTAAAATATTAAATTTTTCTGTTTGCTTTTCTTGTTTTATGTTCTCTTATTTTCCGTCGTCGTTTAACGTCCTAACGTTCCATGTTGCTAATTTTAATGTCTCTGTCCTTGTCTTGCGATGAGCAGTCTTTAAGCGAATCATAATGTACTATGCACTTTCAAAGAGGTAGTTTGACGTTGGTTTCCTCAATGGCAGTGACCTTACTGGCCGGATGACCGCAACCATTGTCTCTCAAAAGAGATCCTCTGCCTGCCGTCGCGAAACTCGAGACCATAACCAACAAATATATGTCGGCTGCCCTCAAAATTTCATCCACCACCTGCCTTCCGTGGCTTCTTTTGAACACTTCCTTGGAGAACGTATTGACAACTGGCAAGATCGAGGGGATCAGACCAAGAGGAAGACCGAGAGGAAAATACCTGGATGGCTTGGCCACGTGGCATGAACGAGACAGGAACACTGAGCTGATCCACGACTCCCGTGATCGAGTGAAATGGCGAATCATGACCGCCCACGCTTTCCGGCATGGCACACGATTGATTGATTGATACTTATTTACACTACACAAACACACATATACGCACACACAGGCAAGCATAAATATGCATGCTTCTCTTTCTCTCTAGTCTCTCTCTCTCTCTCTCTCTCTCTCTCTCTCTCGCTCTCTCTCTCTCTCTCTCTCTCTCTCTCTCTCTCTCTCTCTCTCTCTCTCTCTCTCCAGACCTTTCTAGACTACGTATCCGAGGTCCAGAATATTTTTGACAAGCGGATAAAAGCTGCTAAGGTGCAGGCTGATTTTCATCTGTTAAAGGATTTACTAATCAGATATAATATATGATCTTCATTACCAACTATGTTCTCGAAATTTCTACAGGAGAACAAAAGAAGTTATGTTGAAGTAATATAAAAGAATTTAGCTTTCTATTACAACGTACACAGAGACATATTCTCCATTGCAACACCTGGTATTACATTTGATGCTGCAGCCACAAATGTCCCAAACAGGAAATCCTTTATGGAGGACAATACTTATTGTTAAGTGTCACCTTTGTAAGGACTACGGCCACGTGCAGATGTTTTGTAAGTGCTAGGACAGAGTTTAAACACGCCAATGTTATTACTGTTGATAGCAGTGGTTCAATTAGTGAGTCAGATGACGAACAACTGACAAATGCAGCCGAAGTAATGGATACATTCACCTCTTCTACTTGTAAGACGTGTACAAATGTTCACAAAGATGGTAGCCTTACATGTAGTCATACCATTACCATTGATTGCGAGCAGGCGAATGATGCCACACACCCAGATGGCGAATTAAAAAGGCTTAGTGGTTATATCAATGTCAGTTGGTGTCCGCCCTCAGTGACACAGGCACCACAGTGGTTGGGGTACACCAATCATTGGTCAACAACAGTGACTATACAGGTGAACACATTATGTGTAGCACCTTTACAGGAAGAAAAGAAAGATATCCTATGGTATGGGCTACAATTAAGTTGCCTTTCCTATCTGGGAGGGTAAAGTGTGCTGCGCTTAAAGACCCATGCTGTGATGTAATTGTTGGATACGTAGCATCAGCCCTTTGCTGTTCTGACGAAGGTATTGAAGAATGGAATAAAACATGCATCCAGGGTCAGGACGTCACCAAAACAATGACGAACATGGAGGATTATGGGACCCAGTTTAATACTACAGAGCTATTTGACCCTAGTATTACAGCAACAAACGAACGCTATGCACATGGTACTTCCTCACAAAGACAAGATGCTTCTCTTATAAACCATTTTAAACGTATTCAGTGAAAACATAAAGTACTCCCTGATTGTAAGGAAAAAGTTCGTATGATGTGTGTGTGTGTGTGTGTGTGTGTGTGTGTGTGTGTGTGTGTGTGTGTGTGTGTGTGTGTGTGTGTGTGTGTTTTTGTTTTTGTTTTTGTTTTTCATAAAATAATTGCCATTACTAGACTGAATGCAGAACCTATACCTAACTGTAAGGATGTCATATCTGACATGACAAACTCTAAAGTAATTTCTACATTGGATTCGACCAATGGGTTTTTGAAAATACCCATGAGCGACAAATCGACGCACCTAACAGCATGTGCTATTCCACTAAGACTTCTCAAATGTATACGTATATTTCATTTTCATTACTTCACACACAGCGCCTTTTTCACGAATGACCAGACTTCTTTTACGAGACGTAACACATGTGGCTACATACATTGATGACATACGCATACATACAGACAACATGTCACATCACTTAAAGATACTGAGACATGTTTGGACAGAATAATTTATTTGGCTTAACAGTAAAACCAGCTAAATTGGTCATTGTATGTTCACAAATTGTTTCTAAAATCTTAAATATTAACTTCTATTTTAAAAAATTTAAAACGAAAAAAACAACAACAACTAAGAAGTTTGTTGGGGTTGGTCACCCACTACAGTTAATTCATCCCCACATTGTCAATATTAACGCACATGTTCACATAATTACTATCAAAACACCAACCAGGCAACATTGTGCACAGTGCAGACCTCGAGTTGGCTTTTCAAAAGATACAGACATGGTTTTAGAATCCTCCTATTTACAGGTTATCCAATCTAAAATTCCCGTTCATTCGCAGACTAGATGCAAGTGGTATGACAATCTTCTGTGTGCTCCGTCAGTGCTATGATGAAATTGTGCATCCCATCGTCTATGTCAGTCGAAAACTACTACCAGATTTATAAAAATGCTTCACATCTGTAACAGAATGTCTTACTGTGGATTTTATGGATATAAAACTCAGCAATACTTTGCTTAACACTAACGTTACTTCACAGACAGACATAAAGGCAGTCCAAGGATTATTCCTATTGTCAGAAAATACACACCATCGTCCACTTGAAATGAATTCCCTGGAAAATAATAATAGATATCCAAACTTTGATGGATGCAGTTAATAGACTGCAACAGTTTGACATATCTCACTAGAACATTGCTAAATGTCCAAAGACTCTGACGGTAGCGCTTGATCTCGAGGATGCGTACAATAGAGTTCGATATGATATTATGATAACCGCACTGATGGAGAAGGGGGTCAACTGGATAGCAGCCGTCCTGCACTCTCGTCCGGTTGCTCTCCGTCTGGGTGCATGAACCTCAGAGCCACATATTTTAACCACGGGACAGCCACAGGGATCTGCAAGTCTCACCTGTGCTCTTTAATGTGTATACGAGCAAGATTGCAAACATAGAAGCATAAGGGGTTGGAAGGATACTAACATTTGCAGATTATATTCTTGCATATAGGCAGGGGAGAGATAGGGAGCAAACAGCCCAAGAGTTACAGGCGACAGTAGATAAAGTGATTGACGGGTGCACAGAAATGAGTGCTGTCATCCACACGGAAAAGGCGGCAGTTTTGTGGTGCTCTCTGGACAACAGGATTGTAAGAGCTGATGTCCCAAGCCTCGCGATAGATGGTAGAAATGTCAGCAGAGAGAACAAACTGAAGTATCTGGGGATCACATTTGACAGGAGCCTATCCTTCAAGGACCATGTGGAGACGGTTGTGACAAGATCTCAAAAGGGACTCAGTGCACTTAAAACTATGGCTGCAATGGACACAAAGCAGAGAATGCTTTTCACACTATACCAGCACTTGATCCTCTCAGTAACTGAGTATGGATTAGGTCTGCTCACTGTCTCAGAGAGTCAGCTGGTGAAGTTAGAGCGCATACAGAACGAAGCAATGCGGGCCATTCTGGGATGCACTAGAGACACCCCAATAGTGTGTATGCGTTAAATCCTTGGTCTGCCTACTGTTGCTGGTAGGCTCAAGGTGATGCAGGCGACGGCATACCTCAGAGTAGCTGCAGACACAGATCACCCACTGCATGAGGCGCTGGACGCAGTTAAATGTCAGCGACTGATAAGAGGGAAATCATGGATGGCTCAGGCGGAGGATACGATCAGACAGGTGTGCACCTTTTAGAACATTAGGCGTGGAGAGGAGTGGGTCAGAGTGCCAGGGAGTGGCCAGCAGGGGCCACGGAAGTAGAAATCCAGCAACTAATTCAGGACAATGCTCACTCGGGTGATGTGATTATCTACACAGATGGTTCGGTGTCAAGAGGTGATAGAAGTGGCTGGGGGTTCATAGCCAAAGCTAATGGTCGACGTTTGGGGCAGGAGAGCCTGGCATGTGATACCACAACATCCAGCTTAAGAATGGAGGTAGAGGCAGTCACTGCGGCTCTCCGCTGGATGGAGAATACGACACACACACACACACACACACACATCGTGATTGTAACTGACTCAGAAAGCATACTGACGAGGGTGAGGACGGGCAGGCTTCGTGCGGAGTGGCTCGCTTCGCTTCGGAGGACACGGGGGATAAGCATCGCCTGGATCTTTTCTCCGGGGCATGCCGGTGTGCTGGGTAATGAACAGGCAGACAGATTAGCTGGCTCTGCAGAACTTGGTGGAGTATTGATACATGACAAGGCAGACGTGGTTGCGGCCTTGTGGGAGCACCTGCACACCTCGGAGGAGCAAATGGATTACCATTGTCTGGCAAGAATGAGACAGTGAGGAGTGACGAGGGGATCTGGCCGACGCACAACGCTCAGAGGAAAGGCGAGACGGACTTATAATCAGATTGCTACTGGTACTATTAGTGTTGGAATCTTCGCTGGCTGATGAGGATGGGGACAGAGCACTTATGGGAATGCCCCGAATGCTGTGATGTCGATTCCTAAATCAATCAATCAATCAATCAATCAGACTCTGACTGGGTGCATGATACTAGCCTATCTAGATGGCTTTTTAACTACATTACTAGAAACAGTCAACCTATTGAACAATCTAGACTATTCGATCATCATTAACAATCACGTACATGGCTGTCCTGAAGCAGACATTGATGCTTAGGTTTCATTACTAACACTGGATTTCAATTCACATCAACTAACTCGTATTCCAGAAACTGTTATTTTTACAAGCTACAACATTGAATCTAGAAATTAATAAGCTGTCTGCACTATCTGAGTAAATGATTGACATGACATGCCCTGAATTGCCTATTATCGCAGAGAACAAACTCGAAGTATTGCCAGACGGGCGTTCCTGTGTCATGGTTATTCGTTTGATATAAAACACATTCAAGGCTAGAATAACACCACTGATAATCTACTATCAAGATTGTAACCTAGTTATTCTGAACATTCAGCGCATAGTATCACAATTTAAAGTCGAACATCCGTTGGAAACGACGTATGAAATGTGCAATCCTGATGAACTACAATCAATTGTCAGACTTCATCCAGACATGTCAGATATAATTCAAACCTCACAAATCTGCTACCATATTTCCTTAAATTCCCAAGTAGAAAATAGCAGATGAGAAAGCACACATATGTATTGTTATAAGAACTGTTATATTGGCCTTGTCTTAAAGATTTTACTGAAAATGCCCCTGTAATTGCTGCTCATGCGATAATAAATGAAGATGTTCATAGATGAGTTGATAGATTCAAACATCTGAATTAGTCCTGCTGACATGAAAACAACATCTTTGTATTTACTAAAAGCATTATACTGGGGATACAGAGCCATGAACATAATTAGTCCACACATTGGAGTAAAACTGGCAATAAACAGAACGGAGACCATTGTAATCATTTTAGCAACTCTTTGGTTCCGAATGGTAGCGCTGTCAGATGTTATTTTCATTGAGCCAAATGTCTTCCTCCAGTTGGTTGTCTTGTGCATACTCAACGTCAATAATATTGTGAAGCATACAATAATACAGAATGTGCAAAAGGGAATAACGACGTTGTTCACCATGTAAGAAATTTGCTCAACATCCAAACCATCATAACTGTAAATAAGTCCTATCATGGTTTTATTTTTATCCGAAAAAAACTTCATGCCCAGGTGGCTGACAAAATAAACAGGAGTTCCACTAGCAATGTTGACAATGAAGATACTCACAGTTAAGACAATAACCTTCCGTGGAGTCACAATTCGATGCACCTAAAATATATATTTATAAACCATTTCACAAGTGTTATGATGGCATGATTTCAATATGTCCGATAAACAGTATGTCATACCGTAATCTATGTGTGTACATGTTTATGTAACGTATGAATGAAATGGTATGCGTGGGTGCACGTCAGTCAGTCTGTTTACTGTGTGTGTGTGCGAGTGTGTGTGTGTCGGTCTGTCAGGATATTACCATAAGACAGATCCATTTTCTCAAAATTGTATCTTTATTTGTTTGTTTGTTTGTTTTTGTTGCTTATATCTGCGCGTATGCTCCTCATACTTTGGAAGCCATGGAAAGAGGTGGTGGATGGAGTGTGCGCGCAGCCTTATAGATTGTTGTTGTTTATGGTATGCACTCATTTTTAGAGACACTGTCCTTGACAACCGACAAGCCCAGGAAGGAAAGCATCCGTAAACTACCTTCTGCAAAACATGCCAATAAACCTAACAACCATGAAAGAAAGATCTGATGGTGAGACCACAAGGCCGGGCAGATACGATAAATCTGGAGAAGAGTGCGACATAGGGGTAAGTACTAGTAATCGCGATGACGGAGATAATCTCGGCGATGTTACCAAGAAAATATAATGTGTCAGATTAAACAGTAGAGTTAGACAAGAGACGTGGCATGTGGGAATGCTGTATGAAGGAAAGCACAATGTAGTATGTGATGAAATTGAAAGCTTCCATATTCAAATATTAGGAATTAATAAACATCGCTGCACTGGCAAGGGGCACTTTAAACATAAAAATGGTAGTCTTTTAAATTATTCTGGTAAAGATGTTGGAGGTCAGAGAGTAGTGCCATTTTGTTTTGATAAAACAACAGCAAAAGCTTTAATTTGTTATAACCCGGTTACTGATAGCATTCTCACTATTAGAATCAGAGACCTTCCAAAAACTCAACTCTTATACAGATGTGTGCACCTACATCAACGGCATAGTAGTATGATATTGAAGATGTTTACAGCACGCCGTTAAACACATTAGGTAAGATTGGTCATAATGAAATAACAGTAATTATGGGAGATTGCAATGCAACAGTATGTACAAGGAGGAGCTGAACATGAGAGACATGTGTTAGAAACATATGGATTGGGAAATATAAATGAGGCAGGTGACACATTAATTGCATTTTTCACAGAAAACGAGTTAATGATAGCCAACACACATTTTAGGAAACACCCAAGAAGACTATTTACATTGAAGTCTCTGAACAGTAATACCAAAACCAAGATATGCTATATTTTAATGCAAAGAATATGGATGATCAAGCATATCATCATCAAAAACCCTACGAAGCGCAGACAGTTCATCTGTTATTAATAACTGATATGAAAGTAAAACTCAAAAAGACTACCTGAGGACAAAGGCCACATGGTTTTGATCTCACACAAATTCCAGACTCATACCGCGTAGAAGTGAAGAACCGTTTTCATGTCGTGAAGTATTTAAATGATGAATTGACAGTACATGCTAGTAATATCTTAGTATCAGCAGCCGGAGATTTAATTACATAAGCAACACACGACATCGATTACAACTGACACTTCAGAATTAATAAAACAACTAAAAAACTGAAACAGAAAGGAGTAGAGTCCGATAACAGCAGGAAGAGAAATTTAAAAAAAAAAGGAGACAAGAGAAGACAAAAACCAAATCACACATGATTGTTGTTAGTTAATTAGCTAGACAGTTAGTCAAGGTTACAACTTTACGGTAAAGAGTCGCCCCATTATGTTCCGTTCTTGTGTCAGTAAATATCACACAAAATGTATATACACTTCAGAGACCTTACAAGCTCAACCACGTATCCTACATGTTGGACCAAGTCACACATATGATTGTTGTAATAAAATAGAGCAATATCATAAGAATGGAAGAGGATACGAAATGTTCAAATAAATGTAGCTAATAACAAGAAATAGTCAACCTAAATTACATGTTATCCGTGACTAGTTGGGAATTCCCTAACATAATCTAGAAAAAATATAGAGCTATGGCAGGAATTGTGCAGCGGAATGTATGATATGAAAGACTGCAATGATACGAGTGAGATTCAAGAACCAATGACAGCACAGACATAACTTGAACCCTCATTAGCTGAAATTGTATTTGCAATAATGAATCTGTAGAATGGAAAATCACCAGGATGTGATGAGATAGTAGCTGAACTAATTAATGCAAGAGAAATAAAAAGCATACAAATATATCACTCATTATGTAAACAGATATGGAAGTATGGTATTATTTATATCGTATTTTATATAAGTGTCGTCCCTGGGGTGAGGGGAATCAACACCGACATCCTTTTAACCCCAAATCCCTTATCCTGAGGATCTCCCAGCTTTCTGTCCACAACACCCCGTCAGTCCCTGGATCACACACACACACACACACACACTCTCTCTCTCTCTCTCTCTCTCTCTCTCTCTCTCTCTCTCTCTCTCTCTCTCTCTCTCTCTCTCTCTCTCTCTATCTCTTACCAATGGACCATGCCCCCTCTCATTCTTTTCCAAAACATACTCACATCAACACTAGCTTTAAAAAATTGACAAAAACAATTTAATAAAGAAAAGTGTCAGGTGTGTGCAAAGTGTATGTGTAGAATGTATGTCGTATAATCTAACGTGTATGTAGAGTCAGACCGAATAGTTTAGGAGCAAAGTCAGTTTCATCACTGTACTGGCCACACAACAGCACCATATATGATGGACAGAAAACCTCACCCAAATGATGTGTCTCTCAGGCCAAGTGTCGACCTCCCCCGATAGCTCTTGAACAGTCCGGATGCTTGGTCATCAATAGTGGAAACAGTCCAATATTGATCATCAATCTAACACACACAGTGTAAATACTCTTTCATAAAAGTTCTAGGATCAAAGAATCCTAAAATTAATGTTACTGTCACTTTGGAAAAAAAAAATCAATGTTAATATTTTACTGTTCATAGGAATTCCCAAAATGTAACACACACAGTTAATCGGTAATGATTGGTATTCACCAATTGTAACACATACTGTTAAGTTTCCAGGAATCTAGATCTACTAGTGTTCCTGGTACAGGTGTTATTGTCAGTGTCTTGATTTTAAGGTGATGTAACCTATCACCTAGGAAACAATCTTATATTCTCATCGTTTCCTGCTCAGCAGAGGCCAGGTTCCTGCAGACCCTCTGGGTTATGGGCCCAGTGCAAAAGCCTCTCAGTAAACTCTGCCTTCAATACTCGAACCATGACGTTTCTTCTAGCTGGTGGTAACCATGGTGAAACCTGTTGAAGAGAGAACACACCTGGTGAGAGCAACCCGATTCAAACCTTTATTAGGTGAGTGTAGGCCACCGGCCGCACTCAGAAATATAACAGAGAACCAAACTCTGTCATAAGGCCGAGGAGCTCATCACATCGGTCTGAGTCATGGTAAGACAAGGAAAGACTAAAGGAAAAGGTCAGAAACCCAGCAGATGCCCTACTGGAAGATCCTACCATTTGACATTTCCTTCATCCCCCAACCATCCTCAATCTCCCTAAATATCATCCCACTACATTGTCCTTAACTCACTGAGTTGATTGATATCTCACACCAGCTAGTTTAAGCAACGCGATAGGCTACTGTTGCCGACGCTCTCATAATACGTTCTATCAACGCACATTACTTCACTCGATTCTTAAGAATGATCTAATGTAGGTTTATTTAATTACCTAAATACCATATATTTATTCCTGCTTGAAATTGAGACTATTGAATAACACAATGGTTAAATGTTCGCAGATGCAAATCAACATTAGATACTATAGTCTCTCTCTAGACACAAACTAGGAATATTGCACACGTCCGTAGCGCTTCACAACTTTTGGTCGACTAACCCCAAAGTTGTTTACCTCAACTGGTTTAATACTGGGTCTGAGTGACGTCACAAAACTGTCTAGACACTAGACAGTCTAGAATCTATTTTTCTCTCTCCTGTCTAGACTGGGTGGAAATAACCCGCCGTCTATTCCGCTTTCATCTGGGGACCTGTCCCGGCACATCAAAAAGTCTTGCCAGCTTGTGATCTAGAGACTTCTTGTTCCCACAACAACAGATCCTGCCGACTTTTACCCAGACAATCCGTCTACAATTTCAAAGGATGGCTGCCGCCAGCCGACGTATGGCGAGACAGTTTTAACTCGATCAACAACACATTAAAGAATGCCGACTTTTTTGTAGACGTAGGACGCGACATTCTGTCATTGATCGAAAACTCCAAGATTTTGTGAATAGCCACCCTCTTAAGAGAGTAGTCCACATCAACTCTTTCTCCTTGGAGGTTCGATCCAGATGATCTCTTCCTCTTCTTCAGGAGCTAGGTGTCTAGACAGGAAATCAGCTCCAACGTTTTCCTTCCCAGGTATATACTCCACCGTGAAGTGGTAGGGCTGAAGTAGCAACGACCACCGCATCAAACGGGCGTTGAGCTTCTGAGAAGTGGCCAGGAACATCAAGGGTTGATGATCCGACTGGACCCGAAACTGAACTCCATTCAAATACGGCTGGAATTTGTGCACGGCCCATACGAGAGACAAACACTCCCTCTCGACGGTCGAATAATTCCTCTCAGCCGGGAGAAGTTTCTTGCTTGCGTATGCCACTGGTTTCAAAACCGAAGCATCGTTTTTCCCTTCCTGTAACAAGGCTGCCCCAATTCCAATCCCACTCGCATCCGTTCTCAACACAAATGGCTTGGAAAGGTCGGGGAGCTGTAAATAGGTTTGCTGACCAAGGCCTCCTTCAACTGACTGTATGCACTCTCGCACTCGGGTGTCCATACGATTGAATCCGGGATTCCCTTATTCAAGGTTCCAATTAATGGAGCTCCCAGTTCAGTGAAATGCTGGATGAATTTTTGGTAGAACCCACACAACGAGAGAAAGGATCGCACATCCTTCTTCGTTGTTGGCCTTGGAGCACGTCTGAACTTTTCTAGGTTTTTCTCCTCTGGGACAATTTGTCCTGGAGTGATGGTGTGACCTAGAAATTCTAGAGTCTGTTATCAGCTATCAGTTACCGGTAACTGACGCTCGGCACGGCGCTCGGCGTGGCGCTGGCGTTCGGCTTCGCGCTCGACATGATGATCGGCGTGGGCTCTGCGGTAGGCTCAGGGCGGCCATTTACAAGTCTCAGGGTCATGGCAATCTCGGCTTCAAGCCGCTCACCCTGCAGTCTTGGGTTGCGTCTGAGCATCTCGGCCCTAACCCACTCACGCGCTCTGGTTATTTCTCCCTCAAGAGCGGCTTTCCTACTCCCACTGTATGGCATCCCATACTCGCGCGCTTGCTATTGTAGCTGTCTTAGTGTAGGCATGATTTTTAGTACACTCTATAGGATCTGTATCTCTAAAGTCCAACCTAGACACAGTATCTGGTACATTATCTTTGAGGCATGTCTCTAATTAGGTGCTTCGCTGGGGGTGGCATGGCGCAAACGTTGATGCTCCTACCTTTGTGGCTTCACAACTTGGTAGTATCTATTCACCGCCTGTAACCGATCATAGCCACAGCCCAGGCATAGCGACAGTGTGTTGGTCAGCCCCCTTCCTACAACTACTACAGGGCTTTGTACATGACCCTTTTCGTAGTAGTACCGCTTGAACCTTATAGTACACCCCCACACAGCCACGCTCACAGAGATCTGTGGAGTATAGCCGCAACCACTTACACTTATTATTTGGGATACGCATCTTGGTAAACCAATGGGGATATGGCTCTAATTTGTCGCAGCCTTCGCCTACAGGCGACTCGGCCTCTCGCAGCCGGCAGTATGTCACGCCGACTTGAGTCACCTGTAGGCGACCCGGTCTCTTGCAAGCGACCTTCTCGGGCGGCGCGCCTAGGAGTCCTGGGGATGGGGCCCGTGTTTTAGTGTGACACCTGGGGGAGTTGTTTTGACTTCCCGTAGCTCTCATACTCCACAGATCCAAAAGGCCCCTTTTCAACCTACTGGTACACATACGCAATTACGTACACTTGGAGAATATTAAGACAACACTATGAGTTAAACACACTACCACTGTGTTTATTTTCTATCAAGATAAATCTTTCAGAACATGATAATTTTCGGTATTGTGATAGTTCAATAGTGATTTCGAGACATAAGACATGCACATGTAGCGATGTGAAAGGATAGGTCTATGAAATGATGTTAACGATAATACAATATTACAGCAACATGTACGATAAAATATACTCAACTTAAAACGCTACTTGTATGACTGTAATACAAGTCTCAGAATGAAGATTTAGCATTTGGCCCGGTGAGACAGTTTTCTTTCCAATGTATGTCATTTTTTTCCCACCAGGTTTCTCCTCGTCACTGAACAAGATCGTGTAACCTGGCGTTCTGGTGAGAGATAGAAATAGACGATCAAGAATGTGTAAGATTTACACATATAAAATTATAAATATACATATACCAATATACACATATACAAACATAGTGGTAATCCCTGACAATGTCACTCATCTAGGTTTACTGCCTTTACTCTCCTGTCTCTCTCCTCTTCTCTATATATCTCTCCCTCTGTCGAGTCGAAAGGACTTTTCCTTAGTCGAAAAGGCCATGTCCTTACAATTGTTGTCTGAACCTTATCAGTCATATCATGAGGAATGAGGTGTCCTAAGTCTACGTCTCTCATTCAGACACATGGTTTCTTTGCAGCCGCCCCTTCACCAAAGGCTGTTCAGCAGATTGCGTGTTCAGTGGTGGTAATGCAGGAGTACTTGAACTTCGGGCTTACCTGCTTTTGATCATCGTCAGCGTCAGCCTTATATGTTTTACGATGACTGCATGGTCATCACGCACTTGTTATGGCTACGCACATCATATAGCCGTCACATAGTTTGGTTAATGTATACACCACAACACCTCTGCTTCAAACAACTACGGTAGTATCGTATAATATTCACCATGTGGTGATATATTACAAGCGAAGGATACTACAATAATATGAAATGTGCATAAAGAACGCTACTCATAATCACATTACAACAAACATGTACTTTGGTGTGTTATAACTATCTTAAACACCGTGTACATTCCGTGTATAAAGATTAAAATTAAAAATATGCATAGAAACTAAACCTAGCATAGAAAGATATTCCAACTTTAGGTGGTAAGAATAAAATAACTTGCAACAGAATGAGAAAATAACGCCTTTCAATGAAGTATCATACATTGGACAGATGAAATAAATGTTCGCATACTCGTTACTTAACTGAATAGTTACTTGGAAATACAATTCCATAGGAAATTCTCAACAACACGTATCGACAAATGATATATACATATAAAGCCACTTTTTACCTGATTCTTGCAGAAAACCATGTAATGGAGTATTTCCAAGCCCTATTATATATACACAGTTCTGATTATCGCTCTTCACTTTTGACCAGCCTTTCAACTTCTAATCTATGTTTAGCACATAATTGACAGGGCAGGTGGTTTCCTGAACAGGCCGTTGGTCAGTTCACACATTATCCATGTTCAGAGTTTCCCCCATTCTCGCACTCCGCGGCGACATGTTAACTGGGAATACGTTTCGGCATTTTGTTAGATGCCAAACTGTTTAAGGTTGTCATTACAACCTTACAGCTCCTTTCGCTTGTGAAACTGGTGTAAAGAAATCGCGTCACATTTTATATATTACTAGCTGACCCGGCCCGGCTTCGCCCAGGCCCTGGCTGGGATCTATGTATATATCTATCTATCTATCTATCTATCTATCTATCTATCTATCTATCTATCTATCTATCTATCTATCTATCTATCTATCTATCTATCTATCTATCTATCTGTCTGTCTGTCTGTCTGTCTGTGTTTCTGTCTGTCTGTCTGTCTGCCTATCTGTCTGTCTGTCTGTCTGTCTGTCTGTCTGTCTGTCCCGGCCCGGCTTCACCCAGTCCCTGGTGGGGAGCATCTCATTTAATTCATATAGGTAGTCATATAACCTCCCGTTCCCGACTATCTATCTGTCTGTCTGTCTGTTTGTCTGTCTGTCTGTCTGTCTATCTGTCTGTCTGTCTGTCTGTCTGTCTGTCTGTCTGTCTGACCCGGCCCGGCTTCGCCCAGACCCTGATGGGTGTCAAAGTGTTAGAGACCACTAGGATAGGACTAGGGACAGAAGAGGGGCAAGGACTGATAGGACATAGAGACAGGACCTCTATAAAGGTATAGACAGAGTAGAGACAACACCCAAGCTAGAACTTAAGAATAGTTATAAGACAAGACTCGGGTGGGGACACTAACGTATCGTAACTAAGACAACAGAGGGACCAACCCCGAGGATAGGGGGTGGGGACAGTAGATCACGGAGAATATCCGTGATGACGTAAACAGGAGTAGAACTCTGGGGTTAACAAGTACTAGACGACAGTACTACGTGACAGATAGGACAGCACGGAGAGTTGTTGACTGTACGGGGGTTTTGACCACGTAGGCAAGTGACGGACTGAGTTGGGTCAGACAGCGACGAGACGGATTCCCGACAGGACGTGTGTTTTCTGAACGCCTATATCGAGTGTAGTGAACGCATGTTATATTAGCGAGAGAGTTGATTATGTTTATTGCTAGATAAGCTGTGTGAAGAGAGGCGACCATTGTATTTATTTGACAGGCCGACAACGCCTTGTCGAAAGTGTGTGATTATCCGGCTTGCCTGTAATAAAATCCTTGAAACCATCTGTACAAGTGAAGTTATCTGTAAGGTATAGATGAAGTCGCGAGAATGCCTGTGCGTGTAATGCAAGACTTTGACAATGGGGAGCATCTCATTTAATTCATATAAGTAGTCATATAAGTTCCCGTTCCCGACTGTCTGTCTGTCTGTTTGTCTGACCCGGCACGGCTTCGCCCAGTCCCTGGCGGGGATCTGTCTGTCTGTCTGTCTGTCTGTCTGTCTATCTATCTATAGCCAGGGGACTTAACTTAAGATATAGCAATGCTACTAAAAGTTATGTCCCTTGTTTTATTTTTTCTTATGTACAGTCATGTAATTACAAAATTAAATTTTAGTAAGTAAGTAGATGGTTGTACACTAAAAACTATGACAGAAGGTTGCACGGGTATGAAAAGAAGACGTGCAGAAATTTCATCTCAATCGGATGGACCGTTCGCGAACGCATAAAGAACGGACACACATACATACATACACACATACATACATACATACATTGCCTTTTATAGATATAGATAATTGTCGATGAAACCAACATCTGTTCGCTTTGTACAATGGCTGTTTTCTAATTTTGAAATTTTGCGCTATACATTTGTAGACTGAGCAGTGCGGTGAAGTTTTATTTGTCAATTTCCTCACTATTCCTTGATTATATCTTGTTTGTGGAATGAGCATATTATTCTGATATTATCTGAAGCGTTCCGTCAAAGTCTTGTACTCAGTACGCTTCAATATGTAAAAACGTATCCTTTACTTTACTAACCTCTCCCAGTCACTGCCCTGATATATACAACTAGCGGTTTCCAACATACAACAAGAGATATAGGCAGACCTGCCGCTGTTCCCCGTGACTAATTATAGATTGAAAACTCATTGTGTTGCTTCTAATATATCACACATACATCTTCACCCACATAATCACACTTTGGTAACCCTTAATTCAAACAGCAAACATGAAGTATATGGCTGTAAATTACTAACCTTAAATGGCATTACAGTACACAGCCATCTCGCAGCTGTGATTGTGGCGGTGATAATTGCTGAAATCCGAGTAAATGTTGTATGCGATAGTGTAGTAACAAGGTACTGAGTTTCAAACAGATCGAAGGTTAAGTCTAAGTCCTTGATTGCAGGTGTCATGCATACATTTACCCATAATACTGTAACTAAACTCCCTAAGTCTGCAATCGCGAGCCCTATATGGAAAAAGGAGACAATGTATGTTCTGTTTAACAAATAAGTACAATCGTTAACATGTGTTATTAATACTTCACACTAAATCCGTAAAATCAGTATGTGACCCTACAACAATACAGTTACAGTTATACTAACCAATGCGACAATAGTGCAAATAAATACAAGAAGCACACAGTGTACGCATCAAGAGAAGTAATCTTTAATGCACGATTTATAAACGCATACTATAAATAGATGGACGAAAACAATGTTATCCGACAAATGAAGGAAGGAAAGACAGTTGGGTACTACGAATTCAAGGTACATAAATATATCTACAAAAGTATATATATAAGTGCTTCCGGTAAAATGGCGTCGACGTGACGTGTTTATTCTGTGGGAGACGCTGTTTAGTGTTTTCCTGCGGATTATGCGGTGTTATTTCGTATTCGTTTATTGGAAGTGTTCAAAAGACCCACGGAAGGCAGGTGGTGGATGAAATTTTGAGGGCAGCCGACAGATATTTGTTGGTTATGGTCCAAGTTTCGCCACGGCACGCAGAGGATCTCTTTCGCGAGACAATGGCATCGGTCAAACGACCAATATGGTTACTGCCATAGAGGAAAGCAACGGCAAACTACCCCTTTTTATTAAAGTGCCTAGTACATTATGATTCGCCTAAAGACTAATCATCGCAAGACAAGGAGAGAGACATTAAAATTAGCAACATGGAATGTTAGGACGCTAAACGACGACGACAAATTAGATAACATAAAACAAGAAATGCAAAGAGAAAAAATTAATATTTTAGGGATGTGCGAAACGAGATGTACATGAGCAGGCATTTTGGTAGTCGAAGATTTTATGATTACTTATTCTGGAGGTGAAGGTCGACAAAGGGGAGTGGCAATTATTTTGGACCGGAAAACATCAAAATCTGTTCAAGGATATTGGGCCGTGTCGGACAGAGTTCTACTAGCAGTTAAATTAAGTTGCAGACCTTTTAACATAAATGTTATTCAAGTATATGTAGATGAATTTTATAACATAGACATAGTCTACCTTAAAGAAATGTAAACATTCAGAAGTAAACACCATAATAGGGAACTTCAATGCACAAGTAGAAAATCAAGGTTATAAATACACAGTACGAAACTATAGTTTAGGAGAGAGAAATGAAAGAGGATACTGACTCGTAGAGTGGGCAAATGAGCAGGAAATGATAGTAGGAAACACCTAGATTAAGCAACACCCTAGACGATTATGGACATGTAGGAGTCTTGATAGCATGATTAGAAACCAGATTGACTACATCCTGATTAGCAGAAGTTTAAGAAACGTGTTAACAATAGCAAAAACAGTTCCCAGTGCTTATTGTTATAATGACCACAGATTACGTACAGGAACATTGAGGATAAAGTTGAAGAAAGTCAAGTATATAACATGAAACACTAAATATGATTTGTGTACACTGGTTAATGACAAGGAAATACAAAACAAATTCAACATAGAAGTACAGATCAGATTTGACATATTGTCTGATCTAGACATCCTATTCCAGGATGTGGATGATCAATGGGAAATGTTGAAGAATTCAATCAGTTTGGCTGCAGAAACAACTATTCCAAAATTAAAGAAAGTGGGTCATAAGAAATGGATGACTGAAGAAATTTTACACCTAATGGAAACAAGAAGACTCAACAAAAATAATTCTGCCACATATGAAGAACATCACAGACAAGTCAGAATATTATGTAAGGAGGCAAAAGAAGACGGCTCGATGAAAAGTGCTTAGAAATTGAAAAACAACACACCAGTGAAAACATCAAATTAGTGCACAAAACAATTAAGGAAATTACTAATAAAAGAATAAGTACATCAACAGGCTGTCTAAAAACTAAAGATGGCAAACTCATAATAGAAAAAGACCAGATTCTACATGTATGGACAGATTATGTGAAACACCTTTATGATGATAACAGAGACGAACAGTATGATATTAGATTTAATAATGAAGGACCGCCAATTTTGGAGATGGAGGTTCGAAATGTTCTTAAGCATATGAAAGCTGGCAAGGCCCCCAATGCAGATAACATCACAACAGAAATGATTAAAGCTTTAGAAGAATATGGACTAGATTAAGTCACCAGACTGCTGAACACATTAGATGATACTGGAGATATACCTTCTGATTATGTAACTCTGTATTTATTTAGCCTGATTTCGTTATTTCTGATTTTTTTTTCTCCATAATACATTGAGTATTCTTCTCAGGAATCTTCTCAGAGTATTCTTCTCAAAAATCTCATTTTCGTTGTAATTTTTATTTGTTCTGTTTCTTTCATTGTCCAGGTTTTTAGCATTTGTAGCATTGGGTTGGTAGGAAGATGGTGTTGTAGATTGCTTTATTGGTGTCTATTGATCTATTCAGTTATAATGAGTAAGTCAAGAGCAACAGAGGGTGATAAGTATTGACAAAAATATAAATTTATGAAAGGGAACGAAGCAAATAAAATAAACAATACGAACAGTGGAAGATCTGTCGAATATGACAAAACAAGAACTATGGTTGAATAGTTTAGATCACACTAACGTATTTGATTCAGTTAAAACCAGAATTTGGCTGTGTAGTATAAATCTGGACCCCCGGTCCAGACAGCGTCACAACAGAAATGATTAATGCTTTAGAAGAATATGGAATAGATAAAGTTACCAGTCTGCTTAATACAATATATGATACTGGAAATTTACCTCATGAGTTATGTAATTCTGTATTTATTGCAATCCCAAAGAAATCAGGAGCCTTGGAATGTGATCAACATCGAACAATTAGTATAATGAGTCACATCACGAAGATTTTGCTAGAATTATCATGCAAAGAGTTAGGAGGAAAATACAACCTGAAGTAGGAGAAGAACAATGTGGGTTTGTAGTAGGCAAGGGTACGTACAGTAAATGCTGTGTATATACTGAGAACCGTAATCGAACGTTCTATAGAAGTAAACAAAGATCTACACCTTTGCTTTATTGACTACACAAAGGCTTTTGATAAAGTGAGACATGTCAACATGATAAGGATGCTTGAAGATCTACAAATTGATGGGAAAGACCTTAGACTTGTAAAAAACATATATTGGAAACAACAAGCTGCCATAAGAGTTGATAATGAAGTAAGCCAATATCAGCCTATTAAGAGAGGTGTGAGACAGGGATGTGTAATGTCTCCAGATCTGTTTTCCCTGTACAGTGAAAATATTTTCAGAAATATTGAAAATATGGAAGGAATCAACATTGGGGGACGATGCATCAATAACATTAGATATGCAGATGATACAGTCTTGATTGCAGACAATGAACAGGACCTGCAAAATTTAGTAGATGCGGTTGTTACACACAGTGAACAACAAGGGTTAGAATTAAATTGTAAAAAGACACAGATTATGGTCGTCACTAGGAAGAACGAAATACCACAGTGTAATATACAAGTAAATGGGAATATTCTTCAACAAGTGAATAGGTACAATTATCTCGGAACAGTAATAACATCTGATGGGAGATGCCTTGAAGAGATTAGAACAAGAATCGCCATGGCAAAAGTAGCCTTTAGCAAGATGAAAAACATACTGACCAATAAAAAGATGTCAATTGAAACGAGAAAAAGAGTGTTGAGATGCTACATAGAACCTGTACTTTTATATGGATGTGAAGCTTGGACAATGAGCAGCCAGGCTGAAAAACATCTGATGGCTGCAGAAATGTGGTTTCTGAGGAAAATGCAAAGAATACCATGAACAGCCAGAAAGACCAATGAAGAAGTCCTTCAAGAAACAAATGAAGATCGTAAACTGATCAGAGACATTAGACGTAGACAGTCACAATTTTTTGGGCATGTTATGAGAAGAAATGATTTGGAGAACTTGGTGACAACTGGTAAGATCGAGGGGAACAGAACAAGGGGAAGACCTAGAAACAAGTATCTGGATGGCTTGGCCTTGTGGCATGGTCGAGACAGAAACACGGAACTGATCCACGACTCTGTTGATCGAGTGAGATGGCAGAACATGACCGCCCACGCTTACCGGCATGGCACATGATGGATGGATGGATGGAGTATAAATGATGGAAGAGATCTCAGAATTAAAAAAAGCGGACACACACTGGAAACACTTGGTAGCAATTAAACCTGAAAAAGAAACAACGGGCTAGCATAAACAAATACATTAAGTTGCATGAACAGGATGAGTTTTGTCCATCCATCCATCCATCATGTGCCATGCCGGTAAGCGTGGGCGGTCATGTTCTGTCATCTCACTCGATCAACAGAGTCGTGGATCAGTTCCGTGTTTCTGTCTCGACCATGCCACAAGGCCAAGCCATCCAGATACTTGTTTCTAGGTCTTCCTCTTGGTCTGCTCCCCTCGATCTTACCAGTTGTCACCAAGTTCTCCAAATCATTTCTTCTCATAACATGCCCAACAAATTGTGACTGTCTACGTCTAATGTCTCTGATCAGTTTACGTTCTTCATTTGTTTCTTGAAGGACTTGTTCATTGGTCTTTCTGGCTGTCCATGGTATTCTTTGCATTTTCCTCAGAAACCACATTTCTACAGCCATCAGATGTTTTTCAGCCTGGCTGCTCATTGTCCAAGCCTCACATCCATATAAAAGTACAGGTTCTATGTAGCATGAGTTTTGTCACCGGATGTATAAAGCGAAATAATAGTGATAACAATCAAAATAAACAGAACAACCAGAAATACGAATGCATTGTATAATATAAACGGTTTACGATACACACAGGTAACGCAGCATTGATATCCAAAACCTCCAAGTATCCACAACAGTTGCTATACACAGTAGTAATGAAAATGAAATACAATATTTCTTGAATACCAAGGAAACAGACACTATGGTTGTAGCAATGAATACGACAACACAACATGTGGTACTACAATATATGTAAAAACGTAAAAGTACTCCACCACATGTAAGAGATTGGAAGCAACTGACCTCTATATTCTGAGATGAGTATGCAAAAGCTTTGGTCTGCCAGAGTAAGTAATAACGAGTGTCTGGAACAAGCTAATAAATTTAGAACATTATATGCAGCATTAAGAAGGAGACTTAATGATCAGACATATACTGGCAAGTATATTGACGACTGGGAAGGTCAGAATTAGATGAGACAGACAGGGATAAAAGACTGCGAATGCCTAAGATGATGTCATGGAGTAATGCCACGTAAGGAATTAATTCAAAACACAAATAACTCATATCTGTGGAGAAAAAAACAAGGTATGGCATTACATAGGGCATGTGAAAATGTTCATTATTATAAGACTGATTGCGATAGCAAACAGTAGGACATCTATATATGGTCATTGCAGACATGCTATGGAGAACAAAAAATGCAAACACTGATGAATGGAGAGTCAAATATAAACTGATAGTGGCCTAGGTGTTTGTAAGTAAGTGTACCCGTGTCGAGATCCTTAAGATCTGCACGGTATTTAAGTCTAGAATGTTTGTGTGTGTAAATTATTTTTAAATTAATTTAAATTACGTCATACATACGTCTTGCTTTAATGTGGAAATTATATTAAAAATAATAAATAATGAAGTACTGTGAACAACATATACTATGGAAAATATAATGAGTAACCTTAATTTAATTGTGTAACGTCGCGTATATTAATTTTAAGTGCATCATAAAAGTGTGTTTCTGCAGAAAGGAACTGTTTTCATTTTGAAGTTACGGGGTCAAATCTAATTGTGGTAACTATAACTTTCATTTGTGAATTTGTCTTGTGTGTCCCCTAATCTCTACTTCTTTTCCCCCTAATTCAAAGAGCGCCAATGCATAATTGTCAGGTGACTTAAATCTATAATCATAATGTATTATCAAGTTGTTTTATGTGTTCTCACACTGTTTATATTTTCTCACACGTTGTATATTTTCTCATGTGGTTTACGTGTTCTCAAGTGGTTTATGTATTCTCAAGCGGGTTATGTTTTCTAATGTAGTTTATATGATCTCAAGTGGTGTATGTGCTCTCAAGTGGTTAATGCATTCTAATGTGGTTTATGTGTCCTGACAAGACAAATCGACACGTATAATTGCATGCAACATTGCTACAGATTTAAAACCGCTTGATCCGGACACCGCTTACAATAAAAGATACGAATCTGTCAAAGGAATTGTCTTATAATCAGTGTGTGTAAAATTAATCACATGTAAAAAAGGAGGAGGAGATGGAGTAGGGAAAGGAGCAGGAGAAGGAGGAATAAATGAAAAATACGAAGATGAGTTTAAAGTAATACATTAAATAGAATATAATATGGGACTTCTTCAATTCCAGACTCTTTTAAAACAATTGCATTTGGTTAATCAAACACATACCTAATAGACTGATGTTGACAGGATCGTTGAAACCTTGCTTGGTGAAGCAGATTATGTTAACGATATTAGTACCGATACCAAAACAGTTGATTGATTGGCACAGTATCGTGAACACAATCCAGTAATAGATGCGCGATATGTAATTTAGTACAAGAAAGAAATTGTCATCATATACTGTCTGTTGGTTCACCAACGATAGATTCATAGTTATTTGATAGTAATCTTCCGTATACATTATCACACAAAACACAGAGACTGTCCACTTAATGAAATGTAAATCAAATATTCTGAAATATGAATCGCATTTCATGATACCCAATGTATATTGATTCGACCTGGATGATCAGGGCATTGTTTATTCAATCCCAACCATATAAGATTCGAACATGTGACCACCGGTAGAGCAGGCAGCAAGCACTGCTACCCTACAGCGAATATGTGTGTGTGTGTATATATATGTATGTGTGTGTGTGTGTATATATATATATATATATATATATATATATATATATATATATATATATATATATATATATATATATATATATATATACACTAGCTGACCCGGCCCGGCTTCGCCCAGACCCTAGGTGGGGAGCATCTCATTTAATTCATATAAGTAGTCATATAAGTTCTCGTTCCCGTTACCGACATCTGTCTGTCTGTCTGTCTATCTTGTCTGTCTGTCTGTCTGACCCGGCCCGGCATCGCCCAACTCCTGGTGGGGAGCATCTCATTTAATTCATATACGTAGTCATATAAGTTCCCGTTCCCGACTGTCTGTCTGTCTGTCCGTCTGTCTGTCTATCTATCTGTCCTGTCTGTCTGACCCGGCCCAGCCCATGGCGGAGAGCATCTCATTTAAATCATATAATAGTCATATAAGATCCCGTTCCCGATATCTGTCTGTCTGTCTGTCCTTGGGTAAATGGAGGAGGGAGGAGGAAGAGGGAGGTGGAGGAGGGAAGAGGAGTGAGGAGGAGGGAGGAGAGACAGGAGACAGGAGGAATAGGGAGGAATAGGAGGGAGGAGAGAGGGGATTAGGGAAGAGGAGGGAGGAGTAGGGTGAGGAGTAGGAGGGGGGAGGGGGAGGGGAAGGAAGTAGGAAGTAAAAAAAAAAAGGGCGAAGGGAAAGAGGAGAGAGTAGGAGTGAGGGAGGAGGCGGAGGGGAGCAGGAAGAGGGAGGAAGAGGGAGGAGGAAGAGGGAGAAGGAGGAGGGAGGAGGGAGGAGAAGGAGGAGGGAGGATGAAGAGGGAGAAGGAGGGAGAAGGAGGGAGGAGGAGAACGCAGGAGGAGGAGGGAGGAGGAGGAGGAGAGGGAGGAGAAGGAAAGGGAGGAGGAGGAAGGAGGAGGAGAGAGTGGGAGGAGGGAGGAGGCGGAGGGAAAAGGAAGAGGGAGGAAGAGGGAGAAGGAGGAGGGAGGAGAAGGAGGGAAGAGGATGAGGGGGAGGAGGAGGAAGAGGGAGGAGCCCAGACCGTGGTGGGGAGCATCTCATTTAAATCATATAAGTTGTCATATAAGATCCCGTTTCCCGACTATCTGTCTAGTCTGTCTGTCCTTGCGTAAATGAAGGAGGGAGGAGGAAGAGGGAGGTGGAGGAGGGAAGAGGGAGGGAGGAGGAAGGAGGAGGAGACAGGAGGAATAGGGAGGATGGAGGGAGGATAAGG
>JACEFZ010027307.1:195000-225000 GCA_014155875.1 Cepaea nemoralis | reverse complement strand
CAGTCTCAATCAGAGAGAGAGAGAGAGAGAGAGAGAGAGAGAGAGAGAGAGAGAGAGAGAGAGAGAGGTAGAGACCGAGATAGAGAGAGAGGCTCCAGAATCACACACACAACTCACACTCCAGAATCACACACACATACCTAGACTCCAGAATCATACACACACACACACCTAGACTCCAGAATCACACACACACACACGCACACACACCTAGACTCCAAGTCACACACATACACACGCACACACACACCTAGACTACAGAGTCACACACACAACTAGAATCCAGAGTCACACACACACACACACACCTAGACTCCAAAGTCACACACACACTCCTAGACTCCAGAGTCACACACACACCTAGACTCCAGAGTCACACACACACCTAGACTCCAGAGTCACACACACACCCTAGACTCAGAGTCACACACACACACCTAGACTCCAGAGTCACACACCAACACACCTAGACTCAGAGTCACACACACACCTAGACTCCAGAGTCACACACAACCACCTAGACTCCAGAGTCACACACACACTAGACTCTAGAGTCACACACACACACCTAGACTCCAGAGTCACACAAACACCTAGACCCCTAGAGTCACACACACACCTAGACTCCAGAGTCACACACACACTCCTAGACTCCAGAGTCACACACAAACCTAGACTCTAGAGTCACACACACACCTAGACTCCAGAGTCACACACACACCTAGACTCCAGAGTCACACACACACCTAGACTCCAGAGTCACACACACACCTAGACTCCAGAGTCACACACCCACACACCTAGACTCCAGAGTCACACACACACACCTAGACTCCAGAGTCACACACACACCTAGACTCCAGAGTCACACACACACCTAGACTCCAGAGTCACACACACACCTAGACTCCAGAGTCACACACACACCTAGACTCCAGAGTCAATCACACACACACCTAGACTCCAGAGTCACACACACACACCTAGACTCAAGAGTCACACACACACCTAGACTCCAGAGTCACACACACACACTAGACTCCAGAGTCACACACACACCTAGACTCCAGAGTCACACACACACCTAGACTCCAGAGTCACACACACACCTAGACTCCAGAGTCACACACACACACCTAGACTCCAGAGTCACACACACACACCTAGACTCCAGAGTCACACACACACCTAGACTCCAGAGTCACACACACACACTAGACTCCAGAGTCACACACACACACAAAACCCTAGACTCCAGAGTCACACACACACACCTAGACTCCAGAGTCACACACACACACCTAGACTCCAGAGTCACACACACACACCTAGACTCCAGAGTCACACACACACCTAGACTCCAGAGTCACACACACACACCTAGACTCCAGAGTCACACACACACACACCTAGACTCCAGAGTCACACACACACACCTAGACTCCAGAGTCACACACACACACCTAGACTCCAGAGTCACACACACACACCTAGACTCCAGAGTCACACACACACACCTAGACTCCAGAGTCACGCACACACCTAGACTCCAGAGTCACACACACACACCAAGACTCCAGAGTCACACACACACCTAGACTCCAGAGTCACACACAAACCTAGACTCTAGAGTCACACACACACCTAGACTCCAGAGTCACACACACACCTAGACTCCAGAATCACACACACACCTAGACTCCAGAGTCACACACACACACACCTAGATTTCCAGAGTCACACACCCACACACCTAGACTCCAGAGTCACACACACACACCTAGACTCCAGAGTCACACACACACCTAGACTCCAGAGTCACACACACACCTAGACTCCAGAGTCACACACACACCTAGACTCCACGAGTCACACACACACCTAGACTCCAGAGTCAATCACACACACACCTAGACTCCAGAGTCACACACACACACCTAGACTCCAGAGTCACACACACACCTAGACTCCAGAGTCACACACACACACCTAGACTCCAGAGTCACACACACACACCTAGACTCCAGAGTCACACACACACACCTAGACTCCAGAGTCACACGCACACCTAGACTCCAGAGTCACACACACACACACCTAGACTCCAGAGTCACACACACACACCTAGACTCTAGAGTCACACACACACCTAGACTCCAGAGTCACACACACACACCTAGACTCCAGAGTCACACACACACACCTAGACTCCAGAGTCACACACATACACACCTAGACTCCAGAGTCACACACCACCACACACACTAGACTCCAGAGTCACACAAACACACACCTAGACTCAAGAGTCACACACACACCTAGACTCCAAAGTCACACACACACACACCTAGACTCCAGAGTCACACACACACCTAGACTACAGAGTCACACACACACCTAGACACCAGAGTCTCACACACACCTAGACTCCAGAGTCACACACACACACCTAGACTCCAGTGTCACACACACACACACCTAGACTCCAGAGTCACACACACACACCTAGACTCCAGAGTCACGCCCACACCGAGACTCCAGAGTCACACACACACACCAAGACTCCAGAGTCACACACACACACACCTAGACTCCAGAGTCACACACACACCTAGACTCCAGAGTCACACACACACACCTAGACTCCAGAGTCACACACACACACCTAGACTCCAGTGTCACACACACACACACCTAGACTCCAGAGTCAATCACACACACACCTAGACTCCAGAGTCACACACACACACACCTAGACTCCAGAGTCACACACACACCTAGACTCCAGAGTCACACACACACACCTAGACTCCAGAGTCACACACACACCTAGACTCCAGAGTCACACACACACACCTAGACTCCAGAGTCACACACCACCTAGACTCCAGAGTCACACACACACACCTAGACTCCAGAGTCACACACACACCTAGACTCCAGAGTCACACACACACACCTAGACTCCAGAGTCACACACACACACCTAGACTCTAGAGTCACACACACACCTAGACTCCAGAGTCACACCACACACACACCTAGACTCCAGAGTCACACACACACACCTAGACTCCAGAGTCACACACACACACACCTAGAATCCAGAGTCACACACACACACACCTAGACTCCAAAGTCACACACACACTCCTAGACTCCAGAGTCACACACACACCTAGACTCCAGAGTCACACACACACACCTAGACTCTAGAGTCACACACACACCTAGACTCCAGAGACACACACACTCCTAGACTCCAGAGTCACACACACACCTAGACTCTAGAGTCACACACACACCTAGACTCCAGAGTCACAACACACCTAGACTCCAGAGTCACACACACACCTAGACTCTAGAGTCACACACACACCTAGACTCCAGAGTCACACACACACACACACCTAGACTCCAGAGTCACACACACACCTAGACTCCAGAGTCACACACATACACACACCTAGACTCCAGAGTCAAACACACACCTAGACTCCAGAGTCACACACACACCTAGACTCCAGAGTCACACACACACCTAGACTCCAGAGTCACACACACACCTAGACTCCAGAGTCACACACACACCTAGACTCCAGAGTCACAAAACACACCTAGACTCCAGAGTCACACACACACCCTAGACTCCAGAGTCACACACACACACCTAGACTCTAGAGTCACACACACACACCTAGACTCCAGAGTCACACACACACACCTAGACTCTAGAGTCACACACACACACCTAGACTCCAGAGTCACACACACCCCACCTAGACTCCAGAGTCACACACACACCTAGACTCCAGAGTCACACACACACCCCTAGACTCCAGAGTCACACACAACACCTAGACTCCAGAGTCACACACACACCTAGACTCCAGAGTCACACACACACACTAGACTCCAGAGTCACACACACACCCTAGACTCCAGAGTCACACACACACACCTAGACTCCAGAGTCACACACACACACCTAGACTCCAGAGTCACACACACACCCTAGACTCCAGAGTCACACACACCCCACCTAGACTCCAGAGTCACACACACACACACACCTAGACTCCAGAGTCACACAACACACACCTAGACTCCAGAGTCACACACACACACCTAGACTCCAGAGTCACACACACACACACTAGACTCCAGAGTCACACACACAACCTAGACTCAGAGTCACACACACACCTAGACTCCAGAGTCTCACACACACACCTAGACTCCAGAGTCACACACACACACCTAGACTCCAGAGTCACACACACACCTAGACTCCAGAGTCACACACACACCTAGACTCAGGTCACACACCACCTAGACTCCAGAGTCACACACACACACCTAGACTCCAGAGTCACACACACACCTAGACTCCAGAGTCACAACACACACACCTAGACTCCAGAGTCACACACACACACCTAGACTCCAGAGTCACACACACACCTAGACTCCAGAGTCACACACAACACCTAGACTCCAGAGTCACACACACACACCTAGACTCCAGAGTCACACACACACACCTAGACTCCAGAGTCACACACACACAACCTAGACTCCAGAGTCACACACACACACCTAGACTCCAGAGTCACACACACACCTAGACTCCAGAGTCACAACACACACCTAGACTCCAGAGTCACACACACACCCAGACTCCAGAGTCACACACACACACCTAGACTCCAGAGTCACACACACACCTAGACTCTAGAGTCACACACACACCTAGACTCCAGAGTCACACACACACCTAGACTCTAGAGTCACACACACACACTAGACTCCAGAGTCACACACACACCCTAGACTCCAGAGTCACACACAAACCTAGACTCTAGAGTCACACACACACACACCTAGACTCCAGAGTCACACACACACCTAGACTCCAGAGTCACACACACACACACCTAGACTCCAGAGTCACACACACACACACACCTAGACTCCAGAGTCACACAAACACACACCTAGACTCAAGAGTCACACACACACCTAGACTCCAAAGTCACACACACACACACCTAGACTCCAGAGTCACACACACACCTAGACTACAGAGTCACACACACACCCAAACCAGAGTCTCACACACACCTAGACTCCAGAGTCACACACACACACACCTAGACTCCAGAGTCACACACACACACACCTAGACTCCAGAGTCACACACACACACACCTAGACTCCAGAGTCACACACACACACCTAGACTCAGAGTCACACACACACCTAGACTCCAGAGTCACACAACACACACCTAGACTCCAGAGTCACACACACACCTAGACTCCAGAGTCACACACACACCTAGACAGACACACACACACACTCCAAGCACACACACTAGACTCCAGAGTCACACACACACCTAGACTCCAGAGTCACACACACACACACCTAGACTCCAGAGTCACACACACACACCTAGACTCCAGAGTCACACCCAACCAGACTCCAGAGTCACACACACACACAGACTCCAGAGTCACACACACACACCTAGACTCCAGAGTCACACACACACACCTAGACTCCAGAGTCACACACACACACCTAGACTCAGAGTCACACACACACACCTAGACTCCAGGTCAGTCACACACACACCTAGACTCCAGAGTAAACACACACACACCTAGACTCCAGAGTCACACACACACACACCTAGACTCCAGAGTCCACACACACCCTAGACTCCAGAGTCACACACACACACCTAGACTCCAGAGTCACACACACACCTAGACTCCAGAGTCACCACACACACCTAGACTCCAGAGTCACACACACCACCTAGACTCCAGAGTCACACACACACACCTAGACTCCAGAGTCACACACACACCTAGACTCCAGAGTCACACACACACACACCTAGACTCCAGAGTCACACACACACACCTAGACTCTAGAGTCACACACACACCTAGACTCCAGAGTCACACACACACACCTAGACTCCAGAGTCACACACACACACCTAGACTCCAGAGTCACACACACACACCTAGACTCCAGAGTCACACACACACACACCTAGACTCCAAGTCACACACACACTCCTAGACTCCAGAGTCACACACACACCTAGAATCTAGAGTCACACACACACACCTAGACTCCAGAGTCACACACACACCTAGACTCTAGAGTCACACACACACACCTAGACTCCAGAGTCACACACACACACCTAGACTCCAGAGTCACACACACACCTAGACTCTAGAGTCACACACACACCTAGACTCCAGAGTCACACAAACACCTAGACTCAGAGTCACACACACACCTAGACTCCAGAGTCACACACACACCTAGACTCCAGAGTCACACACAAACCTAGACTCTAGAGTCACACACACACACCTAGACTCAGAGTCACACACACACCTAGACTCCAGAGTCACACACACCCCAGACTCAGAGTCACACAAAACCACACCTAGACTCCAGAGTCACACACCCACACACCTAGACTCCAGACACACACACACACACCAGACTCAGACACACACACACCTAGACTCCAGAGTCACACACAACACTAGACTCCAGAGTCACACACACACCTAGACTCCAGAGTCACACACACACCTAGACTCCAGAGTCACACACACACACCTAGACTCCAGAGTCACACACACACCTAGACTCCAGAGTCACACACACACCTAGACTCCAGAGTCACACACACACCTAGACTCCAGAGTCACACACACACTAGACTCCACAGTCACACACACACCTAGACTCCAGAGTCACACACACACCTAGACTCCAGAGTCACACACACACACCTAGACTCCAGAGTCACACACACACACCTAGACTCCAGAGTCACACACACACCTAGACTCCAGAGTCACACACACACACCTAGACTCCAGAGTCACCACACACACCTAGACTCCAGAGTCACACACACACCTGACTCCAGAGTCACACACACACACACCAGCTCCAGAGTCACACACACACCTAGACTCCAGAGTCACACACACACCTAGACTCCAGAGTCACACACACACACCTAGACTCCAGAGTCACACACCCAGACTCCAGAGTCACACACACACACCTAGACTCCAGAGTCACACACACACACCTAGACTCCAGAGTCACACACACACACCTAGACTCCAGAGTCACACACACACACCTAGACTCCAGAGTCACACACACACCTAGACTCCAGAGTCACACACACACCAAACTCCATCACACACACACCTAGACTCCAGAGTCACACACACACCTAGACTCCAGAGTCACACACACACCTAGACTCCAGAGTCACACACACACCTAGACCAGAGTCACACACACACCTAGACCCAGAGTCACACACACACACCAGACTCCAGAGTCACACACACACCCTAGACTCCAGAGTCACACACACACCTAGACTCTAGAGTCACATACACACACACGACTCCAGAGTCACACACACACACCTAGACTCTAGAGTCACACACACACACCTAGACTCCAGAGTCACACACACCAACACACCTAGACTCCAGAGTCACACACACACCACCTAGACTCCAGAGTCACACACACACCTAGACTCCAGAGTCACACACACACCTAGACTCCAGAGTCACACACACACCTAGCTCAGGTACACACACACACACACAGACTCCAGAGTCACACACACACCCTAGACTCCAGAGTAACACACACAACCTAGACTCTAGAGTCACACCACACACCCTAGACCCAGAGTCACACACACACCTAGACTCCAGAGTCACACACACACCTAGACTCCAGAGCAACACACACACACCTAGATCCAGAGTCACAACACACACACCTAGACTCCAGAGTCACACACACACAACACAGACTCCAGAGTCACACACACACCTAGACTCCAGGTCACACACACACACACACCTAGACTCCAAGTCAAACACCACCTAGACTCAGCACACACACACCCTAGACTCCAGAGTCACACACACCACCTAGCTAGAGTCACACACACACCTAACTCCAGAGTACACACACACTCCTAGACTCCAGAGTCACACACACACCTAGACTAGAGTCAACACACACACCTAGACTCCAGAGTCACACACACACCTAGACTCCAGAGTCACACACACCCCTAGACCCCTAGAGTCACACACACACCTAGACTCCAGAGTCACACACACACACCACACCTAGACCAGAGTCACACACACACCTAGACTCCAGATACACACACACACCTAACTCCAGAGTCAACACCACCTAGACCCCTAGAGTCCACACACACAGACTCCAGAGTCACACACACACCTAGACCCCTAGAGTCACACACACACCCTAGACTCCAGAGTCACACACACACACACACCTAGACTCTAGAGTCACACACACACACCTAGACCCAACACACACACACCTAGACTCCAGAGTCACACACACACCCTAGACTCTAGAGTCACACACACACACACTCCAGAGTCACACACACACCAGATCCAGAGTCACACACAACACTAGACTCTAGAGTCACACACACACCTAGACTCCAGAGTCACACACACACCTAGACTCCAGAGTCAACACACACACCTAGACTCCAGAGTCACACACACACACACCTAGACCTTCCAGAGTCACACACCCACACCCTAGACTCCAGAGTCACACACACCACACCTAGACTTCAGGAGTCACACACCACCTAGACTCCAGAGTCACACACACACCTAGACTCCAGAGTCACACACAACACCTAGACTCCAGAGTCACCCACACACACCTAGACTCCAGAGTCAATCCCAACACACTACCTAGACTCCAGAGTCACACACACACACCTAGACTCCAGAGTCACACACACACCTAGACTCCAGAGTCACACACACACACCTAGACTCCAGAGTCCACCACACAACCCTAGACTCCAGATGCACCACACACACCATAGACTCCAGAGTCAACACACACACCTAGACTCAGAGTCACCTACACACAACACCTAGACTCCAGAGTCACACACCACACCTAGACTCCAGAGTCACACACACACACACTAGACTCCAGAGTCACACACACACACCTAGACTCCAGAGTCACCACACACACACCTAGACTCCAGAGTCACACACACACACCTAGACTCCAGAGTCACACACCACACACCTAGACTCCAGAGTCACACACACACACACCTAGACTCCAGAGTCACACACACACCTAGACTCCAGATCACACACACACACACCTAGACTCCAGAGTCACACACACACCTAGACTCCAGAGTCACACACACACACACACACCTAGACTCCAGAGTCACACACACACCTAGACTCCAGAGTCACACACACACACCTAGACTCCAGAGTCACACACACACACCTAGACTCCAGAGTCACACACACACCTAGACTCCAGAGTCACACACACACACCTAGACTCCAGAGTCACACACACACACCTAGACTCCAGAGTCACCCACACACCTAGACTCCAGAGTCACACACACACCTAGACTCCAGAGTCACACACACACCTAGACTCAGAGTCACACCACACACCTAGACTCCAAGTCACACACACACCCTAGACTCCAGAGTCACACACACACCTAGACTCTAGAGTCACAACACCACACTCCAGAGTCACACCACCTAGACTCTAGAGACCACACACACACCTAGACTCCAGAGTCACACACACACACACCTAGACTCCAGAGTCACACACACACACACCTAGACTCCAGAGTCACACACACACCTAGACCCCTAGAGTCACAACACCCTAGACCCAGAGTCACACACACACCTAGACCCCTAGAGTCACACACACACACCTAGACTCCAGAGTCACACACACACCCTAACTCCAGAGTCACACACACACAGACTCCAGAGTCAACCACACACCTAGACTCCAGAGTCACACACACACCTAGACTCCAGATCACACACACACCTAGCTCCAGAGTCACACACACACACACCTAGACTCCAGAGTCACACACACACACCTAACTCCAGAGTCACACACCACACCTAGACCCAGAGTCACACACACACACCTAGACTCCAGAGTCACACACACACACCTAGACTCCAGAGTCACACACATACACCTAGACTCCAGAGTCACACACACACACCTAGACTCCAGAGTCACACACACACCCCTAGACTCCAGAGTCACACACACACCCTAGACTCTAGAGTCACACACACACACCTAGACTCCAGAGTCACACACACACTCCTAGACTCTAGAGTCACACACACACCTAGACTCCTAGAGTCACACACACACACCTAGACTCCAGAGTCCACAACACACACCTAGACTCCAGAGTCACACCACACACCTAGACTCTAGAGTCACACACACACACCTAGACTCCAGAGTCACACACACACACACACCTAGACTCCAGAGTCAACCCACACACCTAGACTCCAGAGTCACACACATACACACACTAGACTCCAGAGTCAAACACACACCTAGAGACTCTAGAGTCACACACCACAACCTAGACTCCAGAGTCACACACACACCTAGACTCCAGAGTCACACACACACACCTAGACTCCAGAGTCACACACACACACACCTAGACTCCAGAGTCACCACACACACACTAGACTCCAGAGTCACACACACACACTAGACTCCAGAGTCACACAACACACCTAGACTCCAGAGTCACAACCACACCTAGACTCCAGAGTACACACACACACCCTAGAACTCCAGAGTCACACACACCCTAGACTCCAGAGTCACACACACACACCTATACTCCAGAGTCACACACGACACCTAACTCCAGAGTCACACACACACACCTAGACTCCAGAGTCACACACACAACCTAGACTCTACGAGTCACACACACACCTAGACTCCGAGTCACACAACACAACCTAGACGCCAGAGTCAACACACACACACTAGACTCCAGAGTCCACACACACACCTAGACTCCAGAGTCACACCCAAATATCAACACACACACATCCTAGACTCCAGAGTCACACACAACACCTAGATCCAGAGTCCACACCAACACACCTAGACTCCAGAGTCACACACACACCACCAGACTCCAGAGTCACACACACACCCTAGACTCCAGAGTCACACACACACCTAGACTCCAGAGTCACACACACACACCAGACTCCAGAGTCACACACCACTAGACCAGAGTCACACACACACACCTAGACTCCAGAGTCACACACACACACCAGACTCCAGAGTCACACACCCCACACCAGACTCCAGAGTCACACACCACACCAGACTCCAGAGTCACACACACACCTAGACCCAGACACAACACACACCTAGACTCCAGAGTCACACACACACCTAACTCCAGAGTCACACACACACCTAGACTCCAGAGTCACACACACACCTAGACTCCAGAGTACACACACCTAGACTCCAGAGTCACACACACACCTAGACTCCAGAGACACACACACCAGACTCCAGAGTCACACACACACCCTAGACTCCAGAGTCACACACACACCTAGACTCTAGAGTCACATACACACACCTAGACTCCAGAGTCACACACACACACCTAGACCTCAGATGTCACACACACACACCTAGACTCCAGAGTCCCACACACACACACACCTAGACTCCAGAGTCACACACACACACACACCTAGAACTCCAGAGTCCACACACACACCTAGACTCTAGAGTCACAACACACACCTAGACTCCATGAGTCACACACACAACCTAGACTCTAGAGTCACACACACACACCTAGACTCCAGAGTCACACACACATCCTAGAACTCTAGAGTCACACACAAACCTAGACTCTAGAGTCACACACACACCTAGACTCCAGAGTCACACACACCACCTAGACTCCAGAATCACACACACACCTAGACCTTCCAGAGTCACACCACACATCACCTAGATTTCCAGAGTCACACCACACACACACCTAGACTCCAGAGTCCACACAACACACCTAGACTCCAGAGTCACACACACACACACTAGAATCCAGAGTCCACACACACACCACACCTAGACTCCAAATAGTCGACCACACACACCCTAGACTCCAGAGTCACACACACACACCTAGACTCCAGAGGTCACACACACACACCTAGACTCCTAGAGTCACACACACACACCTAGACTCCAGAGACACACACACACCTAGACTCTAGAGTCACACACACACCTAGACTCCTAGAGTTCACACCACACCACACACCTAGACTCCAGAGTCACACACACACCTAGACTCTAGAGTCACACAACCACACCTAGACTCCAGAGTCACACACACACCTAGACTCTAGAGTCACACACACACCTAGACTCCAGAGTCACACACACACACCCTAGACTCCAGAGTCACACACACCACCTAGACTCCAGAGTCACACACACACACACCTAGACTCCAGAGTCACACACAACACCTAGACTCTAGAGTCACACCACACACACCTAGACTCCAGAGTCACCACACACACCTAGACTCTAGAGTCACACACACACACCTAGACTCCAGAGTCACACAACACACACACACCTAGACTCTAGAGTCACACACACACCTAGACTCCAGAGTCACACACACACACACACCTAGACTCCAGAGTCACACACACACCTAGACTCTAGAGTCACACACACACACCTAGACTCCAGAGTCACACAAACACCTAGACTCTTAGCAGTCACACACCACCTAGACTCCAGAGTCACACACACAGTCCTAGACTCCAGAGTCACACACAAAACCTAGACTCTAGAGTCACACACACACACCTAGACTCCAGAGTCACACACACACCTAGACTCCAGAGTCCACACACACACCCAGACTCCAGAGTCACACACACACACACCTAGACCTCCAGAGTCACACAACCACACACCTAGACTCAGAGTCACACACACACACACCTAGACTCCAGAGTCACACACACACACCTAGACTCCAGAGTCACACACACACCTAGACTCCAGAGTCACACACACACCTAGACTCCAGAGTCACACACACACACCTAGACTCCAGAGTCAATCACACACAACACCTAGACTCCAGAGTCACACACAACACACCTAGACTTCCAGAGTCACACACACACACCTAGACTCCAGAGTCACACACCACACACCTAGACTCAGAGTCACACACACACCTAGACTCCACAGTCACACACCACCTAGACTCCAGAGTCACACACACACCTAGACTCCAGAGTCACACACCACACCTAGACTCCAGAGTCACACACACACACCTAGACTCCAGAGTCCACACATACACCTAGACTCCAGAGTCCACACACAACCCCCTAGAACTCCAGAGTCACACACACACACCTAGACTCCAGAGTCACACACACACACCTAGACTCCAGAGTCACACACACACACACCTAGACTCCAGAGTCACACACCACACACCTAGACTCCAGAGTCACACACACACCTAGACTCCAGAGTCACACACACACACCTAGACTCCAGAGTCACACACACACCTAGACTCCAGAGTCACACACCACACACACCTAGACTCCAGAGTCACCCACACACACTAGACTCCAGAGTCACACACACACACACTAGACTCCAGAGTCACACACACACACACTAGACTCCAGAGTCACGCACACACCTAGACTCCAGAGTCACACACACACCAAGACTCCAGAGTCCACACACACCTAGACTCCAGAGTCACACACACACCTCTGACTCCAGAGTCACAACACACACCTAGACTCCAGAGTCACACACACACACCTAGACTCCAGAGTCACACAACACACCCCTAGACTCCAGAGTCACACACACACACCTAGACCTCCAGAGTCACACACTCACTCTTAGACTCCAGAGTCACACACACACCTAGACTCTAGAGTCCATACACACACACCTAGACTCCAGAGTCACACACACACACCTAGACTCCTAGAGTCCACCACACACACCTAGACTCCAGAGTCACACACACACACACCTAGACTCCAGAGTCACACACACACACACACCTAGACTCCAGAGTCACACACACACCTAGACTCTAGAGTCACACACACACCTAGACTCCAGAGTCACACAAACACCTAGACTCTAGAGTCACACACACACCTAGACTCCAGAGTCACACACACACTCCTAGACTCCAGAGTCACACACAAACCTAGAATCTAGAGTCACACACACACCCTAGACTCCAGAGTCACACACCCACCTAGACTCCAGAGTCACACACCACACCCAGACTCCAGAGTCCACACACACACACACCTAGACTCCAGAGTCACACACAACCACACACCTAGACTCCAGAGTCACACACACACACACACCTAGACTCCAGAGTCACACACACACCTAGACTCCAGAGTCAACACACACACCTAGACTCCAGAGTCACACACACACCTAGACTCCAGAGTCACACACACACAAACCTAGACTCCCAGAGTCAATCACACACACACCTAGACTCCAGAGTCACACACACACCCTAGACTCCAGAGTCACACACTACACACCTAGACTCCAGAGTCACACACACACACCTAGACTCCAGAGTCACACACACACCTAGACTCCACAGTCGACACACACACCTAGACTCCCAGAGTCACACACACACCTAGACTCCAGAGTCCTACACACACACACCCTAGACTCCAGAGTCACACACACACACCTAGACTCCAGAGTCACACATACACCTAGACTCCAGAGTCACACACACACACCTAGACTCCAGAGTCACACACACACACCACTAGACTCCAGAGTCACACACACACACCTAGACTCCAGAGTCACACACACACACCTAGACTCCAGAGTCACACACACACACACCTAGACTCCAGAGTCACACACAACCTAGACTCTAGAGTCACACACACACACCTAGACTCCAGAGTCACAAACACACCTAGACTCCAGAGTCACACACACACCTAGACTCTAGAGTCACACACACACCTAGACTCCAGAGTCACCACACACACACACACACACCTAGACTCCAAGTCACACACACACCTAGACTCCAGAGTCACACACACATACCACACCTAGACTCCAGAGTCAAACACACACTAGACTCTAGAGTCACACACACACACCCTACTCCAGAGTCACACACACACCTAGACTCCAGAGTCACACACACACCCAGACTCCAGAGTCACACACACACACACCTAGACTCCAGAGTCACACACCCACACACCTAGACTCCAGAGTCACACACACACACACCTAGACTCCAGAGTCACACACACACACCTAGACTCCAGAGTCACACACACACACACCTAGACTCCAGAGTTCCACACACACCTAGACTCCAGAGTCACACACACACCTAGACTCCAGAGTCAATCACACACACACACCTAGACTCCAGAGTCACACACACACACCTAGACTCCAGAGTCACACACACACCTAGACTTCCAGAGTCACACACACACACCTAGACTCCAGAGTCACACACACACCTAGACTCCACAGTCACACACACACCTAGACTCCAGAGTCACACACACACCTAGACTCCAGAGTCACACACACACACACCTAGACTCCAGAGTCACACACACACACCTAGACTCCAGAGTCACACACACACACCTAGACTCCAGAGTCACACACACACACACCTAGACTCCAGAGTCACACACACAACCTAGACTCCAGAAGTCACACACACACACACCTAGACTCCAGAGTCACACACACACACACCTAGACTCCAGAGTCACACACACACCTAGACTCCAGAGTCACACACACACACCTAGACTCAGAGTCACACACACACCTAGACTCCAGAGTCACACACACCACACCTAGACTCCAGAGTCACAACACACACACCTAGACTCCAGAGTCACACACACACACTACCTAGACTCCAGAGTCACACACACACACCTAGACTCCAGAGTCACGCACACACCTAGACTCCAGAGTCACACACACACCAAGACTCCAGAGTCACACACACACCTAGACTCCAGAGTCACACACACACACCTAGACTCCAGAGTCACACACACACCTAGACTCCAGAGTCACACACACACCTAGACTCCAGAGTCACACACACACCTAGACTCCAGAGTCACACACACACACCTAGACTCCAGAGTCACACACACACTCCTAGACTCCAGAGTCACACACACACCTAGACTCTAGAGTCACATACACACACACCTAGACTCCAGAGTCACACACACACACCTAGACTCTAGAGTCACACACACACACACCTAGACTCCAGAGTCACACACACACACACACACCTAGACTCCAGAGTCACACACACACACACACCTAGACTCCAGAGTCACACACACACCTAGACTCTAGAGTCACACACACACCTAGACTCCAGAGTCACACACACACCTAGACTCTAGAGTCACACACACACACACCTAGACTCCAGAGTCACACACACACTCCTAGACTCCAGAGTAACACACAAACCTAGACTCTAGAGTCACACACACACACACCTAGACTCCAGAGTCACACACACACCTAGACTCCAGAATCACACACACACCTAGACTCCAGAGTCACACACACACACACCTAGATTTCCAGAGTCACACCACACACACACCTAGACTCCAGAGTCACACACACACACCTAGACTCCAGAGTCACACACACACACACCTAGAATCCAGAGTCACACACACACACACACACACCTAGACTCCAAAGTCACACACACACTCCTAGACTCCAGAGTCACACACACACCTAGACTCCAGAGTCACACACACACACCTAGACTCTAGAGTCACACACACACACCTAGACTCCAGAGACACACACACTCCTAGACTCCAGAGTCACACACACACCTAGACTCTAGAGTCACACACACACACCTAGACTCCAGAGTCACACACACACCTAGACTCTAGAGTCACACACACACACCTAGACTCCAGAGTCACACACACACCTAGACTCTAGAGTCACACACACACCTAGACTCCAGAGTCACACACACACACACACACACACCTAGACTCCAGAGTCACACACACACCTAGACTCCAGAGTCACACACATACACACACCTAGACTCCAGAGTCAAACACACACCTAGACTCTAGAGTCACACACACACACCTAGACTCCAGAGTCACACACACACCTAGACTCTAGAGTCACACACACACACCTAGACTCCAGAGTCACACACACACACACCTAGACTCTAGAGTCACACACACACACCTAGACTCCAGAGTCACACACACACACACACCTAGACTCCAGAGTCACACACACACACCTAGACTCTAGAGTCACACACACACACCTAGACTCCAGAGTCACACAAACACCTAGACTCTAGAGTCACACACACACCTAGACTCCAGAGTCACACACACAGTCCTAGACTCCAGAGTCACACACAAACCTAGACTCTAGAGTCACACACACACCTAGACTCCAGAGTCACACACACACCTAGACTCCAGAGTCACACACACACCCAGACTCCAGAGTCACACACACACACACCTAGACTCCAGAGTCACACACCCACACACCTAGACTCCAGAGTCACACACACACACACCTAGACTCCAGAGTCACACACACACCTAGACTCCAGAGTCACACACACACCTAGACTCCAGAGTCACACACACACCTAGACTCCAGAGTCACACACACACCTAGACTCCAGAGTCACACACACACACACCTAGACTCCAGAGTCACACACACACACACCTAGACTCCAGAGTCACACACACACACCTAGACTCCAGAGTCACACACACACACCTAGACTCCAGAGTCACACACACACCTAGACTCCAGAGTCACACACACACACCTAGACTCCAGAGTCACACACACACCTAGACTCCAGAGTCACACACACACCTAGACTCCAGAGTCACACACACACACCTAGACTCCAGAGTCACACATACACCTAGACTCCAGAGTCACACACACACACCCTAGACTCCAGAGTCACACACACACACCTAGACTCCAGAGTCACACACACACACCTAGACTCCAGAGTCACACACACACACACCTAGACTCCAGAGTCACACACACACACCTAGACTCCAGAGTCACACACACACACCTAGACTCCAGAGTCACGCACACACCTAGACTCCAGAGTCACACACACACACCAAGACTCCAGAGTCACACACACACCTAGACTCCAGAGTCACACACACACCTAGACTCCAGAGTCACACACACACCTAGACTCCAGAGTCACACACACACCTAGACTCCAGAGTCACACACACACCTAGACTCCAGAGTCACACACACACACCTAGACTCCAGAGTCACACACTCACTCCTAGACTCCAGAGTCACACACACACCTAGACTCTAGAGTCACATACACACACACCTAGACTCCAGAGTCACACACACACACCTAGACTCTAGAGTCACACACACACACACCTAGACTCCAGAGTCACACACACACACACCTAGACTCCAGAGTCACACACACACACACCTAGACTCCAGAGTCACACACACACCTAGACTCTAGAGTCACACACACACCTAGACTCCAGAGTCACACACACACCTAGACTCTAGAGTCACACACACACACACCTAGACTCCAGAGTCACACACACACTCCTAGACTCCAGAGTCACACACAAACCTAGACTCTAGAGTCACACACACACCTAGACTCCAGAGTCACACACACACCTAGACTCCAGAATCACACACACACCTAGACTCCAGAGTCACACACACACACACCTAGATTTCCAGAGTCACACACCCACACACCTAGACTCCAGAGTCACACACACACACCTAGACTCCAGAGTCACACACACACCTAGACTCCAGAGTCACACACACACCTAGACTCCAGAGTCACACACACACCTAGACTCCACGAGTCACACACACACCTAGACTCCAGAGTCAATCACACACACACCTAGACTCCAGAGTCACACACACACACCTAGACTCCAGAGTCACACACACACCTAGACTCCAGAGACACACACACTCCTAGACTCCAGAGTCACACACACACCTAGACTCTAGAGTCACACACACACACCTAGACTCCAGAGTCACAAACACACCTAGACTCCAGAGTCACACACACACCTAGACTCTAGAGTCACACACACACCTAGACTCCAGAGTCACACACACACACACACACACCTAGACTCCAGAGTCACACACACACCTAGACTCCAGAGTCACACACATACACACACCTAGACTCCAGAGTCAAACACACACCTAGACTCTAGAGTCACACACACACACCTAGACTCCAGAGTCACACACACACCTAGACTCCAGAGTCACACACACACCCAGACTCCAGAGTCACACACACACACACCTAGACTCCAGAGTCACACACCCACACACCTAGACTCCAGAGTCACACACACACACACCTAGACTCCAGAGTCACACACACACACCTAGACTCCAGAGTCACACACACACACCTAGACTCCAGAGTCACACACACACCTAGACTCCAGAGTCACACACACACCTAGACTCCAGAGTCAATCACACACACACACCTAGACTCCAGAGTCACACACACACACCTAGACTCCAGAGTCACACACACACCTAGACTCCAGAGTCACACACACACACCTAGACTCCAGAGTCACACACACACCTAGACTCCACAGTCACACACACACCTAGACTCCAGAGTCACACACACACCTAGACTCCAGAGTCACACACACACACACCTAGACTCCAGAGTCACACACACACACCTAGACTCCAGAGTCACACACACACACCTAGACTCCAGAGTCACACACACACACACCTAGACTCCAGAGTCACACACACACCTAGACTCCAGAGTCACACACACACACACCTAGACTCCAGAGTCACACACACACACACCTAGACTCCAGAGTCACACACACACCTAGACTCCAGAGTCACACACACACACCTAGACTCCAGAGTCACACACACACGTAGACTCCAGAGTCACACACACACACCTAGACTCCAGAGTCACACACACACACCTAGACTCCAGAGTCACACACACACACACCTAGACTCCAGAGTCACACACACACACCTAGACTCCAGAGTCACGCACACACCTAGACTCCAGAGTCACACACACACACCAAGACTCCAGAGTCACACACACACCTAGACTCCAGAGTCACACACACACCTAGACTCCAGAGTCACACACACACCTAGACTCCAGAGTCACACACACACACCTAGACTCCAGAGTCACACACACACCTAGACTCCAGAGTCACACACACACACCTAGACTCCAGAGTCACACACACACTCCTAGACTCCAGAGTCACACACACACCTAGACTCTAGAGTCACATACACACACACCTAGACTCCAGAGTCACACACACACACCTAGACTCTAGAGTCACACACACACACCTAGACTCCAGAGTCACACACACACACACCTAGACTCCAGAGTCACACACACACACACACCTAGACTCCAGAGTCACACACACACCTAGACTCTAGAGTCACACACACACCTAGACTCCAGAGTCACACACACACCTAGACTCTAGAGTCACACACACACACCTAGACTCCAGAGTCACACACACACACTCCTAGACTCCAGAGTCACACACAAACCTAGACTCTAGAGTCACACACACACCTAGACTCCAGAGTCACACACACACCTAGACTCCAGAATCACACACACACCTAGACTCCAGAGTCACACACACACACACCTAGATTTCCAGAGTCACACCACACACACACCTAGACTCCAGAGTCACACACACACACCTAGACTCCAGAGTCACACACACACACCTAGAATCCAGAGTCACACACACACACACACACCTAGACTCCAAAGTCACACACACACTCCTAGACTCCAGAGTCACACACACACCTAGACTCCAGAGTCACACACACACACCTAGACTCTAGAGTCACACACACACACCTAGACTCAGAGACACACACACTCCTAGACTCCAGAGTCACACACACACCTAGACTCTAGAGTCACACACACACACCTAGACTCCAGAGTCACACACACACCTAGACTCTAGAGTCACACACACACACCTAGACTCCAGAGTCACACACACACCTAGACTCTAGAGTCACACACACACCTAGACTCCAGAGTCACAACACACACACACACACCTAGACTCCAGAGTCACACACACACCTAGACTCCAGAGTCACACACATACACACACCTAGACTCCAGAGTCAAACACACACCTAGACTCTAGAGTCACACACACACACCTAGACTCCAGAGTCACACACACACCTAGACTCTAGAGTCACACACACACACCTAGACTCCAGAGTCACACACACACACACACACCTAGACTCTAGAGTCACACACACACACCTAGACTCCAGAGTCACACACACACACACACCTAGACTCCAGAGTCACACACACACCTAGACTCTAGAGTCACACACACACACCTAGACTCCAGAGTCACACAAACACCTAGACTCTAGAGTCACACACACACCTAGACTCCAGAGTCACACACACAGTCCTAGACTCCAGAGTCACACACAAACCTAGACTCTAGAGTCACACACACACCTAGACTCCAGAGTCACACACACACCTAGACTCCAGAGTCACACACACACCCAGACTCCAGAGTCACACACACACACACCTAGACTCCAGAGTCACACACCCACACACCTAGACTCCAGAGTCACACACACACACACCTAGACTCCAGAGTCACACACACACCTAGACTCCAGAGTCACACACACACCTAGACTCCAGAGTCACACACACACCTAGACTCCAGAGTCACACACACACACCTAGACTCCAGAGTCAATCACACACACACCTAGACTCCAGAGTCACACACACACACCTAGACTCCAGAGTCACACACACACACACCTAGACTCCAGAGTCACACACACACACCTAGACTCCAGAGTCACACACACACCTAGACTCCACAGTCACACACACACCTAGACTCCAGAGTCACACACACACCTAGACTCCAGAGTCACACACACACCTAGACTCCAGAGTCACACACACACACCTAGACTCCAGAGTCACACATACACCTAGACTCCAGAGTCACACCACACCCCTAGACTCCAGAGTCAACACACACACACCTAGACTCCAGAGTCACACACACACCTAGACTCCAGAGTCACACACACACACACCTAGACTCCAGAGTCACACACACACACACCTAGACTCCAGAGTCACACACACACCTAGACTCCAGAGTCACAACACACACCTAGACTCCAGAGTCACACACACACCTAGACTCCAGAGTCACACACACACACACCTAGACTCCAGAGTCACACACACACACCTAGACTCAGAGTCACACACACACACCTAGACTCCAGAGTCACACACACACACACTAGACTCCAGAGTCACGCACACACCTAGACTCCAGAGTCACACACACACACCAAGACTCAAGAGTCGATGTGTATAAGACACAGCCTAGACTCCAGAGTCACACACACACCTAGACTCCAGAGTCACACACACACCTAGACTCCAGAGTCACACAACACACCTAGACTCCAGAGTCACACACACACCTAGACTCCAGAGTCACACACACACACCTAGACTCCAGAGTCACACACTCACTCTTAGACTCCAGAGTCACACACACACCTAGACTCTAGAGTCACATACACAACACCTAGACTCCAGAGTCACACACACAACACCTAGACTCTAGAGTCACACACACACACCTAGACTCCAGAGTCACACACACCACACACCTAGACTCCAGAGTCACACACACACACACACCTAGACTCCAGAGTCACCACCACACACCTAGACTCTAGAGTCACACACACACCCTAGACTCCAGAGTCACACACACACCTAGACTCTAGAGTCACACACACACCTAGACTCCAGAGTCACACACACACTCCTAGACTCCAGAGTCCACACACAAACCTAGACTCTAGAGTCACACACACACCTAGACTCCAGAGTCACACACACACCTAGACTCCAGAGTCACACACACACCCTAGACTCCAGAGTCACACACCACACACACCTAGACTCCAGAGTCCACACCCACACACCTAGACTCCAGAGTCACACACACACACACCTAGACTCCAGAGTCACACACACACCTAGACTCCAGAGTCACACACACACCTAGACTCCAGAGTCACACACACACCTAGACTCCAGAGTCACACACACACACCTAGACTCCAGAGTCAATCACACCACACCTAGACTCCAGAGTCACCACACACACACCTAGACTCCAGAGTCACACACACACCTAGACTCCAGAGTCACACACACACACCTAGACTCCAGAGTCACACACACACCTAGACTCCACGAGTCACACACCACACCTAGACTCCAGAGTCACACACACACCTAGACTCCAGAGTCACACACACACACACCTAGACTCCAGAGTCACACACACACACCTAGACTCCAGAGTCACACATACACCTAGACTCCAGAGTCACACACACACACCTAGACTCCAGAGTCACACACACACACACCTAGACTCAGAGGTCACACACACACACCTAGACTCCAGAGTCACACACACACACACCTAGACTCCAGAGTCACATCACACACCACCTAGACTACAGAGTCACACACACACCTAGACACCAGAGTCTACACAACACACCGTAGACTCCAGAGTCACACACACACACCCTAGACTCCAGTGTCACCACACACACACCTAGACTCCAGAGTCACACACACACACCTAGACTCCAGAAGTCACACCCACCACACACCTAGACTCCAGAGTCACACACACACCTAGACTCCAGAGTCACGACACAACCTAGACTCCAGAGTCACACACACACACCTAAGACTCCAGAGTCCACACACACACCTAGACTCCAGAGTCACACACACACCTAGACTCCAGAGTCACACACACACCTAGACTCCAGAGAGTCACCACACACACCTAGACTCCAGAGTCACACACACCACCTAGACTCCAGAGTCACACACACACACCTAGACTCCAGAGTCACACACACTACACTCTAGACTCCAGAGTCCACACACACACCTAAGACTCTAGAGTCACACCACACACACACACACACCTAGACTTCGGAGTCTACACACACACAACTAGACTCCAGAGTCACACACACACCTAGACTCCAGAGTCACACACACACCTAGACTCCAGAGTCACACACACACCTAGACTCCAGAGTCACACACACACACCTGACTCCAGAGTCACACACACACACTAGACTCCAGAGTCACCACACACCTAGACTCCAGAGTCACACACACACACCTAGACTCCAGAGTCACATACACACACCTAGACTCCAGAGTCACACACACCACACCTAGACTCCAGAGTCACACACCACACACCTAAACTCCAGAGTCACACACACATACTAGACTCCAGAAGTCACACAACACCACCTAGACTCAAGAGTCACACACACAACCTAGACTCCAAAGTCACACACACACACCTAGACTCCAGAGTCACACACACAACCTAGACTCCAGAGTCACACACACACCACCTAGACACCAGAGTCCTCACACACACCTAGACTCCAGAGTCACACCACACACCTAGACTCCAGTAGTCCACACACACACCTAGACTCCAGAGTCACCACACACCCTATACTCCAGAGTCACACAGCACACACACCTAGACTCCAGAGTCCACACACACACACCTAAGACTCCAGAGTCACACACACACCTAGACTCCAGAGTCACACACACACACCTAGACTCCAGAGTCACACACACACCTAGACTCCAGAGTCACACACACACCTAGACTCCAGAGTCACACACACACACCTAGACTCCAGAGTCACACACACACCTAGACTCCAGAGTCACACACACACACCTAGACTCCAGAGTCACACACACACACACACAAACCTAGACTCCAGAGTCACACACACACACCTAGACTGCAGAGTCACACACACACCTAGACTCCAGAGTCACACACACACACACACACCTAGACTTCGGAGTCTACTACACACACCTAGACTCCAGAGTCACACACACACCTAGACTCCAGAGTCACACACACACACCTAGACTCCAGAGTCACACACACACCACACCTAGACTCCAGAGTCACAAACACACCTAGACTTCAGAGTCACACACACACCTAGACTCCAGAGTCACACACACACACACACACACACACACACACACACACACACACACACCTAGACTCCACAGTCACACATACACACACACACACCCCTAGAATTCAGAGTCAATCACACACACACATAGACTCCAGAGTCACACACACACTCCTAGACTCCAGAGTCACACAAACACAACCACACACACACACCTAGACTCCAGAGTCACACACACACACCTAGACTCCAGAGTCACAAACACACCTAGACTCAAGAGTCACACAAACACCTAGACTCCAGAGTCACACACACACACACCTAGACTTCAGAGTCACACACACACACCTAGACTCCAGAGTCACGCACACACCTAGACTCCAGAGTCACACACACACACCAAGACTCAAGAGTCACACACACACCTAGACTCCAGAGTCACACACACACCTAGACTCCAGAGTCACACACACACACTAGACTCCAGAGTCACACACACACCTAGACTCCAGAGTCACACACACACCTAGACTCCAGAGTCACACACACACCACCTAGACTCCAGAGTCACAACACTCCTCTTAGACTCCAGAGTCACACACACACCTAGACTCTAGAGTCACATACACACCACACCTAGACTCCAGAGTCACACACACACACCTAGAACTCTAGAGTCCACACACACACCTAGACTCCAGAGTCACACACACACACACCTAGACTCCAGAGTCCACACACACACACACACCTAGACTCCAGAGTCCACACACACACCTAGACTCTAGAGTCACACACACACCTAGACTCCAGAGTCACACACACACCTAGACTCTAGAGTCACACACACACACCTAGACTCCAGAGTCACACACACACTCCTAGACTCCAGAGTCACACACAAACCTAGACTCTAGAGTCACACACACACCTAGACTTCCAGAGTCACACACACACCTAGACTCCAGAATTCACACACACACCTAGACTCAAGAGTCACACACACACACACCTAGATTTCCAGAGTCACACACCACAAACACCTGACTCCAGAGTCACACACAACACACCTAGACTCCGAGAGAGTCACACAACACACCTAGACTCCAGAGTCACACACACACCTAGACTCCAGAGTCACACACACACCTAGACTCCACGAGTCACACACACACCTAGACTCCAGAGTCACATCACACACACACCTAGACTCCAGAGTCACACACACACACCTAGACTCCAGAGTCACACACACACCTAGACTCCAGAGTCACACACACACACCTAGACTCCAGAGTCACACCACACCTAGACTCCAGAGTCACACACACAGCACCTAGACTCCAGAGTCACACCACACCTAGACTCCAGAGTCACACACACACACACCTAGACTCCAGAGTCACACACACACACCTAGACTCCAGAGTCACACACACACACCTAGACTCCAGAGTCACACACACACACACACACCTAGACTCCAGAGTCACACAAACACACACCTAGACTCAAGAGTCACACACACACCTAGACTCCAAAGTCACACACACACCTAGACTCCAGAGTCACACACACACCTAGACTACAGAGTCACACACACACCTAGACTACCAGAGTCCACACAACACCTAGACTCCAGAGTCATACACACACACACCTAGACTCCAGTGTCACACACACACACACCTAGACTCCAGAGTCACACACACACACCTAGACTCCAGAGTCACGCCACACACCTAGACTCCAGAGTCACACACATCACACCTAGACTCCAGAGTCACACACACCACCTAGACTCCAGAGTCACACACACACACCTAGACTCCAGAGTCACACACACACCTAGACTCCAGAGTCACACACACACCTAGACTCCAGAGTCACAACAACACACCTAGACTCCAGAGTCACACACACACACCTAGACTCCAGAGTCACACACACACACCTAGACTCCAGAGTCACACACACACACCTAGACTCCAGAGTCACACAAACACACACCTAGACTCCAGAGTCACACACACACCTAGACTCCAGAGTCACACACACACACACCACACACACCTAAAACTTGGAGTCTACTACACACACCTAGACTCCAGTCACACACACACCTAGACTCCAGAGTCACACACACACCTAGACTCCAGAGTCACAACACACACCTAGACTCCAGAGTCACACACACACACACACACCTAGACTCCAGAGTCACACACACACACCTAGACTCCAGAGTCACACACACACCTAGACTCCAGAGTCACACACTAACACACACACCTAGACTCCAGAGTCACATACACACACCTAGACTCTCAGAGTCACCACACACACAACACCTAGACTCCAGAGTCACACCACACCACACCTAGACTCCAGAGTCACACACACATACCTAGACTCCAGAGTCACACAAACACACACCTAGACTCAAGAGTCACACACACACCTAGACTCCAAAGTCACACACACACACCTAGACTCCAGAGTCCACACACACCTAGACTCCAGAGTCACACACACACACACACCTAGACACCAGAGTCTCCACACACACCTAGACTCCAGAGTCCACACACAACAACCTAGACTCCAGTGTCACACACAACACCTAGACTCCAGTCCACGACACACCCTAGACTCCGAGTCACGCCCCACACCTAGGACTCAGAGTCACACACACACACCAAGACTCCAGAGTCACACACACACCTAGACTCCAGAGTCACACACACACAACACCTAGACTCCAGAGTCACACACACACCCTAGACTCCAGAGTCACACACACACCTAGACTCCAGAGATCACACACAGCACACCTAGACTCCAGAGTCACACACACACACCTAGACTCCAGAGTCACACCACACACACCTAGACTCCGAGTCACACACACACACACAAACCTAGACTCCGAGTCACACACGACAAACCTAGACTGCAGAGTCACACACACACCTAGACTCCAGAGTCACACACACACACCACACCTAGACTTCGGAGTCTACTACACACATCCTAGACTCCAGAGTCACACACACACTAGACCCAGAGTCACACACACACACCTAGACTCCAGAGTCACAAACACAACACCACATCCTAGACTCCAGAGTCACACAACACACCTAGACTTCAGAGTCACGTCACACACCTAGACTCCAGAGTCCACACACACACACACGACACAAGCACACCACACACACACCTAGACTCCACAGTCACTCAGACACAACACCACCCCTAGAATTCCAGAGTCAATCACACACTCACACATAGACTCCAGAGTCACCACACCTCCTAGACTCCAGTCACACAAACACACCACACACACACACCTAGACTCCGAGTCACACACACACCTAGACTCCAGAGTCACAACACACCTAGACTCAAGAGTCACACAACACCTAGACTCCAGAGTCCACACAACACACACCTAGACTTCAGAGTCGCAACGCACACCTAGACTCCAGAGTCATACACACATAGAGACTCCAGAGTCACACACACACACCTAGACTCCAGAATCACACACACACCTAGACTCCAGAGTCACACACACACCTAGACTCCAGAGTCACACACACACCTAGACTCCAGAGTCACACACACCGAGACTCCAGAGTGACACACACACCTAGACTCCAGAGTCACACACACAACTAGACTCCAGAGTTACACACACACACACACACACACACCTAGACTCCAGAGTCACACACACACACACTCACCAGACTCCAGAGTCACACACACACCTAGACTCCAGAGTCACACACACACCTAGACTCCAGAGTCACACACACACCTAGACTCCAGAGTCACACACACACCTAGACTCCAGAGTCACACACACACACTCACCTAGACTCCAGAGTCACACACACTCATACACCTAGACTCCAGAGTCACACACACACCTAGACTCCAGAGTCACACACACACACCTAAGCTCCAGAGTCACACACACCCTAGACTCCAGAGTCACACACACACACCTAGACTCCAGAGTCACACACACGCACACCTAGACTCCAGAGTCACACACACAACTAGACTCCAGAGGTCACACACACCCTAGACTCCAGACACCACACACACCTAGACTAAAGAGTCACACACACTCCTAGACTCCAGAGTCAAACACACACCTAACTCCAGAGTCACACACAACACCTAGACTCCAGAGTTACACACACACACCCTAGACTCCGAGTCAACACACACACACACCTAGACTCAGAGTCCACACGACACACCTAGACTCCAGAGTCACCACACACACACCTAGACTCCAAGTCACACACACCTAGACTCCAGAGTCACACACACACCTAGACTCCAGAGTCACACACACGACACACACACTAGACTCCAGAGTCAAACACACACCTAGACTTCAGAGTCACACACACACACCTAGACTCAAGAGTCACACACACACCTAGACTCCAGAGTCACACACACACCTAGACTCCATAGTCACACACACAACCTAGACTCCAGAGTCACACACACACCTAGACTCCAGAGTCACACACGCACACCTAGACTCCAGAGTCACACACACTCCTAGACTCCAGAGTTACACACACACCTAGACTCCAGAGTCACACACAC